>OX387220.1:1614799-2164583 GCA_947561695.1 Tyria jacobaeae | reverse complement strand
TTATTGTAGAGTTTTCAAATGTTGTTACGCTGTGAAACTACCACAACTAGAGATTATTAACAAACCACTTTTGTAAATGAACAGTTGAAGCTTACAGATGTACCTAATCCAATCAAATAGGGTTTAGTGCGGGACCACAAAACCACATTTCTTCATAGTTCGTGTCGACCACAGATTCATTACTGCGCGGGTGGAAATGCCGCAGATATCAAAGGTCATATAATCGCGCGCTCGACCTGTACTGATCCCTGGGGTATTACGAAACAAACCATCCTTATACAATTCCAAAGAACTTATTCTCTTTGCAGCGGAAGCCACACTCAAATATGTTTTTCTTAAGAATATATTATATGGCGCAAAAAAAATCTCGAATATATGTACATATGGAATTTACTTGTAAACTACTTTAGAGAGTGTTTTCTAGACGGTTTCCTCGCAATACATTGGTCCAGAGACATATAGGCACTTCCAAATTAAAATTTCGACGAGATCTTAAAGAATTCTGCATTGACTCGTAGGCTGTGTAAATTGTAATTTGTTTTTATCTGTAAGGAATTTCTCACTACAAACAGCAAAACGAAAAAATCCACATTTTGAAACTTGGAATTTGAAAATTTACAGTATTTTATCGTCGGGCTAAAAATATGTCCCGGGAAATATATTTCTGTACACCCCATCATTGATAATGTAGATCTATACCTAAGAATGAATAACAATATTACACTCCAGAGATATCTTTACTAAACTGTCTAAATGAAAGAAATATTTCACTAACACCACAAGTACGTAGATAATATAACGAGCTATGAATATGATCGGAGCAATCATAAATCATCGGATTCGCGCCAAGTGAAGTGAATCAGTCTGGTGTCCCGTCTACGGAGGCAGTTAGAAAGTGTAGTTGCGTTCACAATATGTGGCAAGTGTGCGTGCACGTCATGAATAGAAATCGTACTTTGCCGATAACTTTGAACCAACTCTGCTCGAGTCTGTTCCCCAAGTAATGGGTCTCTGATAGACAAGGGACGAATCCACTTCTGTTTTATTACTCTACTATCTACATATTATACAGCGTGTGTTTTTGTATGAATTTCATTGGCACTTGGGCAATGATAAATTGTGTACGCTGTTTGCCTTTTATGAGATAACTCTGTAAGATAAAGTTTATTGTTGGTGAATAAGCCCAGTTGTGATGTCTAAAATATATTGAGTCCCATTCAAACTTAGAACAGTGAGATAATGTTAATTTATTACAGGCCATTTATTAAATATGTTTGCTGAATGTGTCGTAGTGTGAATGCCGTGTGTTTCAGAATTGTAGCAGAATAGAGGAATAAAGGAACATCCCATTTCCGTGGGTGTTGTTAAATGCGGCTAAGGGGTCTCTCAGACAGTATGTATGTATAGTCATAAAATGCCCGATTGATTGTTAGTGAAACCAAACTAATTGGCAAACTCAACTCTCTGTCTATCCCTAAGAAGATACAGGCGTGAGCATGCATGTATTATATTAGACTATATTCTCTGATTACACAATATTAATAATTATGTTTGTGATTAACTAAAGCCTACTAGAATACGTTATTAATTCGACCGTGCAACTTTTAATATCTACTAGTTATCTATCTCTTTCTGTTACAACAACCAATACTGCATGTCATCTCTCTCACGTGCTTTCATAAGTCGAAAAATGAACTCCCCTCATCCAATGACCATCCAGTAAATTTAGTGAGTTACACTATCGGCTATGGTTGGGACACTAAGAGATCATATATTCTAGTTTTTAGCGGGAGGTTATGCTGTTTTCCACAGACTAAAGCAATCTGCCCTCTTCGACACGGATACGTATATCTCGTTGTATTCAGTGAATTAGTAAAACGTCTTATTTTCTATTCTGGATTTGAAAACACTGATAGAATTTGCACATCGGCATAAAGTTCAAGGTTTAATAGCAAGACTTGAATTATATCACTTGTGCTATCTTACAACTATTAGAAATGCGTGCGTTATGATGTTAGTCAACCACTCCAGAATGGCTCAATGGTTGTGAATGAAATTTGGCACAGAAATAGATAATATTCTGGAATAGTATAGGATTGTTAGAGGGTCCGGACTTTCCGGCACCAGCCAGTTCGATTTGAGGTATGCGATCCTGACTTGCTTCAGTTATTGATTGTACTCCCCAATCCATCTGTATAAGCAATATCCTTTCCTTTCCCTTCTATCCTTATGTATGTATGTATGTATGTATGTATCTATTTATGTATGTTTGTATATATGTATGGAGAACGTAGGCTACTTTTTATCCCAAAAGGCAATAAATAGCTAATAAATAAATAGGTTCATAATGTAAGTGGATATATTTGTGAAATAACAACAAGATATATATAATCACCCATATGTCTACGTGGAATGTATTGCTGTAATTAGTCCGATCATTCGATTTGTCGGTCATTATATTGGCAAGAAGACTTGTAAAATTACAAATTTAAGTTTTTAAATGTCGAAATGTCTCATATTATTGGACTGCTAATCGTTTGCCATCAATAGGGTTAACATTTTATAGATTAAAATGTTGAAAATAGTTACGTATACCGCATAAAAATTACTGAAAAATCTTACTTTCGATCGAATCGATCACATTATCTTTAGTGATTTTTCGGCATCTTTACTACACTACGCACTACACATTTTCTTTAGTGATGGTTGTAGCTGAATAAGATGATAATAATAATAAAGTCATTCTTGATACGGCACGTATTAAGAGAAGGTTCCTGTCTATGAAGCCCTAACCACCGGTAGATTGGTTCCTGTACCCAATGCCGTTAAGACACATTTTTTTATATTTTTGAATATATTTTGATTTCTTATTTTATATTTAAAAATGTAATTTATATATTTGTTTAATCAAACAAAGAGAATAATAATTATAATAATAACTCCACTCCACACATCCCACACACAATGATCACAAACTAAGCAGAGCTTGTATTATGGTAAGTGGACTGCTGATTAAAATACTTACTCAATTCTAATAACTTAACCTTGATTTGAAATCTTTATACAGTAGATATTGCTAACAATAGGTCGAATACTGCTGCACTAGTATGCGAATCTTACAATCCTACGTTTCAGAACAATATCTAATATTTTCATTGAAGAGATTATTTAGAATTCCTTTTAAGGCACTGTTAAACTGTACTTCAGTGATGAAACTTATGTTTCGAGTGATAGAGATGAGGAAAGCCCCGTCACAAAAGTCTCATCAATAACAACATTTTTTAGACACTCTTTTAGTACTAATAGCGGCGAATAGGACTAAGAGCGACTCTTAGAGCACTCTCAAATCTAAAGATATGGAGCAATGATAGATTGAGTCACGTCTCTATCTTATGCTACAGTCTACAATCACGGGGGCACGTATATCCGAGTAATTTGTGAGGAAAAAGTTTTATATTCGGTACGTGAGCCCTTAGCAGGAACTACTATTAATTTCATTCGTAAATTAATACGTCTAAAATATTATGCAATACATAATACTACATAACATATTAACTATATTTTATCTAATATATCGACGATAACGACTTATAAAACCTATCTACGAAAAGGAATACGCAGAGGTGTTTCAAATATTCGCATTTTGCCCACCATCATTAGTTCCTGCTTACATAAAAGAATGCAAGTATATTGCCATCGTTTACGGCCTGATACATAACAGTCCAATCCCTGATTCTTCTTTTACAACACCCACGAAGAACGGATGGCCGACAACTAAACACACATTATTGCGTATCAAAGAATATTAAAACACAGTTTCATTTAATAAATGATTTTTTCTATTTATTTTAAGACATCAAAAGAGATAATGAAAGCACCTTCAGATGGCATGACACAATCGGAATGGGGTCACTCGGGACTGATGAGTTTGCAAGAGGTGTAGCGACACGGCTTTTCTGTGTACACGTTTATGAGACGTGATATACGGGCGAGTAACGTCCAGCATTTATCTCGTCAAGAATTAGATTTTACTTCTCTGCTATGGTGTTAACAATTATATCGTATTTTCTTCTTCGTGAATAAAATCATATATGTACATGCAGGGCAGTGATGTATTAAAAACCCACTTATCAGCTCATAGGTTGATCGTTAAGAGATCCTCGACTAACAAATTCAGAGACTTCTGTTAGGCACCTGGGTGAAGGGCGTGATGCATAAGGCATTCCTTGATACGGCACATATTGTGACGAGCTGGAGCCCGAACCACCGGTAGCTTGTTCCCAGTATTCCCATACATATATATATATATATAGCCTAATAGATAACAATAAGTGATCGACATGTAAAAAAAATGTTTATCCTATTAATCAGGTATATCTTAGAATGACGTATACTTTTAACTAAATAACACAATTATCATTCTAAAATGGTACTCCAAACGTCCATTATATATAAATATACCGATAGTTCCAAGTTTTACACACTCTCAAACTGCGCAAAGTTATTTGCATAACAAAGAAACTTGACTTGTGGAACAGAGCACAGCACACCGACACTTTCTTATCTCAACAATTTTGTGTTACACAGTGACGTTGCAGCGCTATCTGAAGAAAGTTTACGAGAACACAATAGACAGAAGTGAATCCCGTAGGGTGTGTACAACAATGAGAGCTAATGGTGACGATGTCTCAGCGGCTAACGATGGCGAACACATAAAAATATTAGACGTGAAGTCTCCGATTATTCAACTGTCATCCCGACTAGCCGAGTTAATCGACAAAGCGTGTGTATCTCTATAATGCTTGTAAGTCAGTGTAATCGTTAACAATAAAGATTTTTGTCATAACATTTAACATGTTTTTTTATAAAAAAAATTGAGGGTAAGAACCTCGTGAACCTGGAGAAAAGTCTACTAAGTGTGACTAAGTCACATAAACATCGGCAATAAATCGTCAACTATTTCTATATATAAAGTTTTGACTTTTCACTGTGTGATAACGGGACGATCTTTGTCAATACACGTGATGGGCTGATTACATCCCAAGACAGTAAAGGCCCTTGGATCCTTATGTGCTGTTAGAAGCACAGATAAACGTGTTATTACATTATGTTGTCATCATCTCTAATTTAACAAGCTGCTTCTCTATGGAGTCGTTGCTATGTTATCAATCCTTGTCCAATTGTAAGCAATAACATTAAATTATACATAGTTATATGTATATAGATAATCAAATTAAAGCGTGATAGCGAATAAATATGAATTATAAATATGAATATAAAAATTGACGAGCGTTCAACAATTCACGAAGAAGCAAGGAAAAACGCATTACATAAACAATAACCTCAGATGTCATATACAAACCATATTATGCGAGGGCTAATTAAATCAATGTCAACAGGAAGATGACGTTGCTACCGCTTATTTTGATAACTTCCATGTACATTCATTCCGTTACTCGTGCTCGGTTCTAAATGAATTTCGTGTCCGACGGTATCCAACCGCAAGGAATCGACATCCAAATCTTTATAAATTATTATTACAGCTACAGAAAACAATCTACAAGTTCGAACTAAATAAGAAAGTGATTAAATTAAATTGTAGAAGTTCGCAACGATGTGGACAAAATGTTGAATTTAAGAACGAATCGTACGGTTGTAAGTAGACCTTAAACGGCTAGCTGTTTAATCGAGCGGCACGCGCGTTGCCACCGAAACCCGCGTTCACGAAAATAAACGATGAGAACATTACATAAGCCGATAAAGCTGAAGTATTCGCTCATTTCGGATAATATACACATCACATTCCAAGGTAATTAACAGAGCACGAGGCCAGCACCACAATGTTTTCATAACAGGGCGCGTGTTACGATCAAAGGGCCGGGCGAGAGACGCGTGGCGCATTCGTTTCGGCGTAAAGCGTGGCCATGGCACGGCGATACCACGCCGCGTCTCCGTCACTCAGTCGAGCGAGTCGCGGGCCGACCTTCGCCTGTCAGACTTCACCCTTTACCGCATTCGGGGAAAGATATCTGTAGCGTCACAAGTAATTAAGAAACGAGAAACGCTTTGTGCCGCCATCCCCTGTGACAATTCGGAGGGTTTTAGGCGCCGCTCCCCACTTATATAATTTCTCTTAACTGTATAATCGATATCAACGTGTCGCACTTATCCCGTCTAGACATTGACGCGCTAGTTCATAAGTCTGCATCGTATTGCGTTTGGAGTGGTTTGCGAGTAATGCAACGCCACCCTATCCCTCTGCCGATCTGTTAAGGGTTTAAAGTGTTTTCGGTGTCTCGTCTTCGTGTTCTCAAACGAGGCGAGCATACTTCGTGCCCAACGAAGCGTTAATAAACTTCTCACCGATATACCAAAATACTAAAGCTTAACCATCCGTATATAATTTCATACTTAGGAGCGGAAAGTACTTAATTGACAATGAATGTGACAGAGTAACGGCACACGAGAGGGTTGTGAGCCAAACGGAGCGCCTCTCTGTTAATGGGGTCAACGAAGTTGAGAAAAGTGAAACGGTGGAGTGGGCCGGACGGGCATTTATTACTGGCCGGACCCGACAACCCTCGTCCGGAGAGCGACGAGCATATACACGGGACTGAGACACCGCGCATTCCAAATAGCAGCCACCAAACAAAGAGAGAACTGGCATCGTGCGGCCTGCGGGGACGAAGCATACGTAATAGTTACTTCTGAATTAATAACGAAATTTGTTTGACATGACAGTAACTGATCATCTTCTTGAACAGCTGTCCGCGCCGCGGGCACTCCGTGACAGACTCTGTCACTCATCACAACCGCATGGCTTCTCGTTTATAAGAACTATACATAATTAATTATCCACGCCGCCTCGAGGGACACGATCAGTTTACCTACATCAAGCCTGTGACATTTTAATGGCCTTCTAAACGTGCATATACAGAGCCATCAACCCATCGTTGTATTTTGCATAAATAATTGACTATCGAATCGTTACAACTTGCAAAGTTGCGTTTTTTTTAAATTGCGACAGTATAAAAAAGATTGGGTAATTGTTTTCGATTCCAATATTTGTATTCGCATGCACGACTACAAAGACGAGATCTTTTACAGAGAAAATCGCTCCAGGCTGTCTCCCTGCGTGCTCGTAACGTAAATCTGTGCATCCAATCACGGAGCGAGCGACAGCTATGCATGGGGAGTTGGGAATCAGTTTGCCACTATTGAATTATACGAGCGCTGCAGCCAGACCGTCATACGCCAAAGTTTAATCTCCCTGCGCGGCGGACAGGCTTATTATGCAAATAGGCGACGACTCCTTGGTCATCTTGCAGTCACGTACGTACCGCACGTCCCCTGCTAGCGATGTAACCGCACCGCTCGTTACTGCGTGACTCCGAAACCGCAGCGACGGATCGCAGCATATGGCGCTGTTTACAAACCCGACGCGCATCACCCTTTAATAAACGTAACAGAGAATGCACGACGCCGTCATACAGCACAATGAGAAAATAATTTCTTAAAAGGAAATTTCTTCATTACACGACGATAACAAAATGGAGCCTTGATGAAGATAAAATTATTTGACTATCAAAAGACGAGAGAAACTTTGACGACATCAATTTATTGCCTCCGAATAAAGTCCGACCTACAATTAATTGAAGAAGGCATCGTACGACGAAAACGGACGGGAGCGAGAGGAAAATCTAACTCTTTCTTTCGTCAAGCCAACCCCGACGAGCGTTAATTAAGCGAAAATCGAAACGTCAAAGCTCGACTTGAGCTTTATGCAAATTCACCAGAATTAACTTTGGTGTCGCCGGTGTTAGAATTTTTACCGCTTTCCAGACGATTGTTTGAACGAGGTAATTAGGGGACCGATGTAGACACGTACGCAACAGTCTTCAACTTTCTACAGAGGTTTGACGATTCGCGCGAGACGTATTCAGTTAGCGACGCGGCTAATGTAGGCAGGCAGCGCGACGCGCATTTTGGTCCGTTGCTGTATCAAAAGAAGGGAGGCATAGTGACAGTGTGTCGCTACTCGCTAGTAGGTCGGTACCGGTGCGTACCGTTAGAGTGAACTCCGCAGCGCCCGCACTCGACCTCGCTCAGCCCTGGACGAGCACTATTACATAATTCCATAATAAACTTACAAATACGCCCATAAAAACTTTCGTAATTACTATAGAAAATTAACACCGAATTCAAGCAACAATATAATCGAGGAAGTGTGAAGGGAACGACGTCGAACAGGGAGTTTTTGTACTCATGTCGTGAGAATAGGCATTTAGCGGCTCACTTATTCGAGGCGTATCGCGTGATATCATTAGAACGTTATTGCTACCACAAAATTCTTTGTCACTTAACTGTTACTGGATTTGTTGGATTTATTGAGCGTGACAATACGGTCCTGGACATTTTTGTTCTTCTAAACTATGTTTAGTTAGACAAAGAAACACGTTACGCCCGTATGCACTACACAACAAAACTATAACTTGTTTTAAACAATGTGGCTTTAATACGGATTATATATAATAGGAGGAATAATATAAAGGCATGCAGTGGGTGGAATATTTGGCTTAGAAACCGATCTCGCTAACAAGTGATAGCCAAAAGATCTTGGCAACCAAGATATTAAAATCGTATGTTTCATATGTTGGAAATTAATGGGCAAGTGTCAGTCTGTCTCCTGGTTCAACTATATCTTCAGTTTAGCGTCGTAGTAAATCTGAACTGAACACAATATTTTTACTACGCTAAACTATTCTTCAATGTTCTCTAGTGGTAATCGATTAAAAAGATAAGATTTGATATTAGATATTCTTTCCATTTATATTTGTTTTATTTATTTATTATCTGAGTATTATTTATTATTGGGAGGCCTTCGCTCAGTAGTGAACGGCGAGAGGATGATAGTGATTACATTGAGGCTTACATATTGTATAAAACATATTGTACAAACATGTAAATTATTATTTAAAAGTATGCGTGAAATAATATCTTTTGCCGAGTCTACTATATAGATTGTGTGGAAATTAGGTACACGGGTACATACATACCCTTTATCCCCTAAGGGGTAAGCAGATGTGTACTATACACCCACATTTTGGCAATTAGAATTGGGTCCCAAAACGTAATCAGGGACAAGCCTATTGCCGTCAACCGGGCACTGTCAGACTGTATACATACTGTCTGATAGATAACGATCCCTTAGTCGCCTTTTAAGACACAACCAGGAAGAGATGGGGTCCCTTTTCTACTCCATTTTGAACTACACGTCCCCTCGTAGTGCGAAACCTCGTGAAAATGATATTATGTTAAATAGTACATACAGGTCTAATGAATGTGTCCATTTAGTTTAACTGGATAAGGTAAACTAATATCACTGTTGTGGCCTGCTGGCTACTAATGATAGACACATATATGTTATATTACGTACGCGTATACATAGACACACACACATATATGTTATATTACGTACGCGTATACATAGACACACACACATATATGTTATATTACGTACGCGTATACATAGACACACACACATATATGTTATATTACGTACGCGAATACATAGACACACACACATATATGTTATATTACGTACACGTATACATAGACACACACACATATATGTTATATTACGTACGCGTATACATAGACACACACACATATATGTTATATTACGTACGCGTATACATAGACACACACACATACATATATGTTATATTACGTACGCGTATACATAGACACACACACATATATGTTATATTACGTACGCGTATACATAGACACACACACATATATGTTATATTACGTACGCGTTTGGTCAACCAAAACAAACAATTATAACAGTGGATATCATAAATACGCAGCTGAAGTTAAAATTAAAATATTTTGTACGGGTTAGTTAAATGAATGTTAGTGTGTTTTACTTGTGTTGTTAACTTATCTTTCGCGCTACATTCAATGTGAAAACATGAAATGTATGCGAAAAATGAATTTATGGTTTCGGTGCATTTGTTAAGGTCTATTGTTAGTCGTGGTAATGAGTTAGGTACATTTTCTTTTCCTACAAGTCCGCAAATAGACCTTGCTTCTTTGCTATAAGAGGCATTACGAATCGTTTTGTAAGCAAAATACCTCGTGAAGAATGGCGAGTTTCTCTGCCGCATTTTGAATACGGTTTACAGTTCTTCCTTTTTTTATACAGCTTTGTTTGGGATTGAATTATATTACTATTAAACATTTGTAGAATCATTAAGCAAAAGGGGTAGGACACCAATCACTCAAAAGTGACACAACTCTTTCCAAAGAAAAAATCACTCACAACTATACAAACGTGATAGAATTTCTAAACGAATATTAAGATCCTATAATCAGACCGTGTGATTATTTGTCATCTAGATATTAAAAAGCTTATTTTTATATAACATACGAACAACATACATTTGCTTTTAATGAAGTTTTATCATTGTTATCATTTATCATTATATATATATGTATATATATATATATATATATATATATAAAGAATCAGGCTCCTTTTATATACCTCATTGTACATTGGTAGAACAATATTATATACGCGTAATACAATATAAACCTGGCTTTCTATCTAATAAAACCAGACGGCATTTTATTGAAATCAAACCACATGTCACTCCCATTATGAAGAGCATCTCAAGGCTAAAGGCTGTCACAAGAACCCATACATAAACTCGAACAACATAACCTCCCCTCTAGCGGAATCGAGAAAAAGAGCGCTTATTTAGGACATCATTGTGTCAAAAAAATCGAATCAATTAATGCTAAACATACAACGATAGGTCTTTTATTTATAGACACATACGTTCTAACCACATTGCAATTAAATCAGCAACTTATTATTAGTGCTCTTTTAAACGATACATTTATTATGATTTAATAATAATTTCCTAACAGATTCTCCGAACCAAAGAACCGCACACATCATTTCCTTTGCAATTTCAACGTAATCGACTTACGTACATCACGCAAGTCTTTGCACTGTCCGTATGTATATGGTAATTAACTGCTAAACTGCTTTTAATTTCGCACCTTACGTATGCAAGACGCCCAAGAATGTGTATATTATTAATATATGTATAATTAATGGACTGGATGGGTTGCTATTACTCGTATCACAGGGTCGATGGTCATGGTGTTTGTATTAAAAAATAAACTTTTCATTTAGTCATTGTCACTCAGAATGGTGTATATTATGGTAATAAAAAAAAACTCACATACAGAACATTTGCCGCCTTCCACCAATTTTTTGGGTAGTCATGTAAAACTGGGTATATGGCTAAAGAAATGTGTAATACATTTTAGGGTATATAATTGTATATCTTTTAGGGTATACAATTGTATTTTTTAGGGTATACAATTTTATATTTTAGGGTATACAATGGTATATTTTATTGTATATAGTTGTAAAGTTTAGGGTATATCATTGTAGTATATACAATTGTATATTTTAGGGTATACAATTGTTTATTTTAGGGTTTATAATTATATATTCTAGGGTATTTAATTGTAGAGTTTAAGGTGTCATTGGTATGATATCTTGGATAATAAGAAGAGGCGACATGTATGTACTTAATAAAGGAACGTCTTCTTAATAAAAGGAGACTCAAGGTCTTCAAAGTAGAATTCTTCTACGCATTCTAACAGATAAGTGATTTCGTCTGTTTAAGTAATCACCCCTCATTTCTTCCCGTGGGGTGTAGAAAAGGTGAGTAACAGATCGGAATGTTATCAATCAGACAATATATATTATTAGGCTTAGGCTTGCCCCTATTACATGAGTGGGATTAAATTAATATGGTTGAGAAATTTTGGGTTTTGATACGCCTCAGCCTACAAAAGTGGCCTATTTTTTTACAGCCATTACACATACACTTTCACGAAAATATAAAACAGATCATACTTTTACCTCGAAAATGCGTAAAAAAAACAGCATTCTTTGGTGTCGCATTTAAAAAAAAAACTGCTATTCTAATATCACTTTGTCAATCTTAATTCGCACCTTCACGGTCTCTGCCTAAACATTTGAAGTGTAATTTTGACATTATTTTTTTTTCATAATATTTAATTGGTTACGATATAGCAACCCTGATATTGTTCCGTCGTGTGGCGTAATGGACAAATAATGTGCACAACTCCAGCCAACCATTATAATGTTATTCGAGGGTAAGAAATAATTACTGGGCCAATGTTCTCACTAAATTCTCTTCGTAACAATCAAGTATTATTTAAGGCTGACGACTTTTCATGTTGCTGTTACATATGTATATAATAATATGCCCGAAGACGTACTGAGGCGTAATTAACGTCCATATTTTGCCTATTACAATTAAGTTGCAGTCAGGAATTAGGTGGTCTAATTTAGAGTATATTGTCAGGAAAAGGAGAATAAAAAGGGAAGGGAGTATAAGCGATAGCTCAAGCAAGTCAGTGCCTCCCTGACCTCCTTCAGCTATTGCTTAAGTACCATTTGTATAAGCAATATATATATTTCTTTCTATTGTCTTCCGTTGTCCTTCTCTGTTTAATGTACTCCCATTTGTCCATTTTAGTTCATTGTCTAAAATTTCATCCAAATCCGTTCATCATCAGCCTATCGCAGTCCACTGCTGGACATAGGCCTCTCCCATTGCACGCCACTGCTATCGATTTTCGGCTTCTTGCATCCAGCTCCTGTCAGCCATCTTGCGCAAATCGTCACTTCACCTGGCCTGGCGTGCTACGCTACGTTTGCCGAGACGCGGTCTCCACTCAAGAACTCGTTTGCCCCAACTTTCGTTCTGCGGCTAACATGGCCAGCCCACTGGCACTTCAGCCTGCTGATCCGGTGGGGTATGTATGAGTATTTAACGATTAGCTTTGTTTCCTGCAGGATCACCTCATTCCTGATGCGATCCTTTAAAGAAACACCGATCTCTTCCAGATCCGATCATCCATCTTTATCACCAGTAATAAAATTACTCGCTCTAGACTTTTTAGGGGAGTGATAGGAGGGATTTTTTTCACTATACGTATAACTTCAATGTTTTATAACAGAATAGGTACTTCGTCGACAAATTGTATTCTTTTCAACGAACGAACTTGGTGAATGAAAATCGATTATCGTCGCCTTTAGATTCTGGCATCAAAAGGTCCGAACGTCCAATAAGCACGGTTTTAATTTTATGAAAAAACCGTATAATATAACCTTGTAGTATAACTTTCAAAGAGACTATCTCTTTGCAAGTTATACTATAATTACTAACTTGAAGAACCTTACATCAAAGTTATAATATTCAATCTAACAAACATCTTTCATCGGAATACAATATTAAGGTAAATTCTTGGATCAGTGTTTCGGTATTATACAATTTTTATTTATTGGGTCGGCCGTTGCTTTATTATAAATCAAGTTTTTACCAATATCACTATTTTTAGATTTGGTTATAAATCATGTCTAGACAGTAAAAAATGGCGACGGTGGCTTACCGGTTCACAGAAGCTGATCATATGTATGTATTAAGCCTGTTTTCGAGCGTTAAACGTCCACAGTTTGAAAGTTATAATCTCGTTTCACTTACGTAATAGTGAGCACGCCTATTGCAACAACTTTAGGAATTAAATGGAGAAAATATAAATACATTTTAAGGGAAAGGGATGAAGGAATTGGGGAGTATAAGCGATTACGCAGGTCAGGGTTAAATACGATGTCATTCGAAATGGCTGATGCCGGTAGCCCTACTTTATTTCTATCACACCTAGAATCACATTTGGGTATACCAATTTTATATTGGTAGACAAGATAGTAGAGGTATATCATTTTACGTGATAGACGTTTACATTGATGATCACGATAAAAATAGTATCTGTACCTAATGTTTCATTATTTTTTATTAATATAACAGTATTATTAATATAATAATTAATTTAGCAGGGATAGAGCCATGCTTAGGCACGAATGGGCCGGCTCGATATGTGCTATACCACAGCCTCAAAGAAAACCGGTTGTGAAGCAACGCTTGCGTTGCATTTGCCCGTAATTAGTGAGGTTTCCGGAGGCCCAACTCCCCCTTCCTCTCCTTTCAACCCCGCTCTCCTCTTTACCATCTCCTCACCCCTCTCTGTTCTTTCTTCTTTCCCCTCCCCGCACCTCCTTCCTCATCACCCTCAAAGGCCGGCACTTACGACTCCTAAGTTGCAGGTGTCCATGGGCGGCGATTGTCACTTTCCATTAGGTGACCCGTCTGTTCGTCTGTCCAACTATATCATAAAAAAATATTAACTTAGCTTAACTTCTACACTGTTCGTTCCATGCTGACGACGGAGGACATAAATGTTATTCTATACACATTGAAGAGGTGACAGTCACGAAAGAAGGAAAATAAAAAAAAGGAAAAACAGGAAGCTGTTTTTTTGAGTAGAGCAGGGTTTTAAACCTAGATAATATTTTTTTGTTGTAATAAATAAGTTTAGATAACTTTGATAACTGTTATGAGAAGGATAATGTTCTATAAGTTTTTAGTATAGTGTTGTTATTTCATTTATTTCTGAGATATCTTAGATAACACGATTATCATTTTATTAAACTATTATGTACTTACCATTTAAAATTAATTCTGTACAACTGTGAGTAATTAATTGGCAAGTGGCTTCGCTCGTGTGATCTGTGATCTATGCGATATCCATGTCATAAATAATACTTGTGTCAAAATTCATAGATATCTGATCTGCCGTATTGCGTGAAAATGTAACTAACATTAATTTATCCTCTGAAACTTTCTTACAAACAAGCCCACAATATTAAAAACATTAGAAACAAATTATATAACAATACACGTTACGTACTTATGTACATGAATATATATTTTTAGATTAGTTACTACAGTGTGTTACTAAGGCAAGTGTCATTTCTTGAATGCGGGCATAAATATAAAGCTAAAATAGGCAAATAACCACTACAAGTTCCCCAAGGTAAAACAATAAAAACTTTTTTTTTTTCAGGTAAGAATGTTGGGAAAGTTACCAGGCTCACATAACTTGTCAGAAGGTTTTAATAAAGGCAGGTCGTCAATACTTATACAGACTGGATTTTAATACAAGTAAATCCTTCGCGAATCGTTGATAATAAGAGAGGACATTGATTGATTTTATTTATGTTACTTGTTCTTTTACATTACATTTTTTTTGTAATAGTAATAACGCTTTCATTTCTTGATTAATTTCGACGCGCCGTGTCGATTCCCGCTCAATATCAACATATTTTTAAATGATTTTAATGGGTGTTATGTTATGTATAATTAAATGTATCTATGTACATTATTGAGTACAAATCTATACAGTTATTATTAATATAACTGTTTAGATTTGTACTCAATAATGAAGTACTCTAATAATTTAATAATTATATATAATTTATCGAATCTCTGGAATTAGTATTATATATTTGTTGTTATCTTTAGTTCTGAAATTGATAGTAATAGAAGGCTGTTTTAATATTTATGGTATTTATGTGGATATTCTAGAATAATACAATCATCGCTAAATTTGGATTTAGAAACCGCTTGCTTATAATTGCATTTTTTTTTATATTTATAAATTGTCAAGAACCGAAGTCACCACGAAAGAAATTCTGTCGAGACGTCAAGAAACCAACAAGACATCGTACCTTTTATATATAATCGTGATTTAGTAGCAGTTTAACAAAAAAATAATAGTAATAAATGAATATAACATTGAAGAGTATGAGATTGGTAATCATGTTATAAGTGGAGGGGAGCATGGCGTGTAGGTGTGCAGGGCCCCAGCAACAATTATAAATTCAGAGAAGCTGCTCGGCTCACCCGTCGCGTCCTCTTTGAAAAGGGTCTGACTATTTAGATGTGTCTGAGCTGCACTCGAGGGCGTCTGGCTTTCAGGATGCCAGACGGTTTTGTTGCTTTCGCTACCTAGATGCCTCGGATCTTGGCGCGTGTTGTTCATGCACTTAAATGTAGATGTTCAGCTTTATATATCGATGTTTCAGATTATTTTTGTGCCTTCCAAGGTGGTTTTATTTACGGTATTATAAACAGATTTTTCAGTTTAGTTAGAAGACTTGGACTTTCCGGCATCAGCCAGTATGAATTATAGGTACATATGCGGCCCTGACTTGCTTGAGCTATTGCTCATATACCCCAAGATGAACAGACGGATCCCCTGATGGTAAGTGACAACCGCCGTCCATGGACACCTGCAACTGAAAGAGTCGTAAGTGCGCTGCCTGCCTTTAAGGGATATTTAGGGAATGGAAAAGAAGGGGGAATGCGGGAGAGGATGAGGAGAAGGGAAAAGAGATGGGGAGTGGAGCTTCCAGAAACATCACTAATTTCGGGTAATGTAAGATGAGTTTTGCTTCACAACCGGTTTTCTGTGAGTATAGGCATACGTATATAAGTGCCTACGCATGGGTTTACCAAGATTTATTTTCCCATCCAATTCCCAAAAGTGCCCGAATGACGACAATAAACTTGCCCCCTATTACGTAAATGGGACTAACTCATAATCGTCAAAATGTTGGCGTTAGTTACGCCTCTACCTACCATTCGGAGATACAGGTGTGAGTGTATGTTTTTGTTCTTTTTAGTTTACTTAATAGTCAATATTTTTTATACGCTTAGAGTAAAGATTAAATTATATATTTTTTTTTGATACTATAGGGGGACAGACGAACAGACGGGTCACCTGATGGTAAGTGACAACCCCCGTCCGTGGACACTTGCAACTCTTGTCGTAAGGGCGCTGCCCGCCTTTAAGGGTGATGAGGGATGGGGGATGCGAGGAGGGGAAAGAAGAGAGGGGGATGAGGGGATGTGAAAGTGGAGAGGGAGGATGAGGGGAGAGGAAAGAGGAGTGGAGGAGTTTGGCCTCCGGAAACCTCACTCATTTTGGGGAAATGTAACGCAAGTGTTACTTCACAACCGAGGCCGTGGCGCTACACCGGTCGAACCGGCCCATTCGTGCCTAAGCATGGCTCTACCACTACCCGTACATACCTAGTGTCTATCCTGAAATGTAAAAAAATTAGTACATTTAAGTAGAGTTTAGCAGTTTTTACCTTTACAATTATTATATAATTTGTAGAGTCCCTAGACAACGCTACTAACGTTAGATCTTTTAAATTTAACTTCTTTTATTCCAGGATAGCTGTAGTGTGCTGCATTAAATATTCACCAAGAAGGTTATATCGCTATGTATACTCAAGGTATTACGTTAAAAAAAAGGTTATAAACCTTACCAAGAGCCTCCAAAATGCTTAACTAAATTCACAATAATGTTGTACTGAGTTCACATACACATTATACAGAATATACATACATGTAAACACATTTATGAAATAAAGTTGAAAGTCATAAAACGTTAATATACAACGCGATTATGACATAAATTCTAAATATAGTAGGTAGTCATTACAACTTGTTTAATGACACGTAGATAATAAACACGTGACTCTTGTTGTGGGTGTTCATGGGCGGCGGTAGTCACTTACTATCAAGGCATAACAAAAAAAAAAGATAAAAACTTTAACAATAACTGCAAATTACATACATACATGAACAAACTCATGCCTTTCCACCATCGGGATAGGCAGAGATAACAGCCCGCAATTAAAAACTTTGTATCCTTACATTGTGCCTAGCTCACGAGCTTTTTCTAGTAACCAAATTTTTCATAAAAGCCGACGCTTAAAACAAAAAATAATAACAATCACTGTAATACTTTATATGTACCTGTAATCTAGTTTCTATGATAAATGATACTAACAAACTACAAAACACTAATAGAATAGGAATTTTAGGAAAACATAATAATGTTTGGGCACATTTGAATGTTCTGCTGGTCTAGCGGTTAGTGATTATGACTGCTGAGTCAGAAATCGTGGGTTCAATTCAGATCCTCAGAACAATAATTTGTGTGATTCACAAATAGTGTTCTTTGCGCTCATTGTTTCTATAATAGTAATGTCCCTCGCGACACAGGAATCATTACTAATGGGGGAATTGTCTTACAAGAAAACATATATGTATGTATCTAGACCCTATAAGCTTATTATAAATTATTAAGAAGCTCTTAAAATACATAAATAATTCAAATTCTGCCATTACCAAGGGTCAAATGGGATCAAGTTTGAATCTATAATTCGCATTCTAAATGTGTCCTGCGTAGCACTTATACAATATCTATGAGATTGCGGTTTAAGAAGCTCTATATCCGTCCACGAAATGACAGCTGACGCCTTTACCTTCTCTTTGATACTTTGAATTCGCCAACGCACATATCCTTTGTACGGCTAAGATAAACGTAGTTATTATTAATTCATTGTATTGTCAAAACTGTCTTGTAACGAACTTTTACAAAGTGTATATCGTAAAATAAGATATGGTATTGTTTAGAAAGATTTAAATGATATCAGCAGTCGGCGTTTTAATGTGTAATGGTTCATAAGAAAGATGGCGAAGTGTTTTTGAATTATTTATGTTAAGCACTTTTATGTTGTTCTTAGTAAACACTGTATTTTAACAGTTACAGATTATTTTAGAGGCGGTACTTGAATTAATACGGCGTCGGACTCGCGACTGACTTGTTGCGGTTTGTGATTTCACCCGGTATACTTTAAACATATACATATCTATGTATGTATATACATTTCTTAGCCTTTCCTAGCATTTTTTTTTTGAGTTGGAGACTGCAGCGCTACCTAGGGTCCCAGCGTGATGTTTGAGCGTGAAGATAGTTAACAATTGTGAGAGTTAAGTATACGTAGAATTTTCGCATAAATTTGACAAAATCTTCATCAAAAAGACTCAATTTCGGAAATATTCCTATATCACAGTATATTTGACAAACATGGAAACAACGAACACAAAGAAATACTGAGACACGGGGTGTTCCCAGAGGATAAAAATTTGAATCTAACCCACGACCTCAGCATTCAGGGTCGCTATCCATGAGACTAACAGGTCAAACAATTATGTTTCACTTTATTTGTGCAATAGGATTTTACAGAGAATATGACACAGGAAATGTATCGTGTTAATACTGTTGGGCGGCTTTGCCGTTTAAACCGCTTGTTCAACCAGATCTAATGAAACGATAAAAATGTTTATCATAACAATGATAAATATATCTACCACGAATTAGTTCTTAGAAAGTACATGTATCCAATAATTCTTAGTAGTAGCTACATTGCAGTGGCTGACAGTGTCAACATTCGATTATATCTGAACAAAACATGTTACAACATCTGCTTATACGTCAGTTTAAATAGTTCATGGTGCCATTGACATTTTATTTTATTAAAAACGAAAACCTGACAGACATAATTAGGGCAAAACAAGGAATGTGCCGATCTGGCTTTCTTATCAGGTACATATGTATCTATGCATAAATTTATTTTCTACTAGCTGTTGCCCGCGACTTCGTCCGAGTTGTATTTAACAAAAAAGTTATTGTTCAGATCACAGTTTTCAATTTGGTTTTAATTGGTTGGTTGGTTTTTTTTCTTTTTTTTTTCAAATATAAAAGTAGCCTAAGTTACTCCTTGTTACATCAGCTATCTGCCAGTGAAAGTCCCGTCAAAATTGGTCCAGCCATTTCAGAGATTAACAGACAGACAGAGACAGAGAAAAATAAAAAAAAATCGTTTTGGCATATGTACCGTGTGTACGTCCATATGCACTTAGTAAACAGCGGTTATTTTAATAATACAAACAGACACTCCAATTTTATTTATTTGTATAAATATCTCATCTGGATCTATTGATCTAGCATGAGTTTTAAAAAGAATGAGTGTCCAAGAAAAGATAAAACATACATTTATACATTCACTCACGCCTGTGTCCCCGAAGTGGTAGACAGAGTCGTAATGAACACCCACATTTTTGCAGATTATATTTTAGTCCCATTTACGTAACAGGGGCAAACCTATTACCGTGATCCGGGCACTTTTCGGAATTAAATGGGAAAATTTGGAGTACATTGTTACGAAAGGAAGGGGGAAAGAGATATTGCATGTAGGTAATGGCTTATATATATTTTTTTTATACTATAGGGGGACAGACGAACAGACGGGTCACCTGATGGTAAGTGACAACTGCCGTCCATGGACACCTGCAACTCAAGAGACGTAAGTACGCTGCACGCCTTTGAGTGATGACGGATGGGGGGATGCTGGAGATGGGAAAGAAGATATGGGGGATGAGGACATAAGAGGACAGGGGATAGGGGGAGTTAGGCCTCCGGAAACCTCACTCATTTCGGGGAAATGCAACGCAAGTGTTACTTCACAACCGGTTTTCAATGAGGCCGTGGTATCGCACCGGTCGAGCTGGCCAAGTCGTGCCTAAGCATGGCTCTGCCAGTTTATAAGCAATAGCTCAAGCAAGTCGGAGCCTCAAGTATGATATTGTTATCAGGACTTATGCTAAAGAACTAGACTAGCCCTATCAATTTGTTGATGTTGGAAAGAACAGGCAAGTCAGACCTGCACGCAACCCTGAGGTTTTAATAGTTTATAGAGCAGAGGTAGCTTCTTTAATAATTATGTAAGCATGGAAGCAAAATCCTAAGTTCGTATATTAATATGTACAACTGCAGTATTTCTATCTAATAAAGGTTGAATAAGTGAATAGTAAACCAGTACAAGAACCAGTCTGCAAGCTTCGATTTCTTTGACTCATGAATATGTTAATGAAGTTGAACTCAATGTCTTAACGTACCATTTATTAACACTTTGTGACTCTCGTAATTGTCACGATCAAATGATTTTATTATCTTATTCGGAGAGCAAATAGGTTTAAAGACTTCAAGAAAAACAGTATGGCAGACTTCGTGTCGCTGTGAGTAGTAACCGAGCCTCAACCTTGCGTAAATGATAATGGCATTATCAATGCGCAGTTTAGTAGGTCATTGACTTCTTGTAACTATACTAAATGTAATTATTTACTGAAAAATACACGTTTGAAATAACACATTACAAGTTTCGCCGTGATGCATGGTATTTTTTTATGCTATAGGGGGACAGGCTAACAGCCGGGTCATCTGATGGTAAGTGACAACCGTCGTCCATGGACACCTGCACCTCGAGAGTCGCAAATGCACTGCCCTGCCTTTCAAGGGGAGGGGAAAAAAGAGAGGAGGAATGAGGGGTGAGGAAAGAGGAGAGGGGGATGAGGGGGGAAGGAAAGAGGAGAGGAGAAGTTGGGCCTTTGGACCTCACTAATTTCGGGGAAATGCAACGCAAGCGTTGCTTCACAACCGGTTTTCTGTGAGGCCGTGTTGTTACACCTATCAAACCGGCCCATTGGTGCCTAAGCATGGCTCTACCACTGTTATATTTACTTGAAAATTGACTCTGACGACGGGAAATCTAAGGAACAACTATTGATATATTACGCCTTAATCTGCTACATTCAGAAAATGTACATTTACACATACACTAACGTCTATATCCCCAAAGGGGTAGGCAGAAACGTATCTACGGCCCACATTTTGGCAACCATTAATTATTTTTACTCATGTAATAGGGGGCAAGCCTATTGCCTTTAGTTGGGCAGGGAAAATATACTGTCTTATAGATACAGTATAATCCCTTAGTAGTTTGTAATGACCCGAAAGATTCTGTGACCCTATTGTACTCTAGCGAGAACAACATATCAAATAATGATAACGTAATAAATATTTTATAAATTTGATTTTTTGATTGCAGTTTTTATTCTAGTAAAAATCTATTCCCAATAACATGTTATGATTAATGATGGTTTTACATGTTGTTGTGTTTACCTGTAATTTAGATACAAGCAAAAATAAAAAAAAAATACAAACAATTATTAAAAAAAACAAAAAATAACCGTTTGGTGTCGTGGGACACCATATAAGAACTAAGTTCCTTATTATAAAAATATTAATTTCAAGTTCTATTCGAGGTATAAAAAAAAAATATTCGGGTATACATTTTTTATTATGATTTTTACAATAAATTATCAATTAATTATAAATTATAAATTATCAAGAAAATTATCTTAACACTTTTATTTGACAATGATTTATAAAATTATATAACAATATACAAAGAAACAGCTATTAGATGAATAATAATAGCAAACTGCAATAATAATAACAGTCATCACGTAGACTATACATTAGACACTCTGTAGCCATCATACATGTACTTATACATAAAAATCATACGCTTTTTTAACGTTACGGACGTTTTTTGCAGGCTAGGGTACCCCTCCGCAACGGCCCCATAAGGAATAAATAAACTTGTCTAAACAGGAATTTCAAAGGCACCTACAATATCTGCTTACTCAAAACATCGCGTTACTATTTGTTTACTCTTGAATTGCTGGTGTCCATGGCCGGTGGTAGTCACTTGCCATGGAGTGACCCTGTTCTCAGTTATTCCCCTCATTATAATTAATCACAAAATAATGTTAATATTTATTTTTAATCTTATTGCTTAGGTGGACTCGAACCGACTATAAGCAATAGTTGCGCCACTTCATTCGGTGAACCCCGGTTGATATCTAGGAAGGCACTTGAAAAACCAATTCAACCTTTCACTGTCTATCGATATTGACTGCATCCTGTATGACGATATATGATCACAGAACATGCTGTACATGCACAAAAGTCGTTCTATAATGGGCTTATAACCGTCGCGTATTATGTCTAGGCGACAAGTGGTGGTATGAGTTTTTGTTCAACCGCCTATTACACCGAATAATCACTACTACACGACTTAGGCGGTACTCGGTGCAGCAGCTACAGCATGTAACGGTACTTAGGCATATTTGGTGTTTTTTTTTTAATTTAAGAATCATTTATATGCTGTCGATTAAATGCTTATTGCGCAGACATTAGATTCAGTTAAAAAACTAGGGTGGCAAATAGTAAACAACGATAACGATAGTAAACAGCTACCATAACGTACGACCACGTGCACTGAAACCTTATGTATATCTCAAAGAACCTTTTCTTTACCAATGACCCTGTAACATTTCCCGATGATAGGTTAAGCATCTAAGGGGAGAAAGGGTATGACACAAACTCACATTTATAGAAATACTAGCTTTTACCCGCGGCTTCGCTCGCATTGAATCCCTTAAATACAGAATACGTTGAAATTGCTAATTTTCAACTTTTTTGACAAACAATCATATCTGCCAAAATATATTTTTTGCCTTCTATAAAAAATATTTTTAAGTAATACTTTTGAGAATATGATTCTGACTCTGACTGTCTAGTGGTAGTTGTAAGTGTATATCAAAAAAAGTAAGTTAAGTGTATATAAACTATAATTAAGTAGTACGTGTTAACTATATAGAAATATTCATTTTTTTTTTATTGTATTCGGAGACAAACGAGCAGACGGGTCACCTGATGTTAAGTGACTACCGACGCCCATGAACACTCATAAGCACCTCAAAAGTCACAAGAGTGCTGTCCATCCTTTAGGGGTAGGGGAAAGGGAGGAGGGGAAAGAGTGGAGGGAATAGGGGTTGGGCCTCCGGTAACCTCACTTACTCGGTCTCAGAATGCAAGCATCGTTAAACAGTCGGTTTTCTGTGAGGCCGTGGTATTACTCCGGTCGTTAATAACATTAATCTACTTATAAACTACTAAACGAACATACACATAATGTGTATAACTACTTAAGTATTTATATTATGATTCATACACACATATAAGTAACAAATACATACAAATTAAGTTGATAGATAATATTCCACAAACGCACAGCTTGGACAGTAAAAGGTAGGTAATTCTTTTTTATTATATTCACATAATAATTTTATCAATCAAAATCGGTTCACCAGTTCAGCCGTGAAAAGGTAACAGACATTATAATATAAGTATAGAATGATATATGTAGAGTAAGATGCAAGATTATATTACATAAACTCTACATAGAGTCGTCTCTATTAACGGTAGCTGGCCGTGGCCGTCTGGCCGATGCAATTACTTGCCCGAGCTAATTATTAACACAATTAAGATAAAGTCAACTTATCTCTCATGTTTGTCACCAAGTCTATTAAAACTCTATCTTATCGTAGAGGCACAGAGCTATTACTAGACAGACTAAATACACTAGTATTTTATTTTATTGTGTAAATGTTGATGTCGTTACATGTATTCTAAATTCTAAACGTATTTTAACGTTTATTTAATACTATATCGATATATACTTTAAGTCGTTGCGTTTCCAGACTCAGGTGCTTTTTATATTTTATGGGTCAATAAATACAACGCTTATGAGGCAACCTGCTGATATAAAACACCCGCCTTCTATATTGTTACGGTAATAGGTAATACTAGAATATGTTGTCTTATTTTACTTGGTACACGTGAGGAACGAATATATGTATGTATAAATTAGTTTTTGAACGCGGTTTCGACTACTTAAGGCTCATTAACTACGGTAAATAATATATTGTGTTCATCCAGTTCATAAACTATCTCTTTCCAAGTTTTATCTCAATACTTCTGCAGCCGTTGCGGTGTGAAAGAGTAACAAAAACATGAATAATGCTTTAATAATAATTTAAAACAAAAACCATTTCGGTATTAATTTAGGTAGCTATTGACAAGCTTTAGTATAATCAATAACACTAGTATGTTTAAATATGAGTAAATACATCAATTGTTTACATATAGGGTGCGTTTTATTTCTAAACATTACACTTGGTACAAGACTTCAGAGTTCATCTAGTGATTGGTGTGGGTTCGATTTCCACCTAGGATATTTTATTTTGTGTCCGAGTGAAATTTATTTATGATATATGTATGTAAGTAGTAATGGAACTATGTCTGTCAGTTATCATTGTACAGACTCTGTTTGGATCAGTTGACCTGCAAGTGTCACAAGTAAAAAAAAATTGCTAATATACTGTTCAACACAGACCTACAAACATAATTCAATGAAATACAAATTAAATATACATTACTATTATAATCTTATATATCTATATATCTTATCTTAGCTACATGCTTTTATTGCAGAATGTTGAGAGATTTTCTGAAGCTGTTCTTTGTTAATTAAAACGCAAAAAATAATAAGTTAAAAGTATTTTGAATACACATAAAAAACTTAATAACGCGAAATGGGTATATTTCAACGCTTCCATTAGTGGGCTATATAATGGAGAGTTATAATCCGATTACATATAAAAACACTTTTATAAAATATTCTTTAAATAAATGGGCGAGCCATGCTTAGGCACAAATGGACTGACTCGACCTGAGTAATAATACCATGGCCTCACAAAAACCAGTAGACAAACAATGTTGAAATTGTATTGCCGAGTGAGTGAGAGTCCCAGAGGCCTACCTCTCCTCTTTCCAATCCTCAAGGTGGACAGGGCAGTTGAGACTCTTGAGTTGCAAGTGTCCAAGGGCGCGATTGTCATTTAACATCAGGTACCGTCTGTTCGTCTGTCCCCGACACTATAAAAACCTTACCCTGTAGGAATATAGAATGTGCTTTGAGAATATTTGAGATTGCAAGGAATCGAATCCAAGTAACTTTTCAGTACTACTCCATATAGGGTGGCAGTAGGGTGTATACGCCTTATGGGACACGAATACTAAAGTAATAAAATGTAAACTGGTGATAAAAGACCATACAATGGTTTCTTTTATTAGCTCTACACTTTTGTCTCCATCACAATCTCATCATCATCGAGTCTTTGGTTCATTTAAAATAACTTGTGTGATGTGTGGCTGTTGACCGCAGATGGCCTCGACAACCTTGCACGGGCTTACAGTGAGCGCTGAGGGCTCTCAACCGATCTTATTAACCGACGTTGCCCACCATGTGGGGTATGAACCCCCACTTGAGCCAACGCTGATAAACCGGGCCCAACAAGACACACCTTTGTTTAACGCAGCGAGTACCAGAGGTGAACTAGGTGTGTATTTTTAGGTAGCCTTTTTCCTAAGGGTATCGTTTAAGGAGACAAATGGATTGGATTGTTTTCTATCAGACAATATGTATACAGTCTTGTAGTGTCCGGTTGACGGCAATCGGCTAGCTCCTCATAAGTTAGTGGGTCCAAATTGTAATTGGCAAAATGTGGGTGTTTAATATAACTCTGCCTACTATATATGTATTAGCGTATGTATGTATGTGTGTGTCATTTACAGCCGCAACCACTAGAGGGTTGGTTATAGTTGGAGCAGTCTAAAAATGAGCCTTAGAACAATATATTTTTAAGTATGTGCGTATTATTATTACATATGTACGTAACGGTGGTAGAGCCATGCTTAGGCACGAATGGGCCGGCTCGACCGTTGCGATACCACGGCCTCACAGAAAACCGGATGTGAAGCAATTCGCGTTGCATTTTCCCGTAAAGTTTAGGGAGGCCCAACCCCCCCTCTCCTTTCTCCTCACCTTATCCCCATTCCCTATCCCATATCCCCATGTCCCCTCTCTTCTTTCCCCTCCATGTATTCCTCATCACCCTCAAAGGTGGGCAGCGCACTTACGACTCTCGAGTTGCAGGTGTCCATGGACGGCGGATGTCACTTACCATAAATCAGATGACCTGTCTGTTGTCCTGTCCCATATAATAAAAAAAAAATAAAAAAACATGTATATCGTCACGCCCATCTACCCGAAGGGGTAGGCAAAGGTTACTAACCACAATTTAGCCCCACACACGTAACTGGACCCAAGTCAATTGCCATTATCCAGGCATTTTATGAGTTTATAACTTATTAGAATTAATTTTTAAATATCTATACTTATACGATTTGAAAGTGACATACTTAGTCAGTGGGTCAGATACCTTGTAACTCAAACAGACTGATGTCGGGAAGTCCAAGAATTATGACTAAAAATGACATCACAAAAACAACAATTAAAAACATTGTCTTAAACATCTGCTCCTTATTTTCCAAAATAAAAAAAAAACAATGTATATACAGTGTTTTGTTTAGCTAGTAGTGACGGAGTTGGGGGGGGCTAAGGAGGTAAAGTATGAGTACATAGTTAGTTGGTATATGTTCGCCTTATCAGCTGAGGAAAGCACGAACTCGACATCTGCATAACTACATAAGAACATTAAAGTCGTGACTTGCACGAACATAACAGTACACAAAATATATGTATATAACAAGGTCTGGTTTACCTCAAACCGAGTTCACGGTCTAATGTGAAGAGGAAACGACACCAGAAGACAACAGGAATGGTATCAAATGAAAACGACTGCACTGAATGCGCAGCGGTTTAAGTGGTCACCTCGCCACCAAGCTGCTGCGCCTAGTATTGTTGGTTCGATACCCGAACGTGATCACTTTGTGTAATCCTCAAATTGTTGTTCTGAGTCTGGGTGTTCTTTGTGTCCGTTGTTTGAATGTTTGGAAAGTCCCCCGTGACACAGGAATTAATAATCCTAATGCGGGATGTCTTGGTGGTAAGTCATCTTAAAGCAATTCTTGATAGACTTCTAGTGGTGAGTGACCTCGAACGCTATTGCTGACTCTCAATGCTGGAGCCACGGGGGATATGCCTCCCATTGGATTACAGCATAAGAGTCTGCTTATACATATGCTCTACATGCTATGTATATAATAGAAATACGCACATTATCTCTTTGAAATAGAGTGTGGTCATTGTAAAAAATGTGGTGAAAACGCCTAAGCTATATACTTATATAAGATAGCAGAAGTAGAATGATGTCTAACGTAATATACAATTATAGGTCTTACTTAACCAATTTTCATCCTAAAGAGTACAAAATAGAGGCTACAATTGTTTTTAAGGTATATTTCTTCTCTAGTAATTATTTACTTTGTGGTGTATTACTGAGTAATATGTTCATTGCGCGACATTATCGTTAATTATTATTATTAAACATTATACTTATCAACACTGCTGTAAATAGGCACTACATTTAATTGTCGTCGTAGGTTATTTTTGTAATCATTCTGCTTTAGTAGTTGTTGTTCTCTTATTAAATTAATTTCTATTTCGTTACCGTCACCTGATAATAACTACTACCGCCACCCATGGACACCTGCAACTTTAAGAGTCGTCAGTGCGCTGCCCGTCTTTAAGAGGAGGGCAAAGAGCATATTTATGTTAAATATATTATACTGTATTTTTTATATTTATATGACTTGAGAACATTTTTGAGAATCAAATTATTGTTTTATTCATTCAAATACTTAACAAATGAAAGGTAGGTAAAATAACATACCTACGTGTATAAAAAGGATCACATCAATTGGACCAGTCTCTCGACTCAAGGCAACAAATATCACGACACAACATATTCCTAAGTAGATAACAAATTGTCATCTAAACAAAGACACGCCTTTTTGAACATCTCCCGGCTTATGACGAAAGACACAATGAAAGACATTCTCTACAGATGGTTACAAATTATACAAAGAATGTCAAAGTTTAATAATGTACAGGCAGACAGAAAGACACGTCGTTCTTGTAAAAAGAAAAGTGAGATTAAATATTCAACGATGAAGATTAATATCAGAAACTTTTCCTATGAATTGCTAAACTGCCTACTGATATGTTATATAGTATTTTCTGTCAAAAATATATACTATATTGTCTCATTTCCTCAGCCAACTCGATCAACATCATTTAAAGTAATGACTATACGTATGAGAGACATTTTATGTACGGTAAAACGGATCGATAAATAAAAACAAAGGAAACAAAATATTGTTATATTATCGAACAAAACAAAGTATTCCACTTTACTCCGAAGCAGAATTTGTTAGTATGTATCTAATTAAAAGTTTTCCCGAGGCAATAAAACAGTACACGCGGCAATAAAGATCCGAGTGAAGGAAGCGGGAGTCAAGAGATACCCCAGAATCCGATAACTTACATCAAATTTAAGCAGCAAATGCGCTCTGCTATATCTCCTTGTTATTTAGTTAGTGATGGGCGGAGGGCCCCGCCCGCTTCACGTATTGATTGATGGCACAACACGTGCCTCAGGGTTGATACTAACAAAGAGCACACGAAAGAACACAAAATCTCTCGGCTACGCTATGGCAACGGTATCGTCGTCCCTCACTTAAAACGTTAAAAAACTATTCGAAACACGGCCTCGCGGCAGCCCTGTAGTCGATCGATACTCACTGAGCCCTGCATAATCAGTACATCTCATCGAATACCCAATTAACATCCCTACACACGGACCGGAGATTACTGTACTGCGTACCACGGATCAGATCATCTAGTTTAACCTTCGTATGACATGTACATACACTACGCGTACACGCCGACGAATTAGAGGGACACCCATTGCAATTCAATCAAAGCCCAATGAATTTTCCATAAAGGAGTCTACCGTCTACTGCGCCGTTCAATCATACAGCGTCAATTTTCAACTATGAATAATGTATTTTATAGACAGTTTTTAGCTACCTTAAAATTAATAGAAGACAGAACAAAAGCGGTAGTGAAGAAGCGAGGATTTCCTGAAGACAATGGTATTAATCAAGCTGGTGCGAGCGTGATTACCGCGCCAGCCGCGCTGCCCGCGCCCTGCTCTGCCCCCGCGCGAACCAGTCATGCTACACAATTTATAAGCTACAACAAAACAAGCTAGGTATCAACCGTATATACGATGATTCAATCGCATTGACAATCAATTCGTAGGTTCAACGCGACGCCCCGTGTGGCTTTCGTTTGAATCGGGCTAAATAAACTTACTCAAATTAAACTCCTGAGATATGTATTCCAGATTCGTACGCCACGCCGCGGGCGGAATTCAAGGTCCGGAATTAATTTGCGAAATGCAACCAAGAAATCGTGCTACCGTAATAACGAAATCGAGAGTCCCTTTTTTTGGTCGGAAACGCATCACGAAAAGGCACATACACGGCCAAATTAAATTTGCAAATCTTCGCCAGCGCCGCCGCAGTAAAGATGGAATCAATTTATACAATCGCCAAAGCGAATTACGTCATTCGCCTGCCAAATATTGTAACGAGAAAAAAATCAGCAAGGCCGTAAGTCGATGCAGTCCGTTCACTTGCGATTTCGACCGGTCGGGATGGCGATACGCGATACATACTCGTGAACAGTAGAGCGGCGCATGTCAGCGTGCTCTCCGCGCCAAAAGTCAAGGTAAACCGGTGCTCGGCGAGATAGCTCTTTAAGATCAGCAGTGAGCCTTCGGGCGGCACAGTATGCACTCCATGTCCTCGCACAAAAGCAAACGCAATCGATACGTCAATTAGTCACCCACACGTGGTAGTTCGCATAGAAATAATATCATGACAATTCGATCGGCTTACACACACGTCAACGAGCTCTGTGAAACCGAGTGTTGTCGTATAATTTTCTTTGCACACAGGTGTCTCGCTATTGAGGTTTCACAACCACGGAATCGAATCACTAATAGAACACAATACCGTTGATTTATTTTAGATACATGTTCAGTTTATTTATTAACGTATAATTAAGTACAGCAAATTAATAACGTGTGTTGATTGTACTAAAAAATATATTACAACTGAAATAACTATTGATGCGCAATCATTCGTTTCTAAACGACATTTCCGACATGTATACATACTCGTACCTACATTTTATTAGAAAAAACAACAAATCTGTGGGGGAATGTTTTTGTAATATTTTCAGATAAATTCGTAGTTTCATAAACAAATACGTACAAACGTATGCAGTCAGTACTATGAGTAATATACAAGTACATAAACCATTATATGTTTATTACATCTCACCGCACTAAAATAAATATTAACGCACTGTCAGACAAAACTACAAGCCAATTGTTTAATTAGAAAACAGCTGGCAACAGCAAAGAAATCGTTTGTTTTGTTGACAAAGTATTTTACAAACTAAAAGACCATGCTTCTAGATGCTTCTAATCTAGATGTATCAACCTTCATACGAACCTGCAACACGCATGGAGCATCGGCCCATAACTTACGTAGTTTTCTGGGTTAAGTATCGTCTTGAAAGTTGACAGAGCATACTAAGTGATTCTTAAACAAATAAGGAAATAATAATGAAAATGTTTTCAAACTGGCTCCGTACAAGGATCGGATGAATTAAATGATAAAAATAGACACGGTGGGTTTAGAAAGCGTTAGATTAAGTTGATATGCGAACAAAACGTTGGCTCCCTGTTGCTAGCAACTAAGTAATGAGTTGGTTAGAAATGTAGCTGACGGTTTTATAATTTATAATTTTATAATTTTATTTATTAACCGCCTTCAAAAAAGAAGGAAGTGCTATGTTTGGCTGTGTGTAATTTTTTTATATATGGAAAGCGAGTTTTCCGTCAATTGTAAACAGATTTTCAAATATATTTTTTACTCGAAAGAGTTTACTTCTGGTGGTCCCATTGTAAACAAATCAGGATTTTGTTATAGTATACCAAGGAAACTAGAAACAACTTTTCAAATTGCACGTTTTTACAATCTGAAGTATTGCACAAAGAAATTGGAAATGCGCATTGAAGACGGGTATCTGCCTTTTTTACAAGTCAATTATCTATTTTAATAGATATTCCTGTCATACTTAATGCTTTCAATTTAGTATATCAGTACAACACAGAGTTGCTACATGTTTGCTCAATTTAATGCAAAATTTAATTCACATTTTTGGAGCAGTTTTCGAGATATGCAAAATAAGTACACGAATTCCTCGTTTAAAGTTACTTTAGACCGCAGTTAAAACGTTTGTGTTGGAGCTGAGCCTGAAATTGTCACTATTTACTATTTTAACACAGCAAAAAGAATAAGTTTAGCTTACACTTATACACTACAATGAAAGAAAGGTATGTTTGTCGGTTATTTCTATTGAATTACTGGTGAAGACGTTTTCGGTTCCGTCTCGCTCTTACGTTAGTGCCCTTATCGACTGCCCTTGTCTACAAGGGCTCTTAGCACTCGTTCTTGGAGCTTTCTCTTGTCCCAAGACGATGCTAATGTTATCTGAACAGATATACTAACTTCTATGGACATATATTAAGACATTTTAAAAGGAAGATCAGAAACATACAAACAAGGAACACAAAGACTCGAGACAACTATTGGTATATTATGTAAAAATGCTCTGCAGTCAAGATCACTAACCACTAAAACATCAGACTAATTAATAAATTTTGTTATTTGTTAACAATAACCACATCAAACTTCTGTCCACAAACTGTTATGCAGTTTGGCAGACTTTATGTTTGTAATCATGTATACCGATTTATATATATAAATGTAAAAATAACTAAATAAAAAAGGTGTAAAAATCAATTCAACAACTAGAAACGAGATGATGTAACAGATCCATCCGTTGTGGAGCTATGATGCCACGTAGCATATATACAGATTCACAGTGAACTTTTAAAAACCGTCCAGGGTTACCCGAAACTTGCTTTTTTTAGGGAAATAATTAGAAATCTTGGCCTCAATGTTACTTAATAGCTTCTAGAAAGGCATAACTCTTTTATTCTGATATTCACCAGTTGCCGAACGATAGAACCTTATTTTTTTGAAAATATCCCTGGGTTCACTTCTCATTCCTCTTGGAGCTAAGAATTCAAAGATGAAGGTTTTATTTAATTAATTATGTAGTTGTCTAATGCATTTATTTAACTATCTGTAAAGTCGTTACTAATAATAGTTGAATTTAAAAAAAAATAAGCTATAATAACACGTATATAAAGTTTCAGGTCATATTCTCGATGTTAGCATAGATATTGAAAACATTTACTTTGTACGAGTTTTATATTGAAGATATCAAAGATAATAGAAATTGCTTCAGTCTACACAAAGCGAGCTGAATCTATATTAAACTTTGAAAACATAGGTATTCTAACAGAAATTACGTTCAAGCAAAACTTATTATACTTTTAAAAGTGAATCAATACTTTCAATTGTGAAGCTTTATTAATTTTGTATTCGACTGTATACACAGCTACGTCAACTAACAGTACTGCATTCGACTACAGAATGAGGGATCTCCGGTTCGACTCCCGCTCAATGTATAATTTTATAGGCTAGTATATAGGATTAATATCTGGCTAAAACCTAGGTAATTTTATTTAATATTGTCCCAAAAAAAACATACGAGTATTCTCATTTCATATTTTATAAGATCTCGATTATAAGCACAAAATATCTAGATTAAATTTCGAAAATTTCGAACGTCCGAAAGCCCAATACTCAAATACACAAAAAGATTGAACCATAAAGAGTTGCAAACTACAAGTCAATTCCCTGCCCAATACGGCCAAGAAAGCGCCCGACAATTATTATCTGACAAATATATATGACAAACTTTCATTGGAAATAACAGTGATATTCTTATACTTTCTAAGACGTAAAGAGGTTCTATTTACGAGCTTGGTGATTTCAGTATATATAAAAAAAAAAACTTCCCCGATATAAAAAAATATTGTTAGTGGTGTAGGCATTTGTTTTATAGGTCTATTGTGAGTTTATACAGCTTGCATTACTGGTTTATTTAAGGTTGTCAGGCGTCCGGGAAAACAGTTTCAATAATAATAATAATGGTAATAATTTACTGACAATGACTATAGGTATACATGTGATTGAGAAACAGGGGACAGCGTAAAGTCAACATGTCAGTAAAGGTACAAAATTTATAAATAAAAGGGGAAAAGCACTTAATTTTATCATTTGGATTTCCAAAATTGAATTACGCATATGCATGCATGCATATTACTATATGCATTTTTTTATTTTTTAAGTGAGGGCACTGGAGGCAAAACTCACCTTATCCTCTTTCCTTTTCCCTCGTCCCCCTCCCCTTATAACCCTCAAAGGCAAGCAGCGCGCTTACGACCCTTGAGTTGCAGGTGCCCAGGCGGATGGAGGTCGTCACTTCCCGACTACCTATCTGTCGCCTCTCTGTCTAGATAAAAATAATAAAAAAAGCTAACGTGACAACCCTATTAACAGCACGCGAACATTTAACGCAAAATATCTTTTGGCTTTTTCGAAGCTCAATCTTTTTCCTTCCGACATTCGTGGTACTGAAGGCGTTACGGTAAAAGGCATTTGCCGCGGATTCAATACCTCACCCTCGCGAAACAAGTAGGCTTTATTTCTTTTTTGTCTACCTTCAAAGTACTTTCAATCATTGCTCAGCTTTGCTCATACAACGTATTGACGAGAATGTGTAAGACAACGCGGCAATCGACGGTAAAGATTACCATATCATTTTTCTTTCATTAGCCAGCTTATCAAAATGTAGTGTAATTTTTTAGGATTATTGTACGAGTATAATGTGAGTTTCTTTATGTCTGAACAGACTTTGATGTATGAGATATCGTTAGGTTTCGTTAATTACAACGAGTGACATCGGCTACACAAGTTTTGAACGGGAGCCACGGCTTCACAGAAAACCGGTAGTCAAATGATGAATGATGAATAAAAATTATGAAGCGGCGGTAGCGTGATGGCTGAGGCGTTGGACTTGCGATCAAGTGGTTGAGGGTTCAAACCCCGACGAGTACACTACCGTCGTAAACCCACCCCTAACACAAGCATTTAGCTTAGCTGGGGGGTTAACAAGAATACTAGTAATGTGTGAATGATGTGCGAAGAATAGTAGTTTTGTGAAAAAAATACTTGCGTTGTATTTCACCGACTGGTTGAAGATACCGAAGGCTTAATTAAACGGCAATAAAATAACAGTATTGAATATCTACCGATTTTATGCGAGGCTTTGGTATTACTCCGGTCGAGCAGGCCCATTCCTGCCAAGGATGGTTCTCCCACATATATGTACGTATAAGCCTGTTTTCGGAATGCATTGCATACAAAGAAGCAAAACACAGATTTCAGAATCAGAACGTTTATTGATCTTCACAATTAATATCACTGAAAATGATTATGACTGACAAATATTACAAATCACTTCAACTTCATTCCACACAACCACTCGATCTGACGACGGAAATGTAAGTGTGTCCCCACTTCTGCGCTCGTGCAAACGTTATGTTAATTAGTGACGTACCGATTGACTTGTTTCAACCGGAAGTCAAAATGATGTCCATAAGTTATTTTATGTATATTAATTATGTCAGATAAAACTACGTATCTTGACAAGTACGCTAATAATTCCCAACTTTTGTCGTGAGCCCAAAGAGACATTGAATTTGTTAATCTAGTGTCCTGGTGTGAAATTGCTTAAAAATAAAAGTACTTCTAGTACTGATTGTGATTGTATACATATATGTACTAGCTGTTGCTCGCGACTTCGTCCGCGTGGTATTTAACAAAAAGTTATTGTTCAGTTCGCAGTTTTCAATTTGGTTTTAATTGGTTGGTTGGTTTTAATTTTTTTTGTGAGGTCCTATTTTTTTTTTCTAAAATAAAAGTAGCCTAAGTTACTCCTTGTTACATTAGCTATCTGCCAGTGAAAGTCCCGTCAAAATCGGTCCAGCCATTTCAGAGATTAACCGAAACAAACAGACAGACAGACAAAATAAAAACAAAATCGTCTTGGTATATGTACCATGTATACATCCATATGCACTTAGTAAAAAGCGGTTATTTTAATAGTACAAAAAGACGCTCCAATTTTATTTATTTGTATAGATGTATAGATGTATGTAGTAGTAATGAACCGCGTTATTTTATTATTATGTTCAGTTCTGTGGAAGTATAAAATGGAGGAACAGCTCTGTTTCCAGTATAAATCAGCAGTACCCCGATTTGTTTTTTGATATTTACACCAATAAACGTCACTCTAAATTATCAAAATGGTAAATTGCCTAGCATATCTACGTGAGGCGCATAATTCTAAGCAAAAAAATGTAATTTTCATGTTTCGAGAGTAGCAATTAGACCTACGACAGTTACTATTTTATTACGTATATTTTTTAAAGCAAAAGTAATTCGTTGACTGGATTCCTTGAATATTTAATTTGAAACCAGATTCATTTTGTGAAATGTTAAACTAAAGTAAGGTCTGAGCACAAGTTGTGTCTCTTATTTTCTTACACAACCTATTTAATTTAAAAACAGAATGTCTGTTTTGCTCCACACATTACTATTAGGCCTTTAGGAATTAAGTTAATCAACACAATAACTATAAGAGTATTTAATATTCCATTAGCGTCTCTAAATATTTTAATAACTCTGAAATTAAAAAAAAAACTCTGAAAACTAGTTAAATATTAAAATATATCTATATGTTAAAATCTTTTCCTTCTTCAACTAAAACATACGCGATAGCGAGTATAGTTTGATAAATTCTATTCTATGCGATACTTTCTGATCTATGTTGAAAAGGCATGTTAAAGTAAAGCAATAGATCGGCAATCAACGAATATTTTTCTATTAATTACATTAAACCCTCAACAACTAAAACCAACGAAGAAAGTCAACAACCAAATAATGTGTAGGCTGTTATAAAAGTTCTATAAATCTATGTCAACATTTTAATTATCGAATGAAACTGGCTACTCTACTATTTAAGGATATATCTGTGGCACATTATGGTAAGGACAAGTTTGTATAGGGGGTTGGTTAAAGGTTGATACACTGTGTGGGCGTACGTAGGCGACGGCGACGCGTCGTTTAAACATAACACCAAGTTTCTTTTTAAAGCGGCAGACAACTGGCCAGTTCGTGGGGTCAAGTCCATTAGAAAATATTATGATATAAAGTGGTTAAGTGGAATCCACGTCACTACGCTGCCGATCCAAGTGTTCTGGGTTCGATCCCCACACGGGACAGCACTTTGTGTAGACCTCAAATTGTTTTTATGAATCTCGGTGTTATTTTTGTCCCTTATTTGAATGTTTGTAAAGCTATATAGGAATTAATCCTAATGCGAAAGCTGTCATAAAATGTATATATTGTTAAAAAATTGAAATTAAATTTAATAATATTCTTTGTTAAAAAAATAAATAAGTAACGATGGGATAATTTAATAAAAAGTGAAATAGTATTGCTTTGTTATCATGAATCATTTATTTTTCGTGCAAGTGGCAACTCTGAAATTTGACAGCTGTCACCCATGCTTAATAATAATTTTAAAAAGTCATTATAAAAATTCGGAAAGTTAGGCTGAAAACGCTCGCAAACTTCGCCAAACTTTTTGTCGAGAAAGTGCACCTAATGTGTCAACCATTCGAAAAGTTTTCAAAATAATTGAAGAAACTAGGTCGATTATAGATATTCAGAATCCTCTGCTGAAAACATTGTTGCTGTTAACGAGAGTATCACCGAAAACCCGAAAACATCAATTCGCCATCGTTTTCGCAATATCGCCAAATTTCAAGAGCACTCACTACGCATCGAAATTAGAGAAAAGATCTCTACCTACATGCGTACAAGATTCAGTTAACTCTGGAGCTCAAACCAGCAGACCATGGAAAGCGCCGGCAATTCGTTCAATGGGTAATGGAGTAAAGTGAAGTCGATGCCAATTTTTCGAAAGAAGTCATCTCCGCATTTCCATCTGAATGGCTACGTGAATCCACAAATCACACAATCCATGAAAAACAAATGCACCCACAACGAGCAACTGTCAGGTGCGGATTTTGGCCAGGCGCCGTGATTGGGCCTTACTTTTTGAAGATGAGACCGAAATAGCAGTGACTGTGAACGGCATTCGTTACAGGAATACGATAACGGAGTTCTTGGGGCCTCAACTGGACGGCATGGATCTGGACAACATGTGCTTTCAGAGGAACGGCGCCACCTGCCACACCGTGCATGAAACCATGCAACACAGCAATGATTTCCAGAACACATTATCTCACGAAATACTGATGTCAACTGGCCACCAAGATCGTTCGATTTAATGGAATGCGAATTTTATTCTTTGGGGTTTTGTAAAATCCCTGGTTTATTCGTATAAACCAGAGATTTCACAACCAGAAACTATTCCTGAGCTCAAATCAGAGATCCAACGCGTCATCGGTGAGATACAGCCACATCTACGTGTAAAAGTCATGGAAAATTGAATGGAAAGAGTAATGGCCTATCATCAGAGCCCTGGGGACTATTTGCCGGATATTTTATTCCATACTTAATCGGAACATGCCTTCTTTACCATCCAATAAAATATCACAACTCTCATAAATAAGTGTTTTTATTTTAAAATGAAAAAGTGCACTCTTACAACACCTTTTATTATTTCGTTGAAATAGAAACCTTCAAATCATTTGTTGAAGGTGTCTAATTAAACATTCACAACATTTTTGGCCTATTATTTAGGTGATAAAGTGCCCTTATAGTTACTAGTTTACAGAGGTATGTTTTATCGGAACCCTAAGAAGCTAGGTCTATGGTGGTGACCAAGGTTAAGGCTTGACTATGTCATGTGTAGTGCCTGTAAACAAAAGACGTGCCTACAGTGTGATGTTTTGTTCCTTTAAAAAAAAAAATATTACATATGCCTATCGCATCGAGCACTTCTACTTGAATTTACATAAAATTTTACACTAACAAGGCAGGCTAAAACATTTACACAAAGTTATTACATAGCAGATGAAAAAATATGCTAACAACGCTATTTATATGCTATCGCGCTAGTTTTATTGGTTTTGTTAGTGAACCTAAAAGGGCGAGTCGCTGCTATGCTATGTCTAACAAGGAGCAACATAGTTATGACTATTTTGATGTTTAAAATATCAATTCCTTATCGCTATTGTGATGAGTTCATTTACTTTATTTTATGTTCCATTACGTAAATTTATGAAAGCGTGTCACATGCTTAATATAGCAATAATTTATTTATAGTAATAACTTTTCTGTTAGGCTAAATAGTTTCAAACATTAAGGTTATTGAAGTGTGAAGTGATATATAACCATCAATCATCAATATATATTTTTCTAGACATAGATTAAAAAGTTAGAGGGCCGGACTTCTCGGCACCACCTAGTTCGAATTATAGGTATGCTACCCTGAGTTTTTTGAGCTATTGCTTATACTCCCCAATCCATCTGTATGAACAATATCCCTTTCCTTCCATTTCTATCCTCCCTTTCCTGTGAACATGCTCCAAATGTTCTTATATGATTCCCAAAAGAGCCCGGTCATAGACAAAATGTGATCGATGAAATGTGGACGTTAATTACTTCCTAATCTTCGGGGATACCGGCGTAAGTATACTATATGTATTTAAATTTAAAAGTCAAATGTTTGGTTATTATACAATAATTATATTATACAATAAAATATACAATGTGGTTTATGTTGTTTAATCTTTACTAAGAATATATAAGCGTGCTTGAATTCATGGCATTCACGGTGGAGTAGAATAAGGCCACACTTTTAAAAAAACGACGAGTATTTAAGGTTCTGCCTGATAAACGGAATCTTATGTCAGTGGTACCCAGCAGCTGAAAATGCACTCTCTGATACAACACTGAACTGTATAAACTATCCCTTGTTCCTTAACACTCATTTACATAGATTCATCTATTCTTTATGAGTGTCTAACCTATCTAATCTTGTCGTAGATATACACGTAAAAGGACTTTTAGATGTTCTGTCTTGAAGAGACTTATTAGTTTTTGCAAAAATAAATAAAGTAAATACAAATCCTACGCAATCATCGAAAGAGGCAATTCATTTTCGTTTTCTGTATTTCCCTCTGTTGTGGTCGGATAGTTTGCTTTCGCTGTTTGACACTTCCAGCCATCAGTCATCGCTCGAGCTCCAAGTGAACTTGTGTAGCGTAGCTGAGCAATCCCACCCAATCCCGTCAATATCGAGCAAGATCTCATCATATTCTGCTTAGAGATTGATCTCGAAAAAGAGACGTGATCGAGTTCCCCCGAGATCGGGTTTCCATTCCCCATTTATCGTCTACATATCTATTGCAGATATGTAGACGATAAATGATTCCATCTTTCTCATCGTATTGCAGTCAAGAACGCATTATCTACTTAGTACTAGAAGGGATGCAAATTTTAGCACCATAGATAAGCAAGACATGTTTATGAATGTATTATTATCTGTTACATTTGTATGGAACATTGCAATTAGATGTAAGTGAAAACTGCATCTATGTTATTGTTGCGAACTTGTTGATACATGTTAGGTTCGTTTTGCATGTTCACGGGAGAATTAGGGGAAATAACTAGAATATTCCGTGAAGAAACTTTACGGTTGGCTTGTTTGTTCTAACTTGTAGAGTTTTGAATGGATTAATACGTATTTTTGAGTCTTCTTACAAACATAAGAACATAAAGAGGGTTCAGTGTTCAAAATAACATTGTGTATAGTAGTAAGATTATTTAATAATATAGCTGAAGAGCTTTTTTTTTTGTTTAAATCGCACCAATCTCTGGAACTACCAATTGGATTCCAAAAAATCTATGTGCATAAGAAGATCGTGATACTGATTATAACTGTATGCCAACGAAAATGCGGTCAAGTGGCCAGATTCTAAGCGGCAACTATTTAAAATATGTTATCAAAAAGATATAAAGAAGAGCAATAACGTAGACTATAAGTCATCACGCTATGACTAACAATGTTGCCAGAAAATCCAACTTTTAGTTATAGCCATCGAAAAAAAGTAAAGGCTATCATAGATTTAGCTTTTCGTGTTTTTTTTTTTGTACAATTATATAATCAAATCTTACACACTGCCGTCTGATCCCAAACTAAGCAGAGCTTGTACTAAGATAACCAGACTGCTGATGAACATACTTATATATTTCCAAATACATACATATTGTAGATAAATTACACCCAGTCACAGAACAAACGATCGTGCTCATCATACAAATATATGTCCTGGGTGGGAAAAGAACCCACGACCTCGGCTTAGCAGTCAGGATCGCTAACGGCTAGACCAACGAGTCAGTCAATATAATATTGCATAGATAATAATAGAAAGACTTCAGAACTTTTTGGCCACAGTGTTGCCAGCATACCATAGAGATGTCTCCTAGTAATAGCATCGTGCAACAATTACAGTCTTAAAGAGTTACCAACACAAAAAATAACCTGCAGATAGAATCTAAACCGCGCACTACTGTATCACCTTGACTCTAAACCTAAAAAAAACGGTGGATTGAATAGCAGTCGCGTCATTACATCATTAGAGAACAATACACCAAGCCAACAATGGATCATTCTAGATATGGGAATTAAAAAAAGAATAATATACCAGTACCCGAGGTTCTGCAGATACGCGAACTATAAGATGACGGGTTATGGTTTCAACGCGAAATGGTTATTGGCATTCTGGTTTTATTTCTTTTTTCGTATTTTCGTGATTTATTAAATAGGTATCTACCTAACTTCTAGCCCAATATTATGATAAGCGATAATCTTGTACGTTTTAGGTCCTAAATTTAAGTTTAGGATCATATTAGCGCTTCCTTACCCGAAGCGCTAAATATGACTGCAATTTTTAACCGACTACAAAAGAGGAGGATATTCTATGTTCGATTTTTTTTATGTATTTTTTATATGTGTGCGGCGGTTTCATAATGGGATAGCAGAATGAGAATTGAATGCGGTTATTTACATTTTTTGAAAGTCAATTATTGATAATGGTAACCTTAGTATGATGCGTATTTTTTTTAGTGAAAGTTTTACTCTTGGCATTTGCTTTGCCTCAACGATAACCTCTTACCACCGTTTATAATAGGCACCACAATTTTCTGTAGTATATTTTATCAACATGATCATCTATTATCCCGCTCATCTCAAAAGATGTGCGTGTAACAACAACAACGTGACGTTGTTGCCATGCTATCGTTGCGCGATAACGATCAACCCCGACGATCTGTCTGCCAGCACATGCCTACATACCTACTGTACGCCATTGTTAGTCTTTGGTATTCAGGAAAATTTTGAATGTGAATTTGACGCACAGCGTTCGTGACATTCCTTGTAAATAGACTGACCTTTTTTTAAACTCCGCGTGATAAAGGTACACGGTAACTCTATTTATAAAGCCTCCGTAGACAGGAGTGTATGTTTTGAACAATGTAAGCATTTGATTTTTTTTATGAAAAACGTGTACACTACATACATTCGGTATAAAAAGAGATTAAAGTAATTCTCTAAGGTGCATTGCTCCAGTACTGAGATGGGTAGGGATTAAGCGTTAACACAGATTTGAAATGAATAAGTATCGCTTGTATTACAATAAGTAAATAAATAAGTCAAGATTGACATCTTACATCTTCGAAATGCACAGAATGTGGTAATCAGTATTTAACGATATCCGGCCTCCATGAGCGCTTGCCTGATGGACGGGGCTATCTGTCGCCCTAGCAGAAGCAGGCCTGAGACGGTGGCGTGACAACAATGGTGGGGTCGCCTTGCTCAATAAGCGACCAAGTCTGCCGAGGTCACAGGGTTTTCCTTTTTAGGGTATACCTGAGACCTTGGCCACAAGACACGATGACGGAACACTGTGTGGTTTAAGTGGGTCCAAGTCCGACATATCAGTCTCTAACCAGTCAGTAATCAGTATTTGTTTTTTTGTTGTTTGGTTTCCTGTAACTGTTTTAAGCAACTGATGCAATAAGATGATTATAATATCTTTAGTGCAATGACAAATTAGTTTTATTTTATCCATACCGACAATTTGTATAATTACAGTTATTTTAGGCGAATGGAAGCTCTTTAAAAATAAAGTGTAATTATGCTATTGGTGTGCTTATTACGATAAATAAATATCAAAACATTTTCGCCGGTAACCGTTGGGCGTATCTTTGAATCAATTAATTATATATATGTATATATATGTATTTATCAAGTTGGCCTTATATGTTTTGAGCACTGCAATTGTATTTAGTATGAAAAGATTAAATGCATAAATCTATAGTTACAAGCTATTTAAATGGTTCTAGTCAGCAATAGCAATCGTGCCGTTACAAAGCAAACTCTTACTCCTAAATGCGTCACGCTGATAATTTATTTTACAATAACGATCAGCCACACCTAGTTTATCTGCAATCTTCTATAGAGCTCTACAAATAATCGACATAACACTTCGCATTCTTTATGACATTCGTTTTTTTAGAAGACAACTCTCGCGTTTGAAATGATTCCTGTGTCGTGGGGGACTTGACAAACATACAAACAACAGAACAAAGAACACCAAGACCGGAAACAACTATTTACACCCAATTTTCTCTTTGCTTGATTCGAATCTACGACCTCTGGGTAAGCAGTCAGGATCACTTATCACTAGACCAACAGTCACAGTCTAGTGACATTAAGGTGGATAAACTCTTCTTACAATTAATTGAGCAATAAATACATTAGTGCATGGCATCAATAGTCACCTATACTGCTTAGAGCCAATCAGCCTATACTGTTTACAGCTACTATCTTATTAAGATTGTAGCTGTAATTGTGGATGTGGAGTGTGGATTTTACAAACAGTCAAACAACGGACATAAAGAACACCCAGGCTCAGAACAACAGTTAGAGTATTACACAAAGTGTTGTCCCGTGCGGGGATCGAACCCACAACACTAGTCGCGGTAGCGTGGTGGCGAGGTGACCACTTAAACGGCTACACCATTCGTGCAGTCAATAAAAATAAAAGTGACTTTAAAATTGAACTTATCATGTTTTTTCTACAGGAAATATCTCAGTGAACTACACAACAAGCTGGCGCATGTCACTTGTTTCACATATTAATACTAACGTGATAATAATACCCTGAGATAACATTTTAAACGCTTTATAATATAGAATAGAATCTACATTTTCCTGGAGTGGACACATGATTACATATATAATTAACTGGCCTATTATAACAAGATGTAGAAAACGTTTGCTTAATCAGATTTAATTATTGAGAATTCCACAAATGCTATTGAAAGGTCGTTAATTTTTTGGGACTAATATGTTTAACCATCGTATTTGACAAAGAAAATTCTAAAATTAAACTTATATTTTATACCCGACTGCGCAAGAAGCGTTGAGTTTTTATCATCTATCTATTCATTGGTTTATCTCAATCATTTTTCAAAATAATTATTATGTTGTGTATTGTAGGTAGCTATTGACCTACTGTATATTGACGTTCAACAACCGGAGAAGGAGGCCAAACCACCCGCTAAGTCAGTATTGAAAACCTTCAGAAAATTGTATTTTTGTATATAATAATTTCAACCTTGAAGAACGTTAATGTATAGAGTGCCAGCATTTTTTCTTTTTTGTTTTTTCGTGTGGAAACACCCTCGGGCCGTCATTCCACCAAAGTTTTCGGTGGAACGGTGTGTCGGAATCGAATCGACTAAAACCACACGGTGTGCCATGCTGTGCTTGAAATAGGAGGAATCCGGGAACACGCGGACGTCGCCCCCTCGCGGAGAGTGCCAGCATGCAGCCCGAACCTCAACCCGATGCATGCTTGGGACGAGCTCAGACATCCTTATGCGACAGAGGTTCCTGGCTCTTGAGTGTACATGTGTAAATATTAGTGAAGCCCAAGTGTAGTTCATGATAGTAATGTTATCGATAATACTTGAACTTAAAAGCAATTAGGGTAATAATCTCACGATAATTTGTATCGACGTACTATTACAGTGCTTTTGTGTCATACAAGGACTATTGTTGATCAATAGATTCGATAGCATTAATTGCTTAGCTTATATAAGTTCTAAAAGTAAGTAATTTAATCGCAAATGTTACAAATTACTTCTTCTACTTTTTTTATAATTGATCACTGCTCCGAAAATTACATTATTGGTGCAATAGTTGACTAGCCTAATGGTTAGTGACCCTGACTACTGAACTGGAGGTTGTGGATTCGATTCCCACACGGGAAAAAAATTTGATCCACAATTGTCTAGTCTGTTATTTGTGTCCCTTTTATGATACGTTTGTAAAGTCACCCGCGAAAGAAATTATTCCTAATGCGGAAAAAAAAAACCATTTCATATAACACAACAGTAAAACCTGAGACCACACGGCTAGATTGGACTTCAAGGCATCAGCCAGTTGGATTTACATGATATGCGTACACCCACCCCCATTAGTATAAACTGTATCTCTGCCCTTCACTTCTCGCGCCTGTAGCGCCTAACCAGCAAAAGGCGTATTAAGCGCCCACACTTTGCCGACCATGATTTTGCCATCAACCGGGCACTTAAAGAAAATTGGGAATATATTGAAATGGGAAGGGAGGATAAGAGGAAATGGACATTGCTTATACAGATTGATTTTGAGGAATTTAAGCAAAAGCTTGAGCAGGTGAAGGTCGTATAGCTGTAACTAGAACTGGTTGATGCCAGGAACTCTGAGATCTAACAGCATCAATTAAAGATTCTTTTCAAGTAATTTATTTAGATTTACGAGGTAGGGCCATGCTTAGGCACGGATGGCCCGGCTCTGCCGGTGCGATAACACTCATAGAAAACCGGTTGTGAAGCAACCCTTGCGCTGCATTTCCCCGAAATTAGTGAGGTTTCTGGAGGTCCAACTCGTCCTCTCCTTTTTCCTCTCCTCTGACCCTCCTCCTATTCCCATGTCTTCATCCCCCTTTCTTTTCCCTTCCCGATGTCCATGGACGGAGGTTGTTACTTACCATCAGGTGACCTGTCTGTTCGCCTTTCCCTTTATAATATAAAAAAAAATTCTGTCTATGGTACCAACATTCATTTAGTACGTACGTATGTGTATTATCTTTACACGTGGAATAATGCATTCATTACGTAAACGCAATGAGAAATAACACCTAATATCGCGAATCTATGCATTGACACATGTATTTTACCACATTTTGTGCTCCTTTCTCTAATATTGGAAAGTGTTTTTATTGTAAAATAACAATTTTTTCTATTTTTTTTTTGATATAATCAAAAGAGTACTTCTATACTATATATCAATTGCAGTTGAGGAATAACACAGTGAAGTGCAGAATGAGCTTAATTATTTAACTCAGGTAAAAAACTATCACTTATTTAACGTTTCTGGCATCATTGAGAGCGTTTTTACACGGTAACTAATTAGAACGATTATGTTAGGTTCGAGATTTTTAATCTACGTCTTTTAAATATCGGATTGGCAAAAAATCAACAAGACATTGTGATGGAATATGTATTTGAATCCAAGTTTAAGACGGCCCTGAAATAACGATACGCCATGGATTTCGGGCACAACACTCTTGAAGACTCACATAATCGTACGCTTAAAAGAGAAAAAACAGGACTTCTACAAATAGATGCATTAAGTAAACAAATATGTATAAAACTATTAATAAAACAAATATTTTATCTGAGTCATCAAAAGCGATTATTAATAGAATTGTTTTCATACCAACACGTGCTTTAGTTAGCACGTGTGTAGCCAACTTACACGCACTCGCAAAAAACCTTGATGGGACTTACATAATTTGCTTTTGCAATATTTGAAGGGCACATAAGTGATTATAAATATAAATAAATAATGACTGTAGCCACTTCGCAATAGAATGCAATTTAGCTCGAAGAGCAATCATCACCTACAATTAATATTTGAACGCACCACGGTGACAATATTGTCACTTGTTATTCGTCTCTTTCCAATTATCACCATACTAGTATGTAACAGAATAATGAAAACAATACCTACTTCAACTATGTACTTACGTACTTATATAGATAATATCTATATAAATACGATCGCATGATCGCTGCAATCGTAGGCCATTTGATGTCAGTATTAGAGAATAGAATTTCATTGTCTGAAGATCTTTATCACATCCTAATGTACAATATACTTAAAACTCTTACCTGAAACAAATGCTTTAAAATAACGACGTACTTCAATACCTACGACTTCAAAAAATGGAGGTTTTTATGTTTGTTACCTCGTAACTCGTTTTTATGTAAAAGAATATACTTTCAGATTGGTTCAATATTTTCAGTGATTTTTAGTTCATCAATGGTGGATTTCATCAAAATCGGTACAGTAGTTTGGTTTTTAAACCAAATTAGCTGGAAAAAATATGTTATCCAACCAAACGAAATTACGTATTTTGCTTTTCTGTGACTTTCCAGTGGTGTTTACAAATTATGTAAAATGATGAAGTACTAAAAAGAGTAAAATAAAATCTTTTTTAACTGACTACAAAAAAAGGAGGTTCTAAATTCGGTTGTATTTTTATTAGCTATTACTTTTTTAAAGTAAATTATTAATAGACATCCATTGAAATGGTATCAGTAGTTTTCCTCAATGTGAGATAGGGGGCAAATGAGGAGACGGGTCACCTGATGGTAAGTAACTACCGCCGCCCATGGACAGCCGTAACTCAAGATTCACAAGTGTGTTGCCAGCCTTTTAGGCAGAAGTACGCTCTTTGCTTGAAGGTTCTTTAATGTGAACTTAAAGAGCCTTTTGTTACATAAATATTTTTTATACCTAAACTTAAGTCATAAGTGCACACATCACTAAGTAACCTGAACTTACCGTGTAGTTCTCGATCTCGTAATATAGGGTCACCCCATTCAGTGGGTGTCACTATAGACGACTAAGGGATTGGACTGTCTATTGGACTATATATATATATATACGGATAGAGGCGTGAATGTTTGAATGTATTAAATAACCTTTAATGTGTGTGAACAAATATGTCCACGACAAGATAAAACCAACCTTATTGTAATATACATAATGACTGTAGTGACCAATAATAAAAATCTCATATGATCACAAGTTAGAAATCCTCTAAATAACACACTATGTTAAAACCAAACGAACAATGGGGTCGTTATTCATTGCGTACTACTTTCGATATAATTTTAATCGTATTATTATTATTACCGACATTTATATGGCAGCAATACAACAAGCCAAGCTGTGATTAGTGGTGAATACATGACATCATCATTAAGTATATTGTAATGTTTCCACGGGACTGTTCGCGTAATATGCGTAGTAAATGATTTTTTCTTATATATGTAAAATGCTAACTCATATGAATGTCAGTTAATTTGTTTGTTTGTTGGACTTTCACACATTAATTGCTAAAACTATCGTCGTGCAATTTTGCATGCACGTTAAGTACACAAATAATCGGACTTTAAAAAAGTAGACAACCCACTTCAATACGTCTATCATAAAATTTAAGACTACTATGGTTTTCTCATGGATGACATTGTCACAACTGAACCAAACTCTCATCTAACTACCCTTGAAGTACATCCTTTCCAATAAAAAAAGAATCCATTGAAATCGGTGGGCGTGATATTGAGTTATTCGTCCATTTGTCGCGCACATGCTTAATGCAAATTGAAGACTTATATGGTTTTCTCACGGATGGCATTGTCAGATCTGGACCAAATTAAAATGAGACCACACGGGAAGCACCAGCTTTCAAATAAAAAAAAAATAGTCAAAATCGGTTGATGCAGTCGAAAGTTCTTAAGTATTAAAAAAGAAAAAAAAAAAAATAGTCGAATTGAGATTGTGTCTAAGAAAATAATAGTAATGCTCTGAGGGATTAAATATTTTGATTGATGAACCAAATGAGATTATTAATGTAAGAACAAAAAGAATTAAATAAATACATAATACTAACAGAGTCTAAAGACCTTGATTCTAAAAGCTAAATCTTTTTTTTTTATAATATTTATCATGCTTATCACAGAGATGTATTGTCATCAGAAGATCGTGGCCTTGCAGTTTTCGGCGGAGTACAATAGAGCCACTCGTGCTCTTTCCGTCAGTGTCGTAAAAGTCGCTAAGGGATTAGACTGTTATCAATTAGACACTATTTGTATACATTTATTTGTATTATTTATTACGCAATTGCCATCTGCCGTAATTCAAGAGTGATACGACCTTCAAACCCTCAAGAAAAGAGCATACTCCTATCTAAAAGGCCGACAACGCACTTGTGACGGGTGTCCATAGGCAGCGGTAGTCATTTATCATCAGGTGACCCGTCTGCTCGTTTGCCCAATATCCCATAAAAAAGTATACATTTTAATTGGAATAATGTGGAGCGTCTGATGAGCCTCTGATAACCCTGTGCGTGTATTTATGTCAGAACTGAAGGTGTATGCAAAATTTTAGCTCCAGGAACACGGAAGCGGGTCAAATTTAACGTGAAAGATTGGGCCGCAACAAACGCACATTGCAACCTCGGTCGTACATTATTTTCTTTCGTTCTTTTAACAAAACTTAATGTGTAAATCAGTCAAGATATTTAAATCTTTTTTATCCATGGCGTTTGTTTTTTTCTAAAACCAATGTTATGGGCCAGATAGCAATCACTATTTAGTCGGGGCTGATTTATGTTTAAAGTAGAACAATGTTGTTTACGAGAACGCAAACCTGTTTGTATGTAGGTTGTACGCTTTTGTTTCTATGGCGTAGCAGCGTGCTTGTCTCTTTAAAGCGACTTCAAACTTTTAGTAATCTTTGATTAGTTTTCTTGATTTTACTCACTTTTTTTCTCTATCCCCCAGGAACAATATTAATTTTTCTACACCTTACTATACCTACACTAAACTACACCTGCCTTCTGTTCATTTATGTACCCCTGGTAACGTGAAGTGTGTGATTGGCAAGAAATGTAGACGGCGAAAAACGATATTTCGTGCCATGTGGCCAGAGATTAATAGTCTAGCAGTCTAGCATTCAGTAAATTTCTAATAAAAGTGTTTAAAATAAACCTCTAAAAGGAGTATTATACAAAATAGAGAGCTCTTTCACGAAATGTAATTGAAGTATTTGATAAACAAAGGATCGCTGAGGACAAAGATAAAGAATTACTCCAAAGAACAACTCCGAAATACCAATTATATTGAAGTTAGTTACAATTTATGTTGAGTTTGTTTTATAAACTCTCATTAAAGATTTTTTCAATACAAAAAGAAATGTAAAATAAATATTTGATAAGAGGGCTTAATAAGGAAGAAGGATCCTTACTCTTGGAGACATAATTTGGTTAAACTAAAAAAATCTTAAGTCTGATGTAGACGTTGCCGAAACAGAAATGTGTTTAAGTATTAGTCTCATACAAATTGGAGACCGCTTGAAGGCATATAAAAAGGTCAAACAAAAAAATACAAATTTAAAGTGACTCACTTAGGGCAAAAAATATCTAGCAAATACACAAAACGTAATAATACCATAGCATCTTGGTCACATTACACTCACTTACGTAATACACTTTCACAGGGACATCGTACACATTTACTAATGAGCTATAAATATCTATACTACCTATACAGGACTTATAGACAAGTCGGTCACGTCTACTCTGAAACAAATTGTGGACTGTGGTATATCCGGACAGACAAAACCTTCATGTCTTAAAGAAAAGGACGAACTCCCACCTAAAAGGCCGGCAACGCACTTGTGACACTTGAGTTGCGGGTGTCCATGGGCTGCGGTAGTCACTTACCATCAGGTGACCCGGCTGCTCATTGCCCCCTATCGCATAAAAAAAAACAACTCGTTTGCCCACTATAACATTAAAAAAATATTCCTTCTTCAATTGCATTGTCAAGAGTATGTCTCTACTCAGAGTGTTGATGATGCTAAAAATGCACAATGAAGGTAGTATGGAAGAATCTCAGTGTCACATCAGAGCCCAAAAGAATAATATGACTAATATTGTTACAAAGTTTACTTTTCAGGTTACGAGTTTAGATAAAACAGCTGCATTTAATGAATCATTTACATTAATTTACTATTCTCATATTACTGAAACAAAGTAGCATTACAAACAATAGGTAATGTCAATGAAATCCACTTGGAATTGCAGATATTGGATATCAATATTGTATGAGTCACTACAACACATTATGGAGAACTGCACTAGGTATATGTACGTGAGGTAAGCATCGTATAAGTTAAATGATGAAATAATGCAAGTTAATTGCAATTAGCCGTGGTTTTGATGACTAGTATATTTATTAAGGAACAAACGGTTTTACTTACGTGTGTAAATCGGGGATGACGACAGAGACGGTGTCAGTGCACCACCTGGTCCCTCGTCAGGTACGACAGTGTGGTAGAATAAAAGTGAGTAAAATAGTGTTCTTAAATAAATATGAATAGGACTCACGAAAGAATTTATACGTTTTAACTTGATTGAATTTGCTATTTTTTTTTAACCAGCCAACAAAGAGGATTATTAAGAAGGATGTTGGATTTACGTGGCCTACTCGATTAACAGAAGTAGTTCGAGTAAATAAAGAAACATATCCCTTTTGCTATCAATTTAAAATCATATTCAATAACTATCAACTATATAGTAACTAAGAACATAAAAAAACAAGCTTTTTTTCTGTATAGTACATAGCAACAGGTCTAATTTATGTACGAGAAACACACGATATATAATCAACCACGCTTAAGTTGGCTCTATTGGAAAATTACTTGCGTGGGGCGGTCGTGGCGTACGCGCGAGCGCAACGCTGTCTCTCGAACATTATACGTCACCAACGTTATGTAAACATACCTTAATATGTTGTTGATAGATAAGAACTATTGTTTTAAAGAAAAAAACTACATACATATAGAAATAAAGTTCATAGCTACTCTATGTTTTTTATGGAATACCCGACGCGTGCGCTAAATTTTATAGTGTTCGGTTGAGTATTTTAGGTATTTAAAGTATAATAAACAAACTTACCATCGCATTTATACATATTATGAAGATGAAGAGTTTTATTTCGTTTGATAAATGCGCAAATCTCTCCGATTTATTGGTCTTATTCAAATGAATCCTTTTGCATGATATTTATAGGCTACAATCATCACGCTTCGGAGCGGAGGAGTGACCATAAACGCAGACAATCTGCAGAACGGCTAGTTTATAATATTTGTTAGGATAAGGAAGTTACGTTGAGAAATTGAGTATTTTATTTTTTTATTGTGTAGAATATTCTTCTTTCACTTCACACTTCTTCACACACACACACACGCTTTCACGATTTAACCATAATGTTTTTCTCTTGCATTACCACGATAAAAACGAAATTTCTTGACAAATATTGCAGTTTAAATTGTTTTGGTTAACATTATAGGTAGGGTAGGATTATATAGTTATATATGTATATATGTGTATAGTTTGTACACGTATGTAAGATGTTTCATTGTCACATCCTAGACTTAGACCCTTAACTTGATGGATTTCGACATACAGTGACATAGGGTATAGGATTTTGAAATTAAGCCAGGTAAATAATATTGGAAGTTTAATTTTCAATGTAAATGAGACATCTAGAGCCATTATAAATTTATTAATAAATATATTTAATACTATAATTTGCCAATTTGTAGATTAGACTAGATACTCAGAAATGTCCCTCGCGAATGACCGATGTCAGTATAAAAACTTTAGTGAGTTACATTCATATTTATTTCAATATATGGTTTTTGTGACGTCACACACCGTCCGGTGAGTATGACGTCCGATACCATCGCAGCTGGACGACTTACTCCTTGAGAGAGGTCTCCTGTCGAGACCGAAACTAGTCGGGCATCCCAGAAATATACACGTAAGTGAAACCGTATATTTAAATAAATATGACCGATTTCAGTCACAAATGCTGAAGTATTAAAATACTTCTTTACTTATCTTAACACCTTGCTTTGTTTGTCATCTGCATGATATCTTCCGGTAAGCTATTAAGAAAAATAATATTTTTATTCGAGTTATAGATATGCGACCCTGAATTTCTTCAGCTACTGCTTATACTCCCCAATCCATCTGTATAAGCAATATCCTTTCCTCCCCTTTCTATCCTCCCTTGTCGCCTTTGTCATTATAGCCAGAAATACTCCCATCTTATTCCCAAAAGTGCTCGGATGACGGCTGTAGGCTTGCCCCCTATTACGTAAATGGCACTAAATTACTACCGGCAAAATGTAGGCGGTAATTAGGCTTTTGCCTACCCCTTCAGGAACACAGGCGTGAGTATATGTTAGTACGTACAATTATTACCATAGAGGTACACAATACAATAACCCTATCTCTAACTACAATGACTACTTATACAAAATTAAATTTCCGCGTGAAACACTGCAATTCAAACAAAATGCAAGAATTAATACGTACCTTCATAAACAAGGAAAACTTTTACTATATTATGAAACTAAGTGAAATAGACACTGCATTAACAAGCAAAACCACGACTTAATGAGGTGTATTTACACTACAAATGAGTTTCATCTTCAACCCCAGAAAACAAATACAAAGTTATCCATTAATTAAATTAAAACTCAAAACTTTGGCATTACTTGATTCGAAATTGTTATGAAACTTGAAACTGCAAATAACACTGCATTCTACAAAATTCAATGAAATATCTTTGACAGTTCAATAACAACACTCCTTTGGAATGCACCAGAAGCATTTTAAACGATCTCAAAATATATTTACAATCATGATTATTTGTATGAATGACCGCTCAAAAAAAAATGTTAAAGAAACCCTTGAATGCTTGTTAACGTCGATGGTACTACTTTATCATAGAAAATGCCGTTTATGAAGGTAGTCTTACAACTATGCATCAAATACTCTTAAACCCGTTACAGGAAGCTGACAAAAGTGAAACCTTTTGTCGCAAAAATGGAGCCGAATTGTTCACGTACATTTCGACGGTTTTAACTAGTTTGCCACTTACGAGTGAAAATCTAACTGTGTTCTCTACTTTACTGATTCTTAGAAGATACGGCATCATCCAATCAATTGTAAGGTTTTTAATAATACTTAAATACATGTAAATTATAGGTGCTGCCATGAGGAGTCACCGTTTGAGAGTATAATATACGATACCGAACTTAACGGTTCGGCTCTTCCTTCCTGTGCCAATCGGTCAAATCCTGGTACTCACTACCAGAGAACGTCTTTCCCTCCCACTTTGATTTCGGGTCAAAAAGCATCTCATCAACGTTAAATGGCCCAGTGGTTAGTGACCCTAATGAAAGTGGCTGTTGGTGGTCATTTAAACGAGTACAGCAGGGAAAGTGGTGGGAGGATGTGCGGCGTAACCTGACAGCTGCCAAAGAATGATCCATCATCATAATCGTCATGACCTCGACTACTCTAACAAGAGTGAAACGACAAAAAAGAAGATCCTGACTGCTGAGCCAGAGGTAGTGGGTTCGATTGCCACCCAGGACAAATATTTGTGTGATGAGCATCACCATTTGTTCTGTATCTAATTTATCTATTATATTTATGTATTTAGGTGTATAAGTATGTTTATATCAGCTGTTTGGTTACCATAGTACAAGCCCTGGGATCAGACAGCCGTATGATGTGTCATGTTAAAAAAAAAACATTACATGTCGAGAGTAACGGGTTCTAATGTAGTTGTTGGTAATTCTAATACATATATGTAACTTGGGGACACTGCGCACGGCCGCGTGATTCCAAACTAGGTAGAGCTCGTACTATGGTAACGTGAATGCTGATATTTTTATAGTATTGTTATTAAGATAAATTACAACCGACACAGTACATATGATCGTATTTATGTAAATATACAGTTTTTATCTATTAGTTTGATCGACTAGCAGACGATATATGATCGTACACAATTGTCATCATGCAATTATATGTCTAGGGTGGAAATCGAACCCAGGACCTCTGGCTAAGCGGTCGGGATCTTCTTATTAGTCGTTTCACTCTTATCAGAGTGGTCTAGACTACATGATGATGGTTCTTTGCCTGCTGACACACATTCTGACGCACGCGTAATGGACCACAAACAGCCACTTTAATCTGGTCTGTCCAGCTCATTGGCGTTCTACCACCCTCCCCTCCCTGCTTCCTAGCACAACAAGGCGCTCAATGAAGTCACTTCTACGCCGACAAACATGCCATAAATATTTAAGCAAGTTTTTGTTAGTGGCAAACAAGGCAGGCAGACAGTCAGGATCACAAAAACCACTAAACCAACAAGCTAGTCAAAATGTTTGAAATTGTAACCAGAATTTGTAAAGCAAACTATGTTGAAAAAGAGAAAAGAGATTTCAATTCCTCTGATCCTCCCTCCTCTTTCCATTCCCCTTATAACTTAGACTTAGAACTTAGAACTTATAACTTAGACTCTAAAATGCAGATGTAGGTGGACGGCAGTTGTCACTTACATTTAGGTGACCCGTCTGTTCGTCAGTCCCCCTATACCATATAAAAATAAACTCAACTAAAACCAAAACATTAATTCTTACCATCTTAGATTAAAACATTACACATACTAAACATTAAAATTTTATTTGTGTGTTAACTGTCTAAAGTGATAGCTTTAAACAAAATGTATCCATTCTTTACTGTAAAAGAATAATTATCGAATATAAACACACGAGAATGTTAATACAAACTCTGCTTTTTGATGATTTCCTTTTAATTAAGTTTGTATGGAAGAATAAACAAAACACTGATAATGTAAGTAGTCATTGATATGAATCATTGATATAGCAGGTTCGAATCCTTTTCATGGCACTGTTTGTCACGAAATCCTGGGAGAATGATCTGAATGCCCAGAGATTTGGAGGGACTTGATGAAACAAGACACTGATGGTTGGTTACGTCTATAGGAAGACAGGAGAGCAGGAAAGTGAATGTCATAGGAAATAGGGCGTGGATTGATGCTAGAACTCTTCGTTCTAGTTTATCTAAGCATCCTAATAATTGGGAAATGTTCTTTTACATAAGAAAACCGAAGGTCTATGAGTAAGATACATTTAGAACTCTAGATAAGAATTAAAAGCTAGTCAGCGAGATTAATCGCAAGTAAAATAGTAAATAAAAATACCACACTGCATTACTTACTTTCTATGTTTTTTTGCTGACCCTGTGTCATAGGGTATATAACTATTAGAGATAACGTTGCCACTATTAAGACTTGAAATTACACCTCACATGTCGATATCATCAATCCGTCTATGTGGCCGGCTATGTGGCGTGGCAAAAAAACATATTACCTACATAACACTCGAAAATATACACCTCTTTTTTGCGCAGTGGGGTAAAAACAAAGTAACATGCAAACACGCGTCAGGATAATCGTTTTAGTACAGGACTCTTAAGTGAAATACAGAGAAATCAAACGCGCCGTAATTACGCCAGCCTATATGTATGTATATACGACAATGTTCGATCATTAACAGATGTATATAATACTGCAAACTGCGAAGTGTGCAGTAAATCATACCGTCATTACATGTATGCTATTATTAGGAATAGAACAATGGACTACTCGATAGGTTGTGATGTTAACTATGTGTTGAGGTGGCTCATTAGTACATTACACCGTTTATAGACAAAAGCGTAGTATGCTGGTTTTCATCAAGAGAGCAGGAGACACAGAGATATAAATTATAAAAGTGATTGTTCCTTTCGGTAACAGTGCTATTTAAATGAATGAAATGTATCTATGTACTTTTCTATATCGCAGGTATTTTTTTAAGGGAGAGAACTAGTACCCTCCTGTCCCGCATAAGACGCCGGAGGGAACAAGCTGATTTCCGGCCTCCATAAGAGCTGGCCTGGGGCGGTGGACTGGGTTATCCACCGCCCTAGCAGAAGCAGGCCCAAGACGGCGGCGCCGTGTTCGCGCCTCTTTAAAATGATGACCGATACACGATAGTGGGGTCGTCTGCTATTCAACAGACGGCTAGGTCTGCCGGGGTGCACAGGGTTTTCCTTGTAAGGGTACACCTTAGGCTCCGGTAATAAGACTCTGTGACGGAACACCGTGTGGTTTTAGTCGGTTCGAGTCCGACATACCACCTCACCTTTTAGCCCGGTGAGGTGACGACCCGTGGGGGTTTCCACACGTCAAAAAAAAAATTTTTTTTCGCCTAGAACCTAAACACCCCATGCTACGGGAAGTTAGTCTCTTGCAAATATATGAAAAAGTAACATTATTAAAAATAAAATAAAACCCGATCGTATTATTAACTGCCTTTATATTTTTAAACCTATATTCTCTGACTCTCACTATTGAAACGATTCAAATGATATCTCGCTCAACGGCGTGACATGAAACATACTATCTAAAACTCAGTACGGCAATACTCATCGACAAACAATTATACATAGTCTTTAGGACTCATGTCTAAACTACTACGCAAACAGAACCAAGAATAATAAAGCAATCGTAGTCGTAAAAAAATCTATACTAATATCATTAAAAAAAAGTTACAAAATATTACAAAACAATAAGCAACGCTTAATTTCCAATTAAGTTTATCGGTTCTAATATCTACTTAACGTCTGTGCCTTTAACCTACAGATTTAACAGCGGTAGAGCCATGCTTAGGCACGAAAAGGCAAGCTCGACCGGAGCGATACCACAGCCTCCCAGAAAACCGGTTGGGAAGCAACGTTTGTGTAGCATTTCCTCGAAATGAGTGAGGTTTCCAGAGGCCCAACTCCTCCTCTCCTATTTCCTCTCCCTACACTCTTTTCCCATCCCCGCATCCCCCATTCCTCATCCTCTCAAAGGCGGGCAGCGCACTTACGACTCTTGAGTTGCAGGTGTCCATGGACGATGGTTGCCATTAACCATCAGGTGATCCCCTCTATTAGTCTGTACCCTATAGCATAAAAAAATTGCCATCCTTTCTTTTCTAAGGTAGTAAGTATTTGCACCAATTCACTTTCTTATTGGCGAAGTATCAGGACATGGTACTCAAACGGTCATTCAACACATTCGTGTTTTGTCTCTAGTCAAGTCACGATAAAATTCATACTGTATATATACACATATAATCAAGCCTATATCCCCGAAAGGAGAGTCAGACGCGTCTTAAACGCTCATTCCTTGCACCGGGCACTGCTACACTGTGTGGTTACTTTCGGATGGCTTACAGTCGGATCCCTTAGTCGCCTTGTACGTCACCTACAGATAGATATGGGTGTGGCCCTATTCCACTCTACGGAGAAACACGAGTCGCTAGTTTTTTATCCCTTACAAAACTTCATTTTCTGGATGAAAGGTCGTTTTCTACACTCCTTAAAATATGTAAATCCCGAGTTAGTTACAGTGGGAATACCACACGAATATAATCTTTAGAACTCCAACAATGTTAGAAAATCGTTCTACAAATAGCGGAGAAATCTATTTAAATAAAAATAATGAAACATACTGCCTCCTTTTTTAAAGTCGGTTAAAATTCTTGATAATCGGTTTAGACGTCCAGGCCTGAAAGGGTAATAAACTGACTAATATTAGTTAAAATGTAAAATAGCAGTTGTACGTGGCGATGCTCGCAATGGATACCGTTTACATTTATTGAACAGAAATAATTTTGAGGAAAATATTAGTACTTAATTACTGTTTGTAGAACTCAGTTATTTGGTCCATAAAACTTAACTAACAATTATTTAAACGTGATAGCATGGATTATGAAGTTTATTTACCAATTTTCCTTTGGGGAAATAAATGTTTATGTAATTTTATATACCTTAATAGTGTATGTAAATCTTGACGATTATAATTTACAGAGCTAGGCCCATTTGTTCATCGGCACTTTGGGAGGATTAGATAGGAACATTTGGAATATTAGGTATATTGACAGAAAAGGGAAGATAAAAAGGGAAGGAAAGGAATATAGGTGTTAATTACCCGTCTGCCTATCCCTCCGGAGACACAGTCGAGTGCATGTATATATGTAAACTTACTAATACAGAGAGACATAACAGTCTCTAAAACAAATATTTTTGACTGGACGGGTTCGAACCCGTAAACTTTGAGGGGCACTTAAAAAGAGGACGCTATATTTAAGTTACTGCGACTCCATTAGCAAGAAAAGAAGATATTCTAGAAGATATGTAGCTAGCAGTAGAGCGAACTATGGTGGGTAGCCACTACCCTGTAGGTTTAAAAAAAAACAATACGAATTTGTATCTAAGTCTTAAAGGGCTTTTTCTTGTGATTGGGTTGCCTTAGGAGCTTCATGTTTTTAAAGATTCGAGGCATCATGAACATACGTATCTGATGTTAATTTTAATTTGATGACGCATTCATGAGAAAAAGTATCTATGCATACAGACAGAAACTCGGGCAACGAAGTGATCTTGTAAGGGTTATTTTATTTCCTTACTAGCTGTTGCCCGCGACTTCGTCCGCGTGGTATTTAACAAAAAAGCTATTGTTCAGTTCACAGTTCTCAAATTGGTTTTAATTGGTTACTTGGTTTTAATTTTTTTTGTGAGGTCCTATTTTTTTTTCTAAAATAAAAGTAAGTTAAATTAAGCCTAAGTTACTCCTTGTTATATCAGCTAGTGAAAGTCCCGTTAAAATCGGTCCAGCCATTTCAGAGCTTAACCGAACAAACAGATAAAAATTTAAAAAAAACGTTTTGATGTACACTACCGTCCAAAAGTTTGGAAGCAACAAGATAAAATCAAATAAAATAAAAGTAAGCCATCTTAAATTTTTTTTATTGATACAGAATTAAAAAAATAGACAAAACACACTTCTACAACAATGAAATTAAATAAGTAATATAAAAATTAAATTAAATTTTAGCTTCATCGAAGTGTCCACCCCTCTCTTTAATTACCTTCTCGCATATTCTAGGCATCCTACTAATTAATTTCATAAAATACTGTTCATCTAACTTCTTCCATTCACTCTGTAATAGTTGCCACAAATGTTCTGAGCTCGTAGGAGATTGATTTTTCACCCTTCTATCTAGTTCATCCCAAACAAGTTCAATGGGAGAAAGGTCAGGTGATTGAGACGGCCACTGCATGATTTTCACATCTTTTTTCTTCCTTAAAAAGTTCTGGCACAGTTTGGACGAATGTTTCGGGTCGTTATCTTGCTGAAAAACGAACCCAGGACCAATAAGATTCAGTCCACTGGGTATGGCGAAATCCTTAAGAATTTTCAAATAGCGTTCCTTGTTTAGTTTTTCGGTTATCCTCACAAGACTTCCGAGTTTATTGTTGCCGAAACACCCCCAAACCATGACATTACCACCACCATGTTTGATAGTAGGCACTGTACAAGCTTCTGAAGCTCTCTCTCCTTTAGATCGGCGCACAAAAACACGTCTATTGGACCCGAAAATCTGAAACTTCGATTCGTCACTCCAAAGAACTTTTTTCCATTGGTTTATTGTCCAGTTTTTATGTTCCTTTGCCCATTCTAGTCTGTTTTTCTTATGCCGAATTGTTAGTTTTGGTTTTTTAACTGCAACACAACCTCTTAGCCCCGCAGACAGTAGTCGTCTTTTAACTGTTGTTATTGACACGGGTGTTCCTCGCGTTTCATTCAGAGATGCGGTAATTTGTGGTGCAGTTAAGCGACGATTCCGTTTAGAAAGAACTCTGATGAAGTTATCCTCTTGACTTGTAGTGGATTTGGGCCTACCAGACCTTTTTCTATCTTCATTTTTGCCAGTTTCTTTTTTTCTAGCGAGGGTGTAGTGGACACCTTTACAAGAAATTCCGAGTTTTTTTGCGATTTGGCGTTCACTGTAGCCTTCCTCACGCAGAGTACAAATAGCGCTTCGCTGTTCAAGTGTGATTTGCTTGCGTTTTGCCATTTTCAATAAAAAAAGACGGTCAAGGAAGTAGTCGAAATCTTTTGAATACAGACGATGTTAATATCACAACCTTCGCGTTCTAATGCTCAAGTGTGACTAAATAAGGTCCAAAAAAGATAAAACTACAAAATATTTTCAATAAAACCGCATCAATGCATGAAAGAAAGTCCCCGGCGGATGAAGTAATAAACACGTGTTTCGTCAAAATCCAGGAATTTGTTAAAACTCAAGGAATATGCACTAGTAATCCTTTTGTTTTGTGTTAAAAAATCACAAAAGGTCATAAAACTTTATTTTATTGCTATTATTTACCGCAGGGAGTCGGCAATCTTTTGTTTTGTTTGAAATCAGGTGTGCTTCCAAACTTTTGGACGGTAGTGTATATACCGTGTATATGTCCATATGCAGTTAGTAAAAAGCGGTTATTTTAATATTACAAACAGACACTTCAATTTTATTTATTTGTATAGATGAGAGAAGCTGTTGCTTTTGTTCCCGTTTGACATGTTCTAATAGTTGTACAAGAATTGTTTTAAAATATTGTTCTATATATACTTTGATAATATCGGAATCAGAAATTTCGACTTATGAAGTAAATTGTCAGATTTAGGTTTAAGATGACTGGGAAACGTAATTACGTAAATACTGTAAGCAAATGTATATAAACAGGTACTCGTTATATGTATAATTAATAGTAACATATCTCAATCAGTCAGCAATATATTAATAATTTGACTTCCAAAAATAAAATAAAATCCCCCAATTCATCTCCTCTTTCTGTATCACGTCATTTTTCATCCGTCTTTTAAAGGTAATTTGTTCTTTGTCTTAATCGAACACGTGACCTACGGTTCAGCAGTCAGGTTCACTAACCATCGGAACAGCAGTGTTTGTGTATGTACATATGTATATGTTAATTCCTTGGCACGATTTAAAGCCTATTAACTGGTTTGCCGAACTTTGACAGTTGAGTTAACATTACAATCGTCTAACTTTTTTTTTTATGTGTAAGCCTACCATAATGACTCCACTTTGCCTGATGGTAAGCAATAAATGGAGTCCAAGAGTGGTGGTCACCATCCCCATTGCATGTCTAGTCATAAAAAAAAAAACACCTAATAATATTATTTTTTCCAATTAACAAATACATATTATAACTCGTTTTAGTTACAACAGAGTAAAGAATTGAATTAAATTTATTTTCACATCTAATCACTTTTTAATAAGTTAGATTTTCTCTAACTCCGTACCCATTAATGTCAATTTTGTGGTCGACATAATTAAAGGCTTTCGACATGTCCATACATAGGGCTACTACAGGTAAGCGTTTATCATCTCTAGACAAAATTATATTCACAGCATGATTAATTTATAGCTGCATCAAGTCCCTTCATTTCATTCAATTTATTTCTCCTAAATCCTTTTGTTCTTCAGAAAACAGGTTATTTCTTTCATATTTTTTTTTATAATACCGTATAGTACTATAAAAAAAATAGTATATCAGTAAATAATATATCAGTAGTATATCACTTTCTGAGAGATTTTAGAAAAAATGGAGTTAGAGCAATTGACCTGTAGCATAATAGTAGTTTTATAATTGACACTTTAGTTTGTTGGGAAATACATATAACGAAAATTAGCTCCAAAATAAAAAATAATAGTATTTACATCCTATCTATATGCCAATGCATATATAAAAACAACGTTTCATTTCAATACGACAGTTAGAAATAGGTTAATAAAAGTATAATTGGTATTTTTCGAGACTCGAAAACACACAGTCAAACAAACAGACAGTCACGAAAAATACCAATTATTCGTATCCTACTCAAAACCCCGAAAGTTTTATTTAGTCTACTTTCTATGTACCACTTTGGGGGGCAATAACGAGTTATCTGTAATCCATTTTGTTACAAACAGACAGTTTTGCTGTTACAAATTCCTATTTTTAAAGTAAAATACAATGAACGTTACAAAATAACAAGTTATTAAAACGATAAATAACAAAACGTGTTTTGCTGGTATCCATTATCATTTAGCGGTAATAACAATACATTATTTGTTATAGCACTATATAACAACAAGCCTACAAATACTGACGCATTGCGCAATCGTCAACTACTCAAGATTACACCGTTTCAATAACTACGTTTTATTTATGAGTAACCCCTTTAGGGTTATATCTAACAAACCACGTGGCCCATTCCAACTTCTACCCAATACGCTTATACTTATTAGTATTACACACCATAATGTTGGACTAGTGGTTAGTAAACCTAATGTCGTCCCGAGGGGGTTTTAACAGGAGAAAATAAAAAAAAAGTGATTAGTGAGCCTGAGGCCTATTAGTGAGCCTACTACTAAGCCTGAGGTCGTGGGACCTGTGGGTTCGATTCTCACCCAGCACATTTATTTGTGTGATAAGCACGAGTATTTGTTCTTTGTCTGGGTTTAATTTATGTATAATATGTATGTTTTTTGAAATATATCACAAGCCCTGCTCGTGATGTCTGAAGTTATTATTATTATTAATGTTACACAGTTCTTGAAAAGCCACGATCAAATAAGAAGATTATTATAGGCTTCCTATGATAGACAGTCGATGCAATGACAAAATAAAATAAAAATCCATGGAGCCTAAGAATCATTGCACTTATTTTAAAAAATAAAACAAATTTATGTTTGGTCTGTGCTAAAACCAGGCTATGTCATAAATTTGAAATTGGTTGTTTGTGTCATCGCAAGTGTTTGAATTCCCAGATTCCGAGGCATGCGAATCGTAATACGTTTTTATGTCAGTTTCTTAAACAACATTATTTTAGCTCCTAGTGAAACCCAAGAAATACATTACATATAATATCAAATAAAAAGCTATAAGGCTCTGCCTCCCTCGGTCAATTTATAGTAACTAAAAGAATAGCAATGACCGCCTCGTCATTTTAAAAGATTTTCGGTAATTTTCACAATGTGTAAGTAGGTAATTTGCATAAACCTTTTGTGAATTTTTATTTGACGAACAAGAAATAACGGTTTTAGTAAACAACAAATTCTCTAGTCGCAACAAGCTCCGAGTAAAATACATTAAGCTATGGGATATTGAGTCATAAATTAAACTTTTTAAAAGTTGGCATGTATGCATGAAGACTACTTCATGGTAAGCGGTCACCTATACGTAATGAAATTATATAGTTCTAGTAATTGTCAAAAGGATCTGGCTCAACAGTATCATAAAATATTTATGACTTAAGTAGTTTTAATTAGTTTTTTGGTAATTAAAAATTTACATCTTACGCGTCGTGCTTAAAATCGTGAATAGATCAATAATCAGCTGGAAAGCGAATTCAACGCACTCAATATACGACAGAGTAGAATAATTAGCATGCAATACTTTCGTTGTGAAAAACAAAGTACACGTAAACAACAAACAAGTAATAGACACCTGTACTACCCTGCTGTAGGTGCTCTCATTCATATTAAAATATAGTCCAATTGATTTTATACAGCAAAATAAATTAGTCCCCAGCCCTGAAGTAGTTCTCCTTATGATAACAAATAAAAGAACGAGAGTGACCTTTAACTAAATCGTAAAAGCCTTCATTAAAGCACCACGAATAAGTAAAAAAAAAACAGAATACTTTCACCACTATCAAGAAAATAATTGACGAGGTTACTTAATTACTAATAAAAATAAATTTACAGTATAATAAGAAACAATCTACGAGATTTTACGTATCTAAAATAAAATAATAGCTAACTAACAGAAAAGTTTAACGCGACGACCACACAAAACACACGAAATCTTAACATGTAATCAAAATCAGACTAGTAAGCTACAGATTCGAAATTCAAAGCGAGTTAACAACCATGTAGTCAAAGTGGTATAGGTCACATATCAGAGGTGTTGTTGCACAAATTTTCCTCATCAACGGTTTTAATTATCCAACACAGCGAGTATAAACAAGGTGCGTCCTACAGGTAGATGACGACGGAACAGCATCACCGCGTGACGTAACGAGCCAGCGCCCTGCTGCCGGCCGTGGCAGTGCTGCCAAATGGGTTACTAGCGTCATCCGCCCCACGTCTCTTTACAATCATGCACTCTTTCCCTTGCCGACTAGACGGCTGCCAAGGTCACTGCCCCACGCGATAACCACCGCGCGTAGGCACCCGACTCTCGGCCGCTGCGCTCAGGCCATAACACCGCCACATCGCAACGCTTCAACACTAGGGCCAGAGAAACTCACTACCACGTTATCAGTAAACAACAAAAACACTCACCTGTTCTTTTCCAACTCGTTATGAGTCGTCCTGGAACAGAAAACATACTTATTGTACGACACGAAGACACTTTACAACACCACGTATGCTGATATAACATCACTATGATCACACATTATCACTGCACTAGCACTACACCAGCCGGACACTCACCTGCTGCCCTGCGATTTCTTCGTCTTCGGCCGTCTGCCGCCGGAGCGGGACTCTTCGTACACCGGCAAACTCGACGCGTATCCGTGCTCAGCTTCTGCAACAAAGTACACTGCCATTCCGTCAAAATCAGCTGATTATAGCACGGCAAAAATAGACGGGAGCCATGTTGACGTGTGCGTGTAGTTGCACTCGATTGACAATTCAAACAAAGAAAATCCAAATCACCTCTATCGCGCCTTTCGATGTATTCAGCAGCTTGGATAAGAGCAGCAATACTCATATTTATTGTATCCCGGTTGAGCACAGGTATTCACAAACGCAAAGCGACTTTATTCGATTAAAACTATAAATAAAAGTATCTAAGCGCTACGAAGTTCACGACTGCGTTTACCGATGTCAAAAACACACTAGGCGAGTCGGGACGCGCGACCGTGTAAAGCGGTTCGTGATTTGTCGGCGGCGCTCGTGCTCCGCTTCGTGAGCCAATCGCTGCGTAGCAATGCCTACAATAAAATACCTGGGTCAATCACGTGAACTTTGTGTTTCCAAACAAAACTTTTTTTTTCTATGCGCTCTTTGTAGTGTAGTTGAATATTGAGGAACTTTTATTTTCTTCAATAATTTGTAATGCATGTTGGCTTCGCACTGCAATGCACTCACGTCACTGAGTTTGGTTTATAAGAAATATTAATTTTAACACGAGTTTCACAGGAAATGCTGTTGTTTTAGCGTTTTCCACGAGCCTGAACGTAATGAATACCGGCACATTTATATTATTGAAAGTAACAAAATAATGAAAGATTTGATTTACATCTGGGAAACACTTTTAATATTTAAAATATTTAAACATGTCTTGAGTGTATCATTTAGTATGGTCAGCATATAGATCCTAGCAAATATAACTGGAAGTAGATGTTTTCTCGGTTCCTGAAAAGAGGAAAAATATACAAATTGGAATCTTATAAGACACATTACAATAACAATTAATATGAATAATTTTATGTGAGTATATTTTCTCAAAACATATATTTTTGAAGTAAAAACTTCTTTGGGCGCGTTGAGCACTTTTTGGGTGAAAAAAAAATCATGAAACTCGCGTCACCGTCCCCGCTTTCCATGAGCTATATGTATACTGTGTACATACATATGTGTACTTTTTTGGGTGAACTAAAAGCATGAAACATTGCGTCATCGTTACTATATACATATATACTGCTATATGTATACTGTGTATAATCTAATAGCTCGACAGTACAGTTTACAAGTTACTTAATTCTCACTTCTATCGGCAGTACCCAACGACAGCTTGTATATATTTTTTTTATAATTATGATAAGTAATGTACACAAATTACCTAAAATAATATCAAATGTAACATTTCTATAGCTATTACTTACTGTTAGTATCCTGACTCTTCTATAATACTGGCTAAATACTCTCACCATGGAACACAGGAAACTACATATGTGATGTGGTCTGAAGTCGCAAAACTGGCCTTTTATCTCAACACACATATCCATAAGTGACGGAAAACCAAGAATATAGTTGAATATGAGACACCATTCATCCTGAGACAATAGAAAAGTATTTAATTTGCTTCAACTTCATGTATACATTTTGAATAGGTGACAGTGATATGAAGGGAGACATAACAAGTTTAAAATTATTTTTTACTTTTAAACTAAATTTTAATTTCAAATTATAACTTTTTATTACAATTACAGTCGCAGTATCTTTGTATGTAGGTACATGCTTTGTGAGGAGCATACAAATGATGGATATATTATATTCTAAATACATCATTATAAATAAAAAATTACCTCTTGTGTCAGTAATGTTAAGTCAATATCATTCATTTTAGGTAGTTCTGCATATGTGCCCTTACTGACATTGTCATTGAATGTCTTTACTATACTTTCAAGTCGAGCACAATTGTACAATATGAATGATGCCCCTGGAACCAAATGTAATAGTTTTAATATTGGGTTGTATAACCTTGCACATTACTAAAGGTCAATTTGAGTACTATAGACAGATCTCATACATCAAATTATCAATTTTGAGAACTCTATTGATAGTTGAAATAAGTTTGTAACATCTTTTTAATAAACTTGCACTTTTTTAAATACATACTTTTTTCATTATGTTAGTTGGTCCAAATCCTAATTAGAAAAATGTAGGTGGCTACCCTCTGTACCTCTGTCTACCCCTTCAAGGAGACAGGTATAAGCTTATATAAATATAATTTTGAAGTTCTCTATGCATATATTTTTTAAAACCAGATAAAGAAAAATTAACAAATCAACATCTCAAAATAACTCATGCTAAAATTAACTTTTATGCTTATTTCTAATATAAATTTTTAATATTAATAAGCTACCAATAAATCTATAATAACCTTTACTGGAACCAACTGAGCAATTGTCAAAATTAATTTTGACTGCACCACTAGGTTTTGTCTGGAGTAACTCAAATGCTGCTGCTGACTCTCCCAAATGTGCTATAAACTCCTTCCATTTTGAATCTGTTGATACCCTTACTCCATACTTATGTTGAGCTATCAGTGTCATTTCATCTTGCCTTTTCCTAAAAATACATTATATTTTCTTTTTGTAACAATTCACCATCACATTATAACATAATGTAGAGAGCCTAGTTGATGATAATGTGATTGCACCCTAATATGTAAGACTAAATTATACTATGGTTGGTATAATTTGGGCAATAGGTTCTGCCCCACCCCTTCAGGGACATAGGTGTGGGTATGTGTATTATCAAATAAATGGTGCGCAGAATATGACAAATATTGAATGGAAATAATTAAACTGTTATGTATAATAATTATTATTATGACAATTACCTGATAAAGTCATCAGCATTTATGTTAGTTTCTTTGCCACATGTTTTAGCATTCAAAACAGCGCCACATAGCAATGTAGAACACCCCTCTCTCTTACTAGTAGACTTACAGGTAACAAATACTGACAAGTCCAAGTTGTGTATTGCACAAATGTTTTCAACAACATTCCTTACATACTTTGTTCGCAATGAGGTTATGTCATTTTGATCTGCACAGAATGGTTCTAAATAAACTGTAAAAGGTTTTGCAAGAATCCGTTTTGATAATAGCAGATTATTCGACAATGCTTGTGATAATCCTACACGAATAGCTACAGTTCTCTCCAAAAATAAATATATTCTACCCTTTTCTTCCTTCACTTTACGCACAGTTAAATCCCAATTTTTAGACTCCTCTACTATACAATCAGGAGTTTTATTTATAGTTTCTAAAAAATTTATGTTTTCTTTATCACAAACATGATCACAAATGGTAAATTCATGCCACGATTTCACTGAGTTGGGAAAACTAAAGTCACCATACGTTTTTAGGTTTTCGATATGTTTTTTCACTAATCCTTTAGCGTTTTTGTGCTCTCCCGTTAAACATAACACTATGTTTTTTGAAAAGCGCTCTAACGCATTTTCTATTACTTCAGTCATTTTTTGCATTCAAAACAACAAAACACGTGTGACAGAGATACATTTTCTTCTAGTTCAACTTCAAATTTTGATTAATGGCTTTTGTGGAGTTGCCACAATTTTTCCAATGGCATGTATCTGAGGGGCCAGCCCAGACAGTAAAGTATTTTATGTAAAGCTGTAGTGCTTTAATAGAGCCAAAGAGAACATTTTCCAGGCATAACATAATTTTATATATAAGTTAGTATAAAAAGTATAAAATAAACCAGATGTCGCCAATGTAAATTATTTATAATTAACATTGGCGACATTTTCTAATAATGACATAATACTGACAGTTTGGAAGTCCTGTGCAGAAACATTCCAACCCAATGAGCGTGAGTGTGGTTATTATTGTTTGAGGTCGGAGTTTGAAAAACAGAAGTAATAAGTAATATGTTGTAACTTACTAGTTGATACCTGTGAGAGTAAATTTTTCACGATACAAATGAATTACAAATTCTCATTATTCTTTTAATATTTCATATTTGTTTAGACTAGAACATAGGTTTTTGAACGCAATATATAAAATAGCTGACGTTGCTGTGACGTTGACATTTCTGGATTTTCGTCGCTACTGTCAGTTTGACAATCAGCCGTAATATTGTAAAAGCATTCGTATTCGATAGAAAATTAAACTTACCCTGCTGCTGAATGATAAGAATTGTATTTATAACATAGAGTATGTATTAAAATAAAAATGATTGTGAAATACAAGTGTTATTTCCTTGTCTGCGTTACGTGGCAATTCGCTTTGGTCTCTGCAGCCGATCATCTTCTCGAAGGTATTTATTGCGGTAAAGAAAACTGTTATGAAGTTCTAGGTGTCACAAGAGAAGCGACTACAAAAGAGATAGCTAGAAGTTACAGACAGCTAGCTAAAAGGTTCCATCCAGATTTGCACAGAAGTCCCGAAGCAAAAAAAGAGGCAGAAGAAAAGTTCAAAGAGATTGCAACAGCTTATGAGATTTTACGAGATGAGGAAGAACGATCTGACTATGACTACATGTTGGACAACCCTCAAGAATATTATGCTCATTACTACAGGTATTACCGGCGGCGGATGGCGCCTAAAGTCGATGTCCGCATTGTAATTGCTGTGACCATATCTATTATATCAATTATACAGTATTATAGTGCATGGTCCAAATATGATACTGCTATTAAATATTTTATGACTGTGCCAAAGTATAGGAATAAGGCTCTAGAATTAGCTAAAGCTGAAATTAAAGAAGTTCAGGGTCGGAACAAGGTCAAGAAGTCTAAATCTGAACAGAAAGAGGAACAAGATAGATTGATTCGGAAGGTTATTGAGGAGAATATGGACATCAAAGGTGCTTATGCAAAGCCTGAAATTGTTGACATACTGTGGGTGCAACTAATCATCTTGCCCTACACTATAGCATATTATATCTACTGGTACCTGAGGTGGCTTTGGAGGTTCACACTACTGAAACAGCCGTATGGTGAGGAGGAAAAGTTATATCTCATTAGAAAATACATGAGTCTTGGACAGCATCAGTTTAATGCTATTGAAGATAAAGAGAAACAAGAGTTTTTAGACGAGGAGCTTTGGATTAAAGAAAACTTTAAAGTGTGGAAAGAAATCAAAGATGAGGAAGCAAAGAAAGCCCTAGCAGAAAATAACAAATACAAACAGTACAGACGGTATATAAAACAGCATGGAGTTGGAAGGATGACTTTTGATGATTCATAGTTATGACAGAGATTGTGATTATTTATTTAAGAAATGCTACTCTTTTATATTGACTGGTTTTCTATTTAACTTAATTTCTATACTTCTGTTTATAAATCACCAAAAATTATACACAGGAATTTAAAAAATAATCATTTTTTACACAACTTGTTATTTATTTTTTTAATCTCTATTCATTTCAACATGTACTAAGATGATTTCAATACAATTAGTCATACAATACATTCAGTTTTTTTTTCTTTATACAATCATCACACATGGCAATTCATTAAGGCATACTAATATATCTGGTGCACAAACATACACAATGCAAGGCAAGTTATGTGAACATTCACATTTCTCTTGATACAACCTACAAGTTGTCTGTCCACATAAAAAAAACAAACAGTGTGCTCATCACTTATCAAGACAACATAAAATCATTTTACAAAACAAAATGAGATCCTTAATTATTATAAAATATAATGCAGTGACTGCAAAACAAGCAATCAAATTGCATTGGCAGTGCTCTTGACCCCTAAATATAGTTTTAAAAGATAATTCCAATGGCAACAATTCAAATTTGGAATGTTAATACTTCACTTTACACACACTCAAACAGCTGCCAAAGACATACTTGTAATTTTTTTACACAGTTGTACTAATATCTTAAAGAGGTGTTTTGAAGTCTTCGTCATAAAAGGTACTGTTTAAATAAAAAAGAAATGACTGAAATATTATGATCAAATTAACTGTTTCTTTAATGACAGCTACAACCAACTTACCAACATTTAGTTATTACCTAACAAAATTCAATAATTTACACGCCTGGCTGACTATTAAATCAGTAAAAGTATTAATCTGTCAGCATTGACAAAAAGTATTGCAAGTGATTGAGGCACCACAGCATAAAAAAAAAACAAATTAAAACTTATTGTACTTGAAGTGTTGCAGCAAACTGCAAATTGTAAAGTGACTCAATACCTTCGTATTCTTTATTAATTTCAAGTTTGGAATGGGATGTTTGAACAGATTAACATATGTGTTTGTTTTAAATTAAAAATACACAGTTATCACTTTCAAAAAGTTGACTTTTTTTTAACTCTAAACTGCACTTATCGATTTAAGAAAAACTTATGTCTGTATCCAGAGATCTTCAAATAATGTGCATTATTTTAGATAACCATCAACAATTTGTATAAATACACATTTCATGTTATATTATATGTTAATAGTCACTCCATATTTTACATCAAATGCCTTAAATATTTTTAAGATATCATCGTTATATGGATTAAACTTCTAAACGCTGAAACTATTTGTAATATTTTCTGACTTATTCACATAATAAATAAGTTAAAAAATTATAAATTAAATTTTAGTATATTTGCTGCCATGGTAACTGGTAATTCTGATAATTGCATTTATTTTAAGGCCTGCTTTTTTTAAGTTTGTGACTTAGGAGTTTAATTACATTAATCACTTCCCTTTTTAAGGATGAAATAAAACCGCTAAAAGGGAACAGCTGCAAATTTATATTTTATACAACCTGATACTATTATCCAACAAAATATGAATGTGCAGCTCTCCCAGCGGCTTTAAACAATTTTTCTATGACAGACAATTTTATAAAAGATATGATCAGGTACATTTTTATGTGTAGTTTATATCAAAAGAAAACACGTACAATTTGACAGATGTTAGAAAACAATAATACCACCATTTGGTAAATTTAAAATCCCACAGTTCCGAACATGTCCGAGAAGAAATTACACAGTTGATAAATAAATTAAAAGTACTAACATTTGTAAAGTATACAGTTGACATACAATCGATTATAGAAAACACAAAACATATTATACAATATATTGTTACGATAACTGTGGCCTGCACACCTCATAACTGCGTATGTCAATGAGTTTAATCACTTTCCAACTAATATTTTATTTACCATCAACATTTATTAGAAAACAAAAACATAACACAAAACTGTGAGATTACCAAACCGTGTATCTCAACCTCCTACAAATCCAGCAGAATAATATTTTGTACACACAATATCTCATTTTTTTTACAATATTCATGCTATAATGTATTTACACAAAACGTTTATTTAAATATAACATCTCGCCTAATTATTATTTGGGACATACAATGTCACATATCAATTCAATTCACGTCGTTATGTCTATCTACATAAACATTATACACAAAATAATTATTCTAATCTTCTTCAGTGTGCTATTTCGTTTCAGATAATTGGTAAGCTATACTCTGTTAACTTTATATTATATATGTATATATATATGTCTGTACACAACTAAGTATCAACTCCTTTTTCTTTATTCTGATTTGATTCGATTCTGTGTAATATATCATATAGGCAACAGATTCATCAGATTGAATAGTAAAACAAGTCAAATAGTATATTATGGTGAATATGGGTCTAAATAATTGACATGAAAAAATGAAATCAAGCTCAACAAATGAGTAATGGAGTTGGTTGGTGGTTGGTAGACTTTTGCGTATTTCGTGGCCAGATCATAGAAGTGACAGCTTTAACACTTCACATGACCAATTAATTGAATGAAATGTTCATACTTCATGAAATGGTAAACGAACGCTATTAATTTAGGGCCCTAGGAGCGCTATGTGTAGCCTACTAATTTTGAAAAAAAAAAAAGAGTTCATAATACGGAAAATACTTTTCCATGTGTGGTACATCTTTCTTAGCAGTATGATTTACAAAGATTTAATTTTTTTATGCATTCATCGGCAAAATTTGGATATGCCACTAATATCCTTGATATTAAATATATACAGTTGCATCCATGTGAGCCCTCTCGCCCTCTCATGAAATGTTAGCTTTATAGATCAATTTTAAGAATTAATTGTCAGTTTCAAAGTTAAAATAATGAATTAACCAAAAAACGAGTATAATAATTTAAGATATACACGGGTTCAAATATACGACCGCAAAATATGATCATAACTTTCTGAAATGCCCTGTATGTTATCACATTGGTTGTTTATCAGCTCCTCTGACAGTGGACACTGTAACAATTTCATGGTATGATCTCAAATGTTTACAATATCATGCAGTATAAAGTAGTAAGTTCTTCATATCGTCAAACGTTGTTAATTTTAATTGATCTGGTCTGATTAAATCATGATATGGTCGACATTTTTATAAAATGTTGGGTATTTAATATTATGAAATGATCAATTTTATGATTTGGCCACGATATACATATTCCTGTCTAAAGAAGTCCATTATAATTAGACGTCTGTAAATATTTTGAACCCTAATGATTTCTAATATCCATTTACTTAATTTAATTAGTCAGAATAAAAGATGATTTATATCAGTACAATTCCTTAAAAGAGAAATTGATACGTAGATATAGATACATTTGTAGAGAAGTGGAAGTTAAAATGTAAAATGATAACGAAATCATAAGGGCCAACTTTAAGTTGTTGTAATATTTCCTAGGAATGTCGATTTGTTGTAAAAACATCAAGTTTTAATTCCACTCGAGTTCTATAAAACCTGCTATAAATTAATTTATGAGCGAAATATTTTTTTCTAACCTCAAGTCCTGGATTTTCGATTACTCGTTCTTATCATTAACTAGCCGCCTACGCGTTTTCCTTACACTAACATCAGATTACAGCTATAATCCGTAAGTGAAAGTAGTACAGTCCAAAATACACAAATACCAAAATAGACACCCAACACTTCCGCCCTTCCTACATACGGGGGCCAAGGTTGCGTTCACCGGATATGACGTGTTAGACTGCCACGGAATCTTACTATTCAATCTTCGGAACGCGCCAAGAAGAACATAACAAGAAACTCGCACAAGCGTCTATTCTTCCTGTATTGGGATCTAAGACACGTGTCGAGTGGTGTGACACGTGTCGAGTCTAGTGTGAGACACGTGTCGTCCCCTACCGGCGCGGGCGGCGGGCGCGGCGCGGCACGGCCACGTGCAGGGCGCGCCCTCACACGGGCGTCTCGTGCTCTGTCTCCTCTATTCGCCCAAGACGCCATGCATTTGGGTCCGTCGCTGGGCAAAAACGTAAACAAATACTGCATAAATATTACATGGCAGCAAAAGATAAAAAACTGTTTTTTTACATATTTGCAACTGAAACTGATTTTTTACAATGCGTTACATTCACGACGACAAACGTTAAATATAATACACACAGTGCTTGGCTTTTATAACTAAAATTTTATTTTTGATTTGATTTTGTGTTGCAAATATGAAAATAATAAATAGAATAGTTGTGTTATTCAGAACATAACTGACCACATGTATTAGGTGCTTAGTGTTTCAATAATAAAGCTCTGACTTTTAACAATCATTTGCCATTTAACAATGAAAATACAGTACTAATCTGAACAAATTAATACAATTTAAATTTTCACAGTTATTTTGTGCAAATGTTTGTGTCAAAAGCTGACAATAGTTAGTGTAAGCAGACACCCAGAGAGCTCACAATACTAGCTAACATTCACACAAGCAAACATCACGTGGTTCCGTGTTGTGCGCGTGTCGACGATCGACCCCAAATATCACGATACATATTATATTACCAAAAAAAAAACATGTATTTGATCCCCATTAAATATAAAACACATATTTTTGTCTGAAATTTACTTAAGACTGTATTTAATACTTTTTTATGGCAACTTTTTACGTAACTCTGGTATGATAAAAAAAAATACAAATTTCAAAATGGAATTGTGCTGTGACAGTTACGTAATTGTAGACTGTATTGTTTGTGTATAAAGTACATTCCAGACAACTTTTAAATTATAGATGGAATAATGTTTGGCAACATATTCAAAATAACATTAGCGTAATATAACTTCGTAAGCGGACAATGTGACTGTGTGGATGTAAACTAGCAAATGTGATATGTATTATTGCACAGATTAAATAAAACATTATGAAAATTTTCCAAGTATATTTAATAAAGTTTTTGAAGCTGTCAAATAAAAAGCAATTGAATTTTTGTTTTTAAATGACAAGTGAGGAAAGAAAGGGATGAAAATTAATAAAGCGAAATGAAAAGCCAATTAATGAACAAAATGATAGCTTTTAGACCGTGTATTACTTTTTCTGCAACTGAAGTATTATTTCTTATGTATTTTCTATTTAAGTAAGAAAGTTACCTACTGGACAAAGTGCAAACTATATATGTAAGTAATTAAATTTACAGTAAAATATGACCAAGAAACAGTTTGTTAATGGCAATATTACGCCTCACATGGCTTCATAATAGTCTTCATCGCGGTAGCTATGTAAATAATACAGTATCCTCCTGTATAAGCCTTATTTTACTAGACTAGACTTTTAAATAAATATTTCATTTCAACGATCCTGACAAACAGAACTTTCGCCTCTTCGACGTTCATCAGCCCTTTCATACACGCTCGTCACCTAGGGTGCTTTTAATTAGTATAAAACACTGATCTGGTCAGGTCATTTATATCACTACATCCACTTTCAACCCATACCGTTTCAAACTACATCATGCCTAAATCTATCAATCAATCTACAACAACTTCTGAAATTAATGCCGTGAAAAGCTGAACGAATTTCACGGCATTAATTTATTTCTCATGTTTCTTCTGATATACAAACCCCTTTCACACTGCCATGCATCAAAATTGGTGCGGACGTACTTTTAATCCCTTTCTGCCAACGTTCCGACTTTCCACAAAAGCGTGATACCGGCACCGTTCACTGAGTTTATCTTTTGTTCTCTCTCTCTTCTTTAGATATCTCTATCAGCCTTACCAACTCTTGTAAACATACTTCCAAGATACACGAAATAACTAACTATTTAAATCGATTATTTTTAAATTTAATAATATGTATTCAAAATCTATTTTAACAGAAGTTAATTGTTTTTCTGCGAGCATAGAGTTGTGCTTGTTTCATGATAAGCCAATGTAAAATTTACGCATGGAACTTTTCGCACATGCATGTACCACGCGAAGTTATATGGTAAAAATAAAATAATGACAAAAAGACTACCAAAACCTACCAAAATTTGGAAAAAAAATAGAGAAAAACTCTTGTTTTAAACTTCGTTTTGTGATGCTAAACACAATACAAAAGTTCCTATCGATCCGTGTGCCGCTAAAAAGGTTAAATGGGCTTCAAGGTCACAAAAAACAAACAAACTATATTTTCGAAGGGGTAGGCAGGCGCATTTTTTGCGAACTACAATTTAGTCCCACTAGTACAATTTAGTACGTAAGATGTGACAAGTCTTTTGCCGTCATCCATGGACTGTATGACTGTATGTTCGTACACTATATGACACACAAGTACACACTACAAAACATAGTATTGCTTAAATTTGAAAGAATTACGATTTCAGTATAATAAATGAATGAAATTTAATGTCTTCCAAAATTTTTCTGTTAACTGGTCATACTGTATGAGAAATCGCTATTTTTGAAACTGATCTAAAAGCCATATATTTTCGACACATATTTTAGTGATAAAGGGTGAAACAAATAATGCAAAACAAAAGTATATTACCTTGATTGTCGATCTTCCAAACATGCTTTGGGAGTTCGGACATTGGATGGGACGTTGGAATATTGTGACCATTACTTATATACCTATTATATTATGTACTTAGAGGTAAAGGTAACACTAGTATTCGTTAAAGCATTAATTTTATTATCAAAGATAATGAACATATTTTTTTTTTGTTTTTGGTAACAAGTTAGAGAACCCATTTTTTAGTATTTAACTAAGGTTGCCAACATTTCTTCATCGAAATATAGTACTTTTCACATTAAGCTATAAAAATATAGTACACTTAACTTACTTTTTCCTTAGTGTTTTTTAGACCAAGCTATATTTTTTACTTATTTATTTTTATAAAAACTATATTTCTTTGCACTGCCCTTTTTTTTCTTTTCTTAAATTAAAAAAAAAGGATTTAATTTAATAGTGTTATTACTTATTACATTTCTTTTAAATTAAGAGCTTCTAGTATTGTTTCATAGTCATTAAATGAAACCTGTTTTGAATTACTTTTTTGCGTAAACAATGGCTTTGAAAAATTCTTACAGTACAATACTATATATTATATTACGGTTGGCAACCCTATAATTTAACATCTCTTTCTAGGTATGTTACAATTGTGTTCATCACTATGACTGTATTAAATATCCATCACATGCATAAATTATATACTTATACTTATTATTATATAAAAAGAGAGAGGGATGAATATAAGACTAGTACCAAAATACTCATACACACATTCTAATATGTACTTATGCTATGTAAATAAGCTCGTAAATAACGCTTATTATTTATTATGAATACGTATTAATTTTATATCGAAGCGATAAGAATCACATTATGTAATATCTATCTCAATGGTGAGAAGTAAAGGTAACCTACATGTGAATACTGAAATTATAACAGTTGAAGTAAATTTAATTTAAAATTTAGTAATACAGAAATAGTAACTAGAACAGGGACTCCTCTAGCATTTCAATTTGAAACTGACATTTCATATGCCATAATCTTTTAAATTTAGAAAACGATAATCCACGACGACAAATTAAAAAGAAATGTTTTTAAATTCTATAACGACGGTACACAAATGTACTAATAGCCACCATGCATTTAGCGACCAGTGAGTATTCTAATTTTAAAGGGCGAAAACCACCCTGAAAACTTAACTCTGTCTGGGAAGATAGCAGAATTGACTACAAACCTAAACATAAAAATATAGAACCTTTTTGGCCTGTTTTTTTTTTGAACAGCTTTATTTTAGTCATAATGATAACAACGAATTTCAATAAATTTTTAACATTACTGCTTACATATTTACTGCAAAGTCTAGTTCCATGAGAATTTAAATGTATAGTATAATTGAGAAATTAATAGTGTTATTGAAAATAAGTGTAAATATATAAATGTTTAAAAGAGATAAATATATATTAAACACCAACATACCCCATTATGAAGTATCCATACTTACAGAAATAAGATACATAATTAATTTGTGAACGTATATGTGTAATTATGGGCAATACAAAAATAAATACCTTTTTTAAGAGAAGTGATGATGGTATATCAAAAATTTAATAACTTTTATTTACTGTCTAATTTAAACAGTGTTGCCGAGTAAAAAAATAAGTATGTTTTTGACTTTTTTTAAATGGCAGCACTTTAAGTTAAACATTCGTGAACTAGTATCGAAAACACTTGATCTTTTTTTCTTAATAAATGTAATTAACATCCACTTCTTATCTATATATGTATATTATGCGGATAGCATTTGGGAATAAGGAATATTTGGAATAAACTGTTTTACACTTCACGATATAATTGGCTTTATAAAATTATTCTAATTCCGCTCAGTTCAAGTAGTACCTTATAATTGATTGAGATTTTCACGAAATCTAAAACACCGGAATAATTTCTGCAATTTCTAGCAATTAAAGAGCCGAGTCCTAAAATCCATGAAACTAAAGGTTTTAAAGAATTTCTATTAATTACTCATAATGGCTTTTGACTTGGTGTAGTTTATTAAAATACCTATAGCCATTATAGTTGATGGTATGGAATGATATAGCTATTGATCGTATAGCTATGCATGTAGCACTTAAGTTTTTTTTTTATAATATAGGGACAGACGAACAGACGGGTCACCTGATGGAAAGTGATGGCCGCCGATTTATCACATATAACCAATTTTTTTAAGATAAGAGTATTTCATTTATTTGATTTTTTTAAGAAAAGGTCTTTCGCAAAAACGTGTGAATTTACATAAAAATGTGTATAAATAGATATATTCGTGAAGTGCAAAGTACAAGGGGAGCATGAGGATAGAGGGTCTGGTCTCGTCGTTCAGCAGTTGTGTGCGTGCGGCGCGGCGCGGAGCAAGGGCGCGTGCTCGCCTGTGACGTCACACGCCGCCACGCGACACGTCACCGCGATGACGTCACCAACACCACACGTCATCGACACGGCACAACCACAACACCATACGAACGCATTACGCACAGTCCCTTATGTATCTACACGCGCGGACAGCACAGCGAGCCATTAAGTATAATTTATCAATGTTGAGTACTTTAGTGTAAGGGCCTCTAGCGTCAAAAGGTTGATTTAGTAATCATATTATGTTCAAATAACTGATTGAGGTTTGAAACATAAAAAAAAATCATTATAAATAAAAGAGACGCTAGAAGCCCTTAAACATAGCTATGCAAGCAGTTGTACATTTAAGATGAGAGTTGACGTCAAGTGGACCTTGAATTTCCAAAATGTTGACGTTCAGAAGAGCCTTTTGGATAAAAACTAAAGCCTCGCCAGGCTGTCTCACATAATTACTAAATATATCATAGTGCATTAGAACGTGTAATATTTAAATATTAACCAGCAACACTATGTAGCTAAAGGGACTCCACGTACGCCTATTGATTAGCTAACATCAATACTTAAGTATGTCAGCTATAAAATGTTGCCAACAAAAAAAACTACTAAAGGCCAGGGCAATGTCTGCTGTCATTAAAAATATAAGCATTTTCGTTCAAAGCTAAAAAATGCACCAGCTGACATACTAAAGTAGCTTTAGTAATATTTAATTAATATATTTACGGACATAAAGATTTTTAGGAAAAATAATGGTCATTACGCACTGTCACTTCCAAACACCAAGTACTTTAAAACTATTATTATATAACTTTTTTTTTGTATGGTAACCCCCACGGGCCATCACTTCACTGTAGACGAGGGTGAAATGGTATGAAACCCCACGGTGTTCCGCCCCAGGTGGGTCTATTAGGGAATCGGGATACCCCCAACATTTACAGGAAGATAGAAGATGCCTAACTAATTAATAAACGCAATAAAAAAAAGGTTGTAGAAGACATTAAGAAGTTACATGAATAGAGAGCTGCCTCCCACTAAAAGTAGAGGTAAGAAGGTATGCTCTGGTTCTTCTAGTACCCCCCTAGGATACTAGTACGTTTAAATCTGTGTAAATTTCTGCAGGTTTTGCATTTACTGCACGCCGGCATGGACTGTATACAATCTGTCTTGTATAATATAAAACAGAAAGAAACGGAATGGCCTATTCTACTCCGCCGATAACAACACAGTGTAAAAGTATAGGTCAGCCCATCTCTGGTATTGCAATATATGGCATTGTCTCTGCCTACCCCGACGGGATAAATGAGAGATGTATGAGTAGAGACTAAAAGTTTGGATTTAATCAAAATCCATTTCAGGAATATTTAATAAAACTGATAAATTGAACTTCTTCAAAGATGTGATGCCCAAAGTTGCATTAAATTTATGTTCAAATATGAATATTTGTAGATGTCTTACAAGGCAAGCCTGAGACGCTGGTGCGACGTGTTCTGAGCGCACCTCATTATCTGGAGGGGGGCAAGGCCCAACGCATTCCACGGCACAGTGTGTTTAGTTGATTCGAGTCCGACATACCACTTCACTGTTAGCTCCAATGTGGTCATGACCCGATGGGGTTACCACACATAAAATAAAAGATCTGTTTATAGGGCAGGCAGAAAATGGTCAATAACCCGTTATATTATATTTGCGAAGATAGAAAACAATATGCTAACGGTCGCTCACATACCTGCTGTTTCATCAATATTTAACAGCGCTATTTATAGTAGGGGGGAGGGAGGACGAACGCGCAGTCATGCAGAGAAAACAAAGTTAATTAAAATTGGTATTGCAATATGAATTATAAAAATGTAGGTTGACGTATACGTTAGTGTAGTGTCCCGCTTGACTTATTTCTGACAGTGTATAATGACTCAGTAAATAAATAATAAACTACGTCATATAAATATTCACTCAGCTAATAAAATAATAGGTCATGCATGATTATGACTTTATGGTACTTTTGGACATTTGATTTTGACATTTTCGTTCGGTTTAGTATTTATGGGGCCTGTTTTTGATCTTAAGAAAAGGAACCACATATAAAACAATATTATTGAACATTTAGTAAGCTCTAGTTATGATATGATAGAATAATTAATAAACAAAACTTTATCGACTAACAGTAATTGTGGGGATTCGAAAAAGGTTTCACATAATTTAGTTACTAACAAGTAAATGTATAAATTAGGTATTTAAAAAAAATTACAAGTTTATTGAGAAATTTATACTGATTACAGGTGACATATGTTGAAATTCAAATATAATTTTATATTAAAATGTGATAGTGATTCCAGACAAGTATAACGACCAACAAAAATCTTTTCTGTACTTGCATCTAAAGGTCGCTCCTGACTTAAGTACCACCCCGTAAAAAAAAACCAAGTGTCCAAAAAGATCAACGATCACACATCACAGCGCATACCTTGAAGCTGTCGGTTCAAGAGGGCGGTGATGCCGGGGCCGTCGCCCGCCTTCTTCACCACCAGCATGGGCTTGTCTTCGCCCTCCTCATAACTGTTCGGCAGGTGGCCGTTGCTCACCGCCATAGTTTCGCTGACCTGGAGATATTGACGGCAGGAATAATGGTTAGTTTTATTTTTAATTTATTTCTTTACTGCTAAGAGTTTGATAAGGTGGCATAAATGAGATAGATGTAGGCACTTGGAATGTAAAAATAAAAGCTTAGGCTTTTAAAGTGGTAGAGCCATGCTTAGGCACGAATAGGCATTATCGACCAGTGCAATACCACGGCCTTACAGAAAAACAGTTGTGAAGATCAATACTGGAGCGCCGAAATTAGCGGAGGCCCAGCTCCTCCGATAGGAGGAATGAGGGGTGAGGAAAGGGTATCCCCTTTCCTCACCCCTCATTCCCCCTCTTATCATTCTCATGTCCTTACTCCCCCTCATAGGCGGGCGGCGCACTTATGACTCTTGCTGTATAGGCTCGACTTGAGGCGCGTAGTTGTTACTCAACTTGTCAAAAAAACGTGAAAAATGCACCAAAAAATAAAGCTTGCAAAACACAAACAAATTGATTCCTTGCTCTCTTTGACGCTTTAAAGAAGGTCAAACCCACTTAGGCATTTCAATTCTTTTGGACCCAACAAATTTATAAATGATTCGAGTCACGAAAATAGATTTATACATAACACCCTGAATACAAAACTCTTCAAGGCTAAAAGGGGTACAAACAAATTGTCGGGAAACGATACGATAGGTTAGGAATTATATGGGTTTAGAAATCTTATAGCTCAAGAAAAAAACTGTATTGTTGGATAGGATTGTACACATTATTTGTTTAGAAATTAAGGGAGTGTTATACTGCAAACGACTTAAGTACAATAAAAGACACCTGCAACTCAAGTTAATGCCCTGCCCGACTTTGGGGGTGGTGAGGGCTGGGTAATGCAGGGAGGGGAAGAAGAGAGGATGAGGAGATAATAAAGAGGAAAGGGGGGTGAGGGAAAAGGAAGTAGGAGAGGGGGAGTTGGGCACTTGGACACATCATAAATTTCTTGGAAATGCAACGCAATCGTTGCTTCACAACCGGTATTCTGTGAGGCCGTGGTATCGCACCGGTCGAGCCGGCCCACTCGCGCCTAAGCATGGCTCTACAACGTACATATACACTTACATACTTTGAAACTAATGTCTAATCTAAATGAAGTGTATTTCTTTTCGGAAATGAAAAAAATAAATATTCCTTAAAATATGTAAGCAATATTATTATTTGGTTAAAATTCTATACCTACCTTATAAATATTGCTATGCTGAAAAAAGTAAAAAGAGCTGACAGCAATTGTTACAATACAGCGATATTGACTTTATTTCACAGAGTTCAAAGACAAAGCCTTTATACGACACTAGCTTTGCCGCTACTATTTACGAATTTAACAAGTAAGTCAATTACTATATATGAAGAGACGATTTAGCATAGAGCCTATATTTTAAGTTAAACCTCTAACAATACATCTGTACAAACTACATTCAATTCTATGCAGTCGTTTTTGCATGATGCGTGTACAAATATACAGATTCTAAAAACTGGTCTTGTGGCTTCTGTTGCTCTAATATTAGTTTTTTTATACTATAAGGGGACAGACGAAGAGACTGGTCACCTGTTTGTAAGTGACAACCGCCGTCCATGGACATAAGGAACTCAAAGAGTCGCAAGTGCGCAGCCAGCCTTTGAAGGTGATGAGGGATGGGGGTTGCGGGGAGGGGAAAAAGAGAGGAGGTACGAGGAGATGGGAAAGAGGAAGGGAGGATGAGGGGAGAGGAAACAGGAAAGAAGGAGTTGGGCCCCCGGAAACCTCACTCATTTCGGGGAAAAGCAATGCAAGTCTTACTTCACAACCTGTTTTCTGTGAGGCCGTGGTACCGTACCGGTCAAACCGGCCCATTCGAGCCTAAGCATGGCTCTACCATTCATTTTCTCTTCAATATACATATGTAACGGTAGGACATCGGCGTGATACAATTTTATAATATATATAGATATGGATGACAATACCTGCATGAGCTTATGTACCACGTCTCTGCCAAGGACGTGGTCGAACACAGCCTGCAGGAAGGCGTCCGACATGATGCTCAGCTTCAGCTTATCGCGGTGCCACACCAGCACGCGGGATTCCTCCATCGCCATTATTGACACCTGCAACATAGGATGTGCCTTTTACAGTATATGTTGCAGGGGACCCTGGTATACAATAGGAAGGTAGCTGCCGAGATAAAAGAGGCTGAGCTGAACTATTTAATTAAAAATATGTAACAGATTTATGCATGAAATTTAATTCACATTTTTTAATTGGGTTTCCTTTATTTATTCATTGAACCTTAATAGTAAGTAGTATATAAATTAGTTATCAATTTATTAGTGTCATGTAATTAAATCTCAACCAAATTTAAATTAATAACCCTTCCTAAATACATATGACTAAATACTTCTTCTACTATCACATAACATATATTATGTATTAATAACAAATTCACTTTTACTTGCGCACCGAGCAGGAACAAAACCAGCCCAGACAAAAGTACATTGCGTAACATATTTTGGTAATGCGAAACTCAATGAGAGTGAAATCATGAGTTGTATTATAATATTGTATAAATACACGGTTAGTGGGTGCCGTGAGACACCCACCGGTAAGAATCTAGGTAAAGCCGGATTTCGACAAAACGTAACGCCGACACAAAGACACATTTATAGAAATTTATTTCATAGACAATGCACATATTTACAAAAATATGGAGTCTCCTTTTAAGTAAAATAATACCTGTGCCAGGGGACTCCACATTATACATTTACAAAGTATGTTAAAACTAGCTGTTAATCGACTTTGAGATAATATTGCCGGAATAAACATCTAGACTATGTGCTATTCCAGACTATAATGTACATATATCTGTGCCTAGTTTCGTTTAGTTCCGTGCAGCTCTTCTGGCATGGTTGAGTAACAACTATCAATACAAACCTTTACATTTATAACTATTACCAATATAAGCATATACTCTTTAGCTTTCTTGTATTTTTGTAGTATTACTAAAGACCAGTATCCTCCCTCCCTCCAATATTTTAGCCATCCTTAACCGCGAAGGTGTACTCGATCCTGAGCAGTTTTCAACCAATTTGTTCGCGACACTCTTTTTATGTGTGTGGTATTCCTCGTGGGTGCTTTTCACCTCACTGTCTCCACTCCACCACTACCTTGCACCAGGAGTCTTGCTGACGAACAAAATGGCATTCATATTCACAATTACCCGTTTCGTACCTACCTAATGCAATAAATGATAAATGGAAAACTTAGTTGAATAGTTCATTCGCGATATTTGCTACTGGCCATCGTCAAATTTTACTTTTTTTTATTTTAATTTTAACAATGTGTGAAATATAAAAAAATATATAACAAGAAAAAAAGGAACGAAGTACTTTCCGTTATCATATTAATAAGCAGCAAGTGTTCAAAAAATGAAAGCTAAAGGAGACTACTTTTAGGCCTAAACTTGGAATTCGTCGTCCGATCAGTTACAGGCCTAAGAGGCAGCACGCAGTGTTCCGTGCGTGCTTCTTGGAAGACTGCGACCGAAGGGTGACGGTTGCATCGGGTGACGAGACCCGTCTTGGGTGAGACGGGTCAATGCCTCGGGGAGGCGGAAGAATGCAATTGCGATTCTCGCTCCCCCGACCATTTGCAAGAAGAGGAACACCGGGGTGGTTTTTAGTCAGTAAGAGTCCGACAGACCCCTTCGTCCACCCCAATGGGCGAAGGACATCCATGAGGGTCTTCCACCCCGTAAACAAAAAAAAAAAAAAGGCCTAAACTTGGAGCGTGTATTTGTTTTTTTTTTACTTCAATTTATTTCACTAAGCTAACATTGTTAGTGCCGAGATTTTCGAGTATCTTTATGTAACCATAATACATTGCCAGAGAGTGTATTTTATAAAGAATTGATTTTGCACTTTCAAATCAATTAAATCACAATATTAATCAATGTACACACATAGTCCCTTTTATACCTATATACATGTATTTCGGATCAAACGATTGGAAAAACGTCTTTCACGTATTTTTTCTTTTGTCATTCATTGTTGTGCAAGATACGTACTATATAAAGCTTCGGTGACATTTAAAGTTCATTAAGTTCATAATAATAGAATAGGGCTTTCTTCTAATCACCAAATATAACCTGTTAACGGTACCCTGCTCACACCATTACCGATAGGCAGTACTCGTGCTTCATGTAAAACTTAAAACGGTTAATTATTTTTCGCTCCCTTGATCGCTGTTTCCAGTTGAAGTACACTGATTGACTTATGTCGATTATCTTGTACGTATATGGTAAGTCAATATTAATATGGACCAATCATTATGTATAATGAATGACCAAGAGCGTCTTTGACATTATACATACTGACCGGGAAAAATTATACATATAATTAGACTTACATATCCCAACTTGATAAGGGCGTTATTATACATAACGCCCTTAGGCAGAGACAAATGCGGACAATATGCAGAAAGAAAAGTGGAAATTATTAATAATGTCCGTATTTTTCAAGTTGCCCGAAACATATATTTATATGTATATTAATATTTATAGTTAGTGTGTAATAAGAAATCCATAGATTTAAGTGTTACTACATGCTAATGAAGTTTTAATTTACTTCTGGCCCTAAGGTTAATCTGACGAGGATCCATTTCCAGAACCTGCAGTTCGTAGTTAAATGTTGTTTGGCTAAAGATTATATTTTGTATTTGAAAAAGAGTGTCCTTAGTTTTTCTGCATCTCCAAAGGGTTTACGTACGCAAGCAACGCAAAGCTAGCTTCACGACTGACTGACTCTTGACAATTCAGAAATATATATGATTGTTTTAATTAAAACAAAATGACTTTGATTTAATTATGTACCCTAGCTGTATTTTAGTTGGAGTGTTGTTATGAATTATTAAGATTCCGAACAATCCGAACGGTCAAATAGGTTTGTATTAAATTCATACCTACCCCACAAATACATTTACATATTAATAATATAATCTTAGTTTTTTTATGTTTTTTCTATGGCAACTCCCGCATTAGGATTAACTCCTGTGACGCGGAAACTTTACAAACATTCAAACAACGTACACAAACAACACCCAGACTCAGAACAACAATTTCAGGATTACACAATGTGTAGTCCCGTTGCGAGGCTCGAACCCACAACACTCGGCGCAGGAGCGTGGTGGCGAGACGACCACTTAAACCGTTACGCCATCTGTGCATTCAAAATCATTACGAAATAATTATTTTACCTGAAAATACTCATCCGTAGAGACTCCGAACCACTCCGGCGAGTCGAGAAAATGGTGTGGGAAAACTATATGAAGCGCTCGTTGATTCTGTGACACTACGAGTCTGTAACATAATAACATATTAATTATAGCTAAACTAAGTTTATACCTCGACATTACAATTAAAAGAAAAAGAAAAAGAAAGAAGAGTAGTAGAGCTGTTTGAGTAGGTAGGGAAAATGTTTTTCGTTTTTCAACAAACAACTCCCGCACGAGAACCGATCTAGAAAAGCGGAGGCTTGACAAATACACAAACAACGGTCAAAAGAACACGAACACTCGCTACAACGGGTCGAGTTCTCCCCCACATTTTAATAACTCTTTACAATACTTACACTTATCATACAATATTACACTATTTTATATATTTTTGTGTTTGTAAATTCCTTCTACTTCTGTGCTACCTTGTGCTTCCTATCCTACGCTGTTAACTTTCTATTCTCTACTATACTATAAACTATCGCTATTGTATCTTCTCCTGTGACTTATATCTGCTTGTACCCGCTTCGCTCTTAAGTGCTGGATTATAAACGTATCAAATGAGTGGCCTATCTTTTATTTATTCTCACCGTACTTATTACACTTGCACAACTATTAGTACATTACTCAATTGGGAATCGAACCCACTGCCTCTGGCTCAGCAGTCAAGATCACCACCAACCACAGGTCAGTGAAAACAACGGTCATTATTTTATTTCTACCAGAATTTAGAGTCATACATTGAAGCATAATGGGATGACAAGCAATAATTTTTGCATTGTAAAACAACAACAGCTAGTCACATCAGTACTGCAAAAGTATAAATATTTAAAATCCCTTTATGATGAAAAAGGAGCTGATCATCGACAATCAACTCAGCATTTTTTCTTAAAACATTTCTTATAACAATCTGATCAAAATTGGTTGATACGTTCAGGAGCTATTATGCAACTGATAGACCATACTACGAACTTATAAGTCCCTCATTTTCGTTGGGGGTTACATATACATAATAATCATCAGTTTTAGAAATAAATATAATATATAATAATAAATAAATTAATATAAATTGTATCGGTCCAAAGGGTTGCGTCATGACAATTAGCAATTTAGATACCCGAACGACTTCTTGGAATCTTGTACCCTTAACTCTCACTATTTAGACTTTAATTTAGGCTCCAGTAGTAGCCTCCAATCATAGAACATACATGTATACACTAGAAAAACATAACCATGCTTGTTTTTGTCTTTTACCCGACCGCCAAAAATCGTAAACCGTTTTTTGTTTTTGTCAAAGGTTTCAAGCTCTACTGACAGATGCGGGTTACTGACCATGAAAACTCGTCAATAATGAAAGGAATCGTATTTAAATGTGTTGAGAGCATCTAAAGGTACTAATGTTATAAATGCAAAAGTAGCTCGATCTTTCTTTTTATACGGAGACCGACGAAGAGGCGTGTCATCTGATGGTAAATGACAAAAGCCGTCCATGGAAACCTGCAACTCGAGAGCTGTAAGTAAGCTACAAGCCTTTGAGAGTGATAAGGGATGGGGTGATAAGGGATGGGGAGATGTGGGTGGGGAAAGACGAGATGGGAAAGAGTGTAGGGGAGTGAGGGCAGAGAAAAGGGGAGAAGGGAATAATTAATTTTGGGGAAATGCAACGCAAGCGTTGCTTCAAAACCGGTTTTCTATTTACCTATAGCGCACATTTCTGTCTGTCCAACAGTTATTGCAATAAATAGCAATCAATTCCTTATATAATTACAAAATCTGTTACTTCCAATACAGATATCGTTTTTATGTCAACTGACAAAAGATTAAACATCCACTATGACGGCTGAAAATAAATAGCCCGAATCTGACAGTGTAGACAGTACTAAATAAAACTTTATATTTAACACATCATGAAGCTTTTAAACCTATTTTTTACTGTTTTTTTAAAATGAATTAACAAAAAAAAAAATGAAAGCAATGGTAAAAGTTATCTAAAAATAGCACGAATGTTAATTGGAAATCACGACTCTAATTGAGCCACTTTGTCTCATTAATTTGTTTAAAAAACGATATATGATGTGTGTATGGATATCTTTGTACAATTGGATGCAATTTAAAAATATGTCTTTTTGCAAAAAAATTAACGGTATAGTTAATATTTCAGTTAATTGACTGACTACTTCGTTTTTAATATTTTTCATACATACATATACTCATTCTTATTCCCCGAAGGGCTAAGCAGAGGCGTCTCAACCGCCCACTTGTTGCCAACCATAATTTGAAGCAAGTCCAATGCCGTCAACCGGGAATTGTACAAATACTGCCTGATAAGTAACAGGCCCTTAGCTGTCTTCCACGACACGTACGCGAAGAAATCAGTTGGTCCCATTATACTGAACCCAGAACGAGATTGACGAAATATATATAAGACTGCACGGATGGCTTAGCAGTTTAAGTGGGCACCTAGCCAATACGCTGCAGCGCCGAGTGTGTTGAGTTCGACGCCCGCACGGGACAACACTTTTTGAAATCCTCAAATTGTCTGTTGTTCTGAGTGTTCTGAGTCTGGGTGTTCTTTGTGTCCGTTGCTTGAATGTTTGTAAAGTCCCCGCGACACAGGAATTAATCCTAGTGCGGGAGTTGTCTTAAAAAAACAAAGGATTTTTTGTTATATCTTTATATATATAATTCTACTGTACGTGTGTATATCACTGAACTCCTCCTAAACGGCTGGACCGATTTTAATGTTTTTCTTTTGTATGCGTCTAGGTGGCGCCCTGGATGGTTTAGATTCACAAATCAGCCCGGTAGATGGCGCTGCAGTCGGTATCTAGATTATTTATCTATACTGCAACTTCAGGACAACGTCTGTCGGGTCCACTAGTGTACACATATAACTTGATTGAACTGTCAAATCAAACCCGAATGGTGTTGCAAACTAAACTAACGTTTACTTCACAAAATAAACTTGAAATAATGGGGGGTTATTGTTTGTCTTTGGCTCTTTGGGACCGTTCAAGTATTACGAAGTATCTTTTTTGTAATTATGAACTTTGAATGTATATATTAAATTGAATCATTTAAAATATAAGGCTAAATCAGTGTTTGAAATAACAATTTTGTCATTCTTTCACTTGACTTATCTTATTTCGCTGACTAAAAGCCTTGTATGGCTGCTGTGTAGTGTAAATGATAAATATGTATAGAATGCAAGAGATATTTTAAGTAAGTGAGTAAAGCAGTTTTAAGTTTAAAATACTAAACAATACAGAGCTATGTTGCACCAAAATTACATAATTATACTGGTTCTTTAAATATATGATTTTAAAGAGATTTCCTCATAAGATTTATTTTATCTAGTTTCACGAACTGACAACCCTAGTTAGTTATTGCCAGAGCTCGGTGTCTTAAAGGCATTCTCCCTTAATATACTTTTGCGTCAATAAAGCGTGTCTCGTAATGTTTACGCAAACTAATTATGATTTCGGCTTTAATATAATGTTTCTGATATTTTATTACAGGAAATAACGATACAATCTGCGAGAAAACAATATTGTAGTATTACTATTCATATTTAACAAAATAATCAATATTAATGCAACGGAAGTGTGTTTCTTTAAATGAAATAATCTCTGGAACCATTAGTCGGGTTTGAATTATTCTTTAAATCGTATTGTATTTATGAAGATATAACATAGAACATCATCAACATTAACAGAATACATCACGCTGCGAATCTTACGCAGGTGAAATTACGAGGATCGGCTAGTCAGAAATATAGATATTTTTTCATTAAAATCCATCTCGTATATCAAACAAATCGGGTCACCGACCTGCATGGGCGGTGACCTTATTATGAATATGGACATAAAATAAGCGATGACATAATACTAGATGGAATAAATAAGAGAGACAGCCGTTGCTATAAATTTCCACATTTAAAGCAGGAACGCTCTTAAGTAGGTAAGTACCGCACTGTGGGCCAAGCTAAGTGCTTCGAAAGAGGTCCTATTCAAACTTGCGAAAGGGTCAGGTATCGATATTTATAGTTGGTCGACTCGCTAAGTAGTAAACCAGCTTTATTGAGAATCAGAGCGTGAAAGTGCTACGTTTTATATAGCTCGGAGCTCAAGAGCCCTATACAGCGTAGCAGGAGGTACTCCCGCCAAATGAACCTTTTAACGAGTAACAGTGTGTCCCGCATTCAAAACTTTTTTTTTTGTGTTAAAATCGCATAAAGTTAGAAGACCCGTCTAATTAATTTGTGGTCTTTAAGGTATTCAAAACTATTGCCACTCCTGGCATGTCATATGCAGTTATTACAATTTAATACTCTTTTTTTTTTTTTTTTTTTTTTTTTTTTTTTTTTTTTTTTTTTTATGCGATAGGGGGCAAACGAGCAGACGGGTCACCTGATGGTAAGTGACTACCGCCGCCCATGGACACCCGCAACTCAAGAGTCACAAGTGCGTTGCCGGCCTTTTAGGTAGAGGTACGCTCTCTTCTTGAAGGTTTGAAGGTCGTATCGGTTCGGAAATACGGCAGGCGACAATTTGTTCCATAAGCTGGTTGTGCGAGGCAAAAAGCTTCTCGAGAAGCGCACAGTGGTGGAGTGCCAATCGTCCAGGTGATGGGGATGGATATTTTGTCGCGTAGGACGATGGCGGAAACCAGCAGCCGGTATAAGTCCGAACAATTCCTCTGAACACTCCCCATGATACAAGCGATAGAGGATGGAGAGTGAAGATACATCTCTACGCAACGCCAAGGTGTCAAGTCGATCAGAAATATCTTGGCAGTCGATGATGCGAGTCGCTCTCCGTTGAATGCGGTCAAGAGGCAGAAGTTGGTACTGGGGTGCACCTGCATAGAGATGAGAACAGTATTCCATGTGCGGCCGAACCTGCGCCTTATAAAGTTGCAGGCGGTGGGCCGGAGTAAAATACTGTCTCGATCTGTTTAGCACACCAAGCTTCTTCGAGGCTAATATGGCCTTACTCTCTAAGTGACCGCGAAACTGGACTTCGCTTGATATATCGACGCCAAGGATTCCGATACTGGCTGATGCAGTTAGGGAAGTGCTCTCAAATTGAGGTGATACGACCAATGGCATCTTTTTAGCGGTGAACGCGCAAACCTGTGTCTTCGTGGGGTTAAATTGGACTAGGTTAAGTCGACCCCAATCTGAAACTTTTGATAAAGAATTTTCGATTTCAGACACAAGTTTGGATCGGCTTTCGATGACGTTTACCCGAGAAATGTTAGCGCGGCCGGTGTAAAGGGCATCACTCGTGCTATCGTCTGCATAGCAATGGATGCTGCTAATCTGCAGCATGTCGTTGATATGCAGAAGAAACAGCGTGGGTGATAGCACACAGCCTTGTGGGACACCAGAATTAACAGACTTGGAGTCGGAGCATGCACCGTCAACAACGACCTTGATGCTTCTGTCTGTAAGAAAACTGGTGAGCCAATTGCACAGTTTCTCGGGAAGCCCATAGGAAGGAAGCTTCGCAAGGAGCGCTTTGTGCCAGACCCGATCGAAGGCCTTCGCCACGTCCAAACTAACGGCCAACGCTTCCCCCTTGGTCTCGATCGCCTGTGCCCACCGGTGAGTCAAGTATACGAGAAGATCACCAGCTGAACGACCCTGACGGAAGCCGTATCTTTTTAAAGAACCCTACAGTAATCTGTTTCCAATTGCAAGATGTTTCATTCTAATCATACTTATATAATTTTGTATCTATGTATACATAATATGTAATTTTAATTTTATATGCATAATAGAAATTCTCCTAAATAACTGATCCTGACTGCTGAGCAGAAAGAATTGTCATTTTTTTTTAACATGTTAGCCAAAACTAAACTAGACTACAAAATAACAATAATATTATATATAATCTAATTGAAAATACATATATACACTAATGATGATGTTCCTAGGAAGGAGCCTACTATGTATTGGAGGAATTTTTTTAATAGTTTGTTTGTTTTAGCTAATCTAATCTCTAGAACTATCATTAGGATTCGAAGAATTCTTTTTGTAATGGATAGAGTATTTATTGCGGAATAATAATATAGGCTATAAAACATCACGCTATGACCCCAAGCAGCGGAGCAGTGAGTATAAACTTATCTTGCATTGATATCGACTGTCTTGAAATTACCTAAAACTTGAAGAGACCCAGGGTCTTATTACTTGAACACCCTTGAGAAGATATCTAGTACTAATCGATAACTAGTTCGATTACAGCAATACTTTTTATTTTTCTTCTGTTACAGCGGAGGGAGACATGATAAGCAACCCTTACCATACAGAAACAACAAACTTATTGAACACAGGCCTGGTATTTCAAATGCCTATTGGCAACATCTACTAATTACTTGACTTGAAACTGTTGAAGCCAAGTAATAAATAGCTAAAATATAGAGTACAGTCGATTACGGCGTATATTTAACAGGGTACAAGCCATCTGGCGACGCTATACGAGCGTCGTAAACAAAGCTTTAAGCGCTGCAATTACAGTGTCGCGCAGTACAAGTATTTTATGGCAGTAGATGTGTTTTACTTTATCTTAGTGTAAGTACTTGAAACTAAAGATCTTAATTCACTACCAGCGCACGTGTTCCTTCCCACTTTGATCCTGGGTCTTTTAAGCGGGGCGTGAAAAAGCATCTTACCAGGCCTCCATATTGTGGGTCAACATGCTGCATTGACTACACTTGCAATGAGGATGATGACCACCACTCTTAGACTCCACTTATTGCTTTCCATCAGGCAGAGTGGAGTCATAAGTCGTTGAGAGCTCTTTTTAAATCACGACAGAATAAGACGCTACCTAAATAAAATTACATTAATACATTGACCAATTAGAATAGAACCACCCATCTGTTCCCATAAGTGGCGTTAAAGGTGACTAAGAGGACGAACTTGTTATCTATTAGATAGTATATACAGTCGTGGTCAACTAATTAGGGACACTCTCTAGTTAATCCAAATTGTGAATTTATTTTTTATTTTCCAACGAGTCTAAACAATATTCCACATCTTTTACATGTAAGTATAATTAGTCATTTATGTGCCTAATTATACAAACAATAACAACTTCTTAAACATTAAACCTCTTTACAGTATAGCTGATAGATGATCACAGTGCTATTTGTTCAAAGAATGCTGGCTGGCCATTTAATTAGGGACACTGAGATATTGCGTTCTAGTTTCAAAATCTGAATCTCAATTATTATTTTCTTTCTTCTCCTATTCTTTGTGGTAGTTTTGGCGGCAATCTAGATTTGTAATTTCAAGTTTTGAGAGTTATTTTGAAGAACAATGGGCAAAAATAAAAGTTGCGATGCAACATTGCGATGCACAAAAATTATCATGAAGTTTGTCGAGCGTGGTTGGTCATACCGAAGGATATTTAAATTGTTCAAAACTATGGTATGCAATGCAGTGCAACATTTCAGGCGCAATAACACAACTTTAAATGTGCCCAGAAAAAAAAGATCGAGAAAAACAACTCCGCAAGAAGATAGAATGATAACCAGGTTAGCTAAGAAAGATCCGTTTCTAGGCTCTATTTTAATTAAACATGAAGTGTTTGGGGCAGACGAAAGAGTCAGTGTATCAGCGAGGACAGTTCGACGACGTCTGGTAGAAGCAGGGTTGTTCGGAAGAGTGGCTCGCAAAGTACCGTTGTTAAAGAAAGAGCATAGAAATGCACGTTTGGCGTTTGCACGTAAATATGGACATTGGACCTACGACCAATGGCAACATGTATTATTCTCTGACGAGACCAAGGTTAATTTGATTTCTTCAGATGGAAGGCAATACGTACGGCGTCCTGTAAAAGCGGAAATGAATCCAAGATTCACAAAAAAGCAGGTGAAACATGGCGGAGGAAACATTAAAATGTGGGGATCATTTTCTGGACGTGGAGTGGGACCTGTGAGGAAAGTTCAGGGTAACTTAGACCAACATCAATACAAGGCAATATTAGAAGAAACTATGCTTCCCTATGCTGAGGAACATCTTCCTATTATATGGACTTTTCAGCATGATAACGACCCAAAACATACAGCCCGTTCAGTCAAGTCGTTTCTTAACAGACAGTCGGTATCAGTGCTAGATTGGCCAGCAAATAGCCCCGACCTCAACCCAATCGAGCACCTTTGGCACGAAATTAATAAAAAAGTTGCCATTTATCGTACCACAACTTTAGATGAACTTAATGAAGCTTTTTGTGAGGCATGGGCAAACATTCCTGTTGAAATATGTCAGAAACTGATAATGTCTATGCCACATCGGTGTCAAGCGGTAATTACTAACAAAGGTTTTGCTACTGGGTACTGATTTTACCCGTAATAAAATGAAGTTGTTAAAGAAATTAAAATACTGCAGATTATTAGTTCTGTTTAACTCTATTTTTCATTTTACTTTACTGTTCTTAATTAAATGTCCAGCTACAGAATTGTACCTTAAATTGAATACATGGTTAACCTTTGATGTTAAACACTTTTTTATATTTATTTAATCTTTTATTTACAGCCATTTATAGTATAATAATCGGATCAAATGATGCAAATAATAGTTACTGAGAAATCAACAGGGTTTTATATTTATATGTACATAGCCGGTTATTGCTGTCCACTATCTTGAATGTCCTTAATTAGTTGACCACGACTGTATATCAATACAGTTCCCAGATGGCGGCAATAGTCTTTCCCCATATTAAGCAAGTGAGACTAAGTTAATGTTGGCGATTGAAGTCTGGCAACACTAGTCGTGACACGTCAGTTATTTGCTCTGTATATTAAAATATAGAAATTTTAGAAAATTAATATTGTTCGATACGTTGTTAGGTGTCGCGAGCTGCGGTCGACCGGTGTATTGTACTAAACGAGAACACTAGAGTAGGGTTAGTGAAATAAAACCACTGCACTGTATTCCGATTTGATCAAAAATATATTAAATAAAACAATATGTTCTGTACAAGTGGCGGTAACGAAACCATACCGCGATTATGAAAGACAGTATAACGCCATCTATTGAGGATCTACAGAGGTCTACATTTAGGTCAATCAGTTGATCAACTTCACTTATTGCATATTAAACAAATATTAAATCATAATAATATTACAATATATATTATTTTGTTATAAATAACCAACAATATTGTTAGCATTATTATACGTTTAGCATAAGTAAAAAAAGTTTGTCAGAGGGCCGATAACCTCCCAAGGACAGCGAAGTTTAAACTTGGATTTACAAGGGAAGTATGTATTTGTGTTTTATTTATTATCTTATATGGCTTTGTTCATACCGTTCTTATTAAAGCTGTAATTAGTTTTATTGACAGCTAATTGTGTATTTATTTTATGCGCTCACGATTACGATGCAATTACATGTGAGCCTATTTCTAATTCTATGTTGTGGCCAGAGCTCAGATGTTGTGGTCAGACTAGATCGGCGCATGTTATGATCAGCTAAACTCACGACGAGTTCATGATAATATTGTCGAACGTTAGTGATAATATCGTTTTGTTTTTGTGATGTATCATGGGGGCCAAAAGCAAATTAGAAAGCAATGGAATACAATTAGTACAAATTAGACAGGCAACTTATAATTTTGTATTATACCTGTAATACACTGGAGAACTTAAATTATTGAACTAGCCAAATGGGATTGTCTTATCATCAAACGTTGACGGTTGAAGGATACGGTCAGTTTTATTTGACGATTTAGTGAAAAAATACCACTACATTAAATAGTTGGCCACAAAATGAAGTGGCCCATTCTATGATCACCTAATCTACTCAAAGAAAAGAGCGTAATCCTACCTAAAATGCCCGCAACGCACTTATGACTCTCGAGTTGCGGGTAACCCGTCTGCTCGTTTGCCCCAATCCCATAAAAAAATAAAAAATCCATTATGAAGAAATAAGAAGATATAAGATAAGATAAGATATTAAAACTAATAATTAAATGAAACTTTAGAAGACGGCTCGGACCTTCCGGCATCCAGTTACATAGTATGTAGTCCTGACCTTTTTGAGCTATGGTGTACACACTCCCTCATTTCTACCCCTCTGTTCTCACTTTTTCCTTTTAAATATACTCATAATTTTCCAATTTAATTCCCAAATCCGCAGGCTTGACCTTTTAAACCTGTGGGTATAAAATAATATCAGCTAATGCTCTTCTAAATATTATCGTAGTCGAAAGTGACGAAAAAGATGTCTCTTTCTGACATTTATTTTCAAGTGTGTGAATAACACCTATTCATTCTAGTCATAACGTAGACAAGTGAAAGCTATGTATTTGCCGTCTTAATGTAATATCATAGTTTACTTAAAACTTGTTGGCAATTGAAAGTTTTTGTTCGGCGATGGATTTTAGTTTTTGATCATACATATATTCTTTTTTCGAACCACTTATGTTATAAGGGTGCAAGCCTACTACCATTGCCAGGGCACTGGTTGACTGTATATGTACATACATATATACTACATGATAGATAACGGTCTCTTAGTCCCCAGTCAATACAGTTTCCTAGAATGAGCAGGTGTTTTTTAAACGATGACTTATAATAAAAAAAAAATAAAAAAAAAGAACCAGATCTTAAAACAATTTGCTGCGGAATCAAACGGCAATAAAAAAAAAAACTAATGGTTGAAAACAACAACAATATGTTAATTCTAGTGTGACGCAATCAGTCTATTCTTTGGATAATCTATAGTCTCTATTATCTGGGTGTTAAAGACTAAGTTATCTGTCACGATATCGTTTAAGTGACTGACCTCAAAAACAAGAAAGGAGCGACAGGCTAGTGGGGTATCGTTCACCGAAACAGGTAACAATATTCAAGGCTACCTGACCCTATATGGGTTTCGACCGATTTCAATTTGGACAGAAGATTCATCATTTGAATAAACTCTAATACGACTCACAGGCAGTAGATAGATTTCTTTTAGCAGTTTATTTTTTTAAAGTTGATAACAGAATACTCTCAATCGTAAAAACGTGCAAATCAAAGACTTCTTCGTAATGTCCCTAGTATGCCATTATCAAATCCTGATTTTGTCACAATGGGACCAAAGCAAGAGTAAACAGTTAAAAATTTGAAAATCGATCAACAATTGGCGGGAAATCTGTCAACATACATAAAAGAATACACAGTAGAAAAAACGAGCCTCCTATTCCGGATCTCAGAAAAGCTCTGTAAAAATTACAAAGTTACCTCAGATTACCGGTAGACTAAAAATTACATTAACAGACGGTAGATTAAAAATACATATACACTTAAGGAAAGTAACGGTTAAAAGATAAATCAAAATTAAGTGGTTCACAAATCTCTCAAGTTTAATCAATCGCAGCTGAACGAAACATGTCAAAACCATACCATACACCACTCCTGGCAAGTGAATTACACGAACATAGTACGAGCGAAATATGTTAGGAGCCTGTTTGCAAGCCGGTCGAACGTTATTACGCAATGCGCCTGCGATACTGCCCAGTACCGTACACTGATAATTTTACTTTCAATGGACTTCTCATTCACAAAAAACAATCCGAGTCAAGGTGAGTAGCTCATTATTTCGTATCGATACTTTCGATTCATACTTGAATATTGATAACTGAACGGTATTTTTTTACTCAAATTCAATCAGATTCTAATGTTCTTTTCAGTTATGGCTTATTAACATTTTGATTTTACAGAACGAGCGTGACAACTTCAGTTAAGTAGAAAACATTTTGCTTATTCTGTAATAACTTATCATAACATTGAATCTAAACAGGCTCTTACATGTTTGATGAGAAATACATAGGGAACACGAGCTCCAAAGGATGAGGAAATATGACTTTTGCCAGCAACTTCGTACGCGTGGAATTTAGAATTAATTCCTGCGGTAAAGAAGAACCTATATTATAAGGCAGACAAGAGATTATGCACATTAACTTGCATTTTCTAAATAAAATCAAGATACTTCAATAGTGATACTTGTAACAGGCGAAAATATCCCAATATACAAAAAAAAAAACAATATGTAATTAAATAAAATTTACCTATCGAGATTCGAAATTTAAAACCTCAAGGCAATGTACAATGTTCATTTGATTGTTATAATAATACAGCAAAAGCGCTGCACTCCACTGATCCAAGGCATTTGAGATAATGGCGGCACAGACGGAATTCGTAATCCGTAAACTTATGGTTATTCATTAAGCGCCTCTCTTTCATCCCAAGCTGCAAAACCTTTAAAAATTACGGCGTCAAGTGACTGTTGCTTGACTTGACAAACAGGAACACCTGCCAGAAACGATAAGATTTTTTGTAAACAGCACCTTTTATTATTATTTTTATTCAATGTGCTGCTTTAGAAATAAACATTCTCCCAAAAATATATCGTTTCTTATTCCCGTCTCACTCTGATGGGAACGTGTAACCGAGAAGAGAAGAATTGAAAATTGTTCGATCATTTTTTTGCACAGAAACACCGGAATGTTTAATCATTACATCCCAACCGCCGTTTTTTCCTCTTAACAAACACTAATAATGATTATCATCACAAAAAGGCGAACCTTGCAGAGTCAAAAGGATTATCCAGAATCTTCGTCCCTTTTTTTCTACTATTGGCTTTTATTACCATGAATAATGTCGAAACGTCCGTTAAGGGGGATATCAGGAGTTGATGAATATTTAATAGCTAGCATTTTAAAGTCTTTTATTGTTTTTTTATTAATTAAATTATATATTTCCTAATATATATATTATATTATATTATTCAAAACGTGCAGGTAGACTGCAATTTTTTAAACTATTTTAAATTATTGTTACTTGTTAAATGTAATTAATAATTAATATCGTGCCCAGTTGACGGCTATAGGCTATTACGTTAGTGGGACCAAATTTTTAGGCAAAAAAGTGGGTGTTCAATGCACAACTGTACAAGAACACAGCATGTATGTAATTAGGATGGAGGCGTCTTACTCTTTCACGAAAAAACGTATAAATTGTTTTGTAAAAAAAATATTACTAAAAGTGATTAACCTTTAGAGTGTTATATAAATCTTCAATGAACTGTTTAAACATTAAAAATTGAACAGTGAATTGGGGATGCACAGGATAAAGTTTACTGAATAGTAAACATGACTGGTGTCCCTTAAAAAAAACTTACACAGTGTTAGAACAATTAGCCAGTGAACACTATTCATTCGGCCACACAGTAATCTTTGATTATATGTATTATATAAAACATGTAATATTAGGCAGAACCCCCGTTAAATCAGGATATGTTAGAACAAGAATAAAATATTTTTATAACAGTATTAAGAAACGAGAAGAACACCAAATACCACTCCCTCAGTGACTCACTCCCTTAATGAGGTAATGATGAGATGGAAGATTAGAAGTATATTTTGTTTGTATCTTATATATGTATATGTATTTACAGTATTTATAACAAACTTGTATGCAATTCATAATCATTCCTCAAGTCTTAGACTACACGTCATAGTATGAAATAAAAAAAAACATGGTACGTGTAACCCCGTCGAAGTCAAAATGTTACTAAAGGCTTACATTTACAAGAACCTTGTTACTCCGAGGGCGGACTCTGAGATAAGACTTTTATGAACGCATATACATTTTTATGTTAAAAAGCAAACCATATTACAAGGAGACGGCTTGTTTGTGTCTAGGAATTGAAACAAAAAAATTCATGGGCTCCATCCATCTCCATCTCATATGAAACGTTTACCATAAATCAGAAAAGCAAGTCCCCCAAATCTCGTTTGGTAGATACAAACAACTTCCTAAACAAGTTTCAAAATTCTGGGATAAAAACTAATTTAGGATAAGGGGACCAAGAAGTTAAGTTTTGATTAAGCACGCGTCAAATGTCGTAAAGCGCCTGTCAGGACAACGTTCAATAAAGCCATAGGGTTAACCCCGGTAACACTGTACTAAAACATAAAAAAAGACGAGGTCATATATTTAGTTATGAGGGTTTCAATCGTCACAAAAAAACTGGTTGTGAAGCAACGCAAGCGTTGCATTTCCCTGAAATTAGTGAGGTTTCCGGACGCCCAACTCCCCCTCTCCTCTTTCCTTTCCCCTCGTCACCCCTCTCGTCTTTCCTATCTCCTCATACCCCATCTCTTCTTTCCCCTCCCCACATCCCTCATCACCGTCAAAGGCGGGCAGAGCACTTACGACTCTTGAGTTGCAGGTGTCCATGGACGGCGTTTGTCACTCACCATCATCTGTCCCACTATATTACAAAAAAATATATATCAACTGTATTTTATTTATATTGCTACTACTATAGTGTATCGGTTAAAGGGCTCGGACTTCCTATCATCAACCAGTTCGACTTGAACACAACCCTGACCAGCAGGAGCTCATCCATCCATTAACATGAGCATTATCCATTTCCTGCCCTTCTATTCTTCCTTTCTGTTTAAATGCCTTCCCAATATTTTTTTATTTTTATACTATAGGACAACGAACAGACGGCTCATCTGATGGTAAGTGACAATTGCCGACCATGGACACCTGCAACTCAAAAGTCGTAAGTGCGATGCCCACCTTTGAGGGTGAGGAGAGATGGGGGGTGCGGGGAGGGGTTGAGGGGGGACGAAAGAGGTGAGGGGGAGTTGCACCTTCAGAAACCGAGTTATGCAATAAAGTGCCCAAGCATGGCTCTATCGCTCTCAATACTTCCCAAAGAGCCCGATATTTAGCCCGAAACTTATTTACACTTACAGACATTTTAAAGGTCATTACAATATAATCGTGGGTTCAGAGAGTAAAGTTATGTACCAAAAGACGAGGCGTTTGGCCCACATTAGTTATGATGTAACGTTTACATATATTTTGTGCGTAGGTGAGTACACCAACGCATATAACTCCCAAATTCCCAGTACCAACCACAAAAATGGTAAAGATTTAGAGGTTTCTAGAAATACTCGCAACAGTTGTGGTCATCGCTTTTGTTAGTAAATGAGTAAAACCCTTTCAGCCCTTTAATAAAATGGGGCCTACAAAATCCAGTCTCCTTCGTATTTTATTCACATAGCAGTTTACGACTTCTCTACAAAAAAAAACTGCTATCAAATACCATATATGTTTCCTAGCTCCGGAAATCACATATCAATTTTAAATATACGTTTGCGTAACTTTTTAAATATATACTACAGTTAAATAAAATACAATTCACTTTTATTCATATAACGGAGTTATGATCAACATAGTTGGCAACCCTTACACGAGTCAATCATTAAAGAATTTGTAAATTGATTTAACTTTTCTTAATTACTTTGTAGAGTTAAAATTACTTTTCCAGATATTCCAAAATTTAATATTATCATTACACAAGGCTATTTAAGTGTCACCATCACAAGATTGATAGACAGATACATTTTTACAAAAACTAGGCACGTTGATACAATAAAATGTTACAGTGTTACAATGTAATGTAGGGCGACCTTATCACAGGATGGGCACCTCCACCACCTGCTTTAGTGGCCAACCGCGAGGAGGGGACGTCCGCGTGTGCGGCCAAGAGAGGTTACCCGTAGGTGGTGCCTCCTTTACTGCGGGCAGGCGCTAGAAGGGGTCCGGAGGTCTTAATAAATTAATGTCTGTGACTCCTTTTTTTGTCTCTTTCTTTTTGTGTAGCCTAGTATGCTTCTTTAGAAAAGAAAACAAAAAATCTTAAGTGGCGGTGGGTAGCACACATCACCTACCCACCGCCAACATATTCAGGGAAACATATTCAGGGACATATTCAGGGAAAACAAAAATAAATGGACAAAAGACATAACAGAATGGACCCCTAGATTCCAAACAAAAAGAGGAAGGCAGAGAAAACGTTGGTCTGATGGAATTAAGAAAATAGCAGGCCCACTGTGGCAGGGAACTGCAAGAATAAGGGAAGAGTGGAAAAGGCTGGAAGAAGCCCATGTGTCGCAAAGACACGCCGACACGCAAAATATATGTATATATCTTATGAAGTGTTACTAAAACTGTTATTGTTGGCAATAAATGCTATAATAATAAAAAAAAAAAGAAAATAATGGCACGCCGTGTGCATTTAGTCGGCTCGATTTTAACACACCATTCCACCGAAAAACCCCGGTGGGATGACAGCCCAACACGAAAAACTAAATGAGTGCGATCTCTTACAGGCAACCTCTAATGGATTACACTAAAAGATAAAACTAAGAGGACACACTAAAGGTAATCAGGTAAACTATCAACTTTATAGTACGAACAAAAGCAAAAACTAAATCGACAAAATTAAATTAACAGATCTTTAGACCAGGTTATTTTAATTATCACCGTTAGTTTATAAACTGTATACACTATATTGCATGGTTTCAACAACATTTTCAAATCATCGTGTTATCTATACGTGAACATCAGTACTAACACAAACATATGTATGCACAATCTCTTCACGATGTATTTTGAGAATCGTGAATCACGTGTTGACTGACTGATTGTATCTTTGATACAAATGGACGAAAGTGTGCAGTCTCCTTCACTTTGAACAGTAAATAGCTTTTGCTTACTTGGGAGCAGAGTGGCAACTCAAAATTTAAAATTAGTAGGTATAATTTCGAATATAATTAATATTATTTTTATGTTACAAGGGGAAACGAGCAGACGGGTCACTTGATGGTAAGTGGCTACCGACCTCCGGTACCCTTACTCACTTAGTGAAACACCACGCATTGAGTCCTAGCCCTAGGCCCTACGTGCCTAAGTATGGCTCTCCCAAGTAAGTCGAGGGGGGTGGTGTACATATTATGTTATGTTAAAGAATTACAACCCCAATAATCTACGATATTTACTTATTAACAGAGTGGTTTCGTTACAATTGATTACAAATAACGTCGTACTCATTGTTACTTCTATTCTATACATATACATTTTTAATAAATAAAAGTTACATTCATTCTTATTCGCAGTATAAACTGGCGATATTGTTTTTTAAACATATAATCGAAAAATCGTGTTCTTGGCTTACATATATTCCTTTCTAGTAACAAGAAAAAGCGACACACGCGAGTGGCATCTGTTCTCTCAACACTTAGCAACTGAGAATGACAGAAAACAGTGACTCAAGTTTATATTCAAGGATTACGACTATTTTGGGAGCATTTAAAACAATGGTAAATCAAGTTACGTACGTCACAGGAATTCATAATGACTCATACTTAGAACTTAGTCATCTAAAGAAGCTGAATTGTCTGTTTATTAAGAGCGCTAAACTGTGAAACTGCCATTCCGTCCAAGAAATCTTAATTCTTGAGAAAGATTATAAGCTATCATATATATATTAAACTTGCATATAAGCTAAGAAAACAATAAAAAAATATGTTATAGTTTTCAAGACATTTGATGTAATAATATGTTGAGCTTTGTGCCGAGCTACTGCAGTTGTACAACATAAACGAACACACAAACACTCATGACTATAAAGCCCCGGGAACCATTTTATTCCTACTTATTTGCACGAGGCAGACATAATGCCGCTATTGAAAAATCGGACTTAAGAAAGTAGACAACCAACTTCAATGCGTCTATCATAAAATATGATTAATAATGGTTTTCTCATGGATGCCACTGATACAACTGGACCAAACTCTCATCTAACTACCCCTGAAGTACATCCTTTCCAATAAAAAAAAATTCATTGAAATCGGTTTGCGTAATATTGAGTTATTCATCCATTGATCGCGCACATGCTTAATGCAAATTAAAGACTTATATGGTTTTCTCATGGATGCCAATGTCAGAACTGAACCAAATAAAATTTGGACTACACAGGAAGCACCAGCTTTAAAAAAAAATGGTCGAAATCGGTTCACGCAGTCGAAAGTTCTGAAGTAACAAACAAAAATAAATAAGAATACAGTCGAATTGAGAACCTTCTCCTTTTTGAAAACGGTTGAAAATAAAAACTTCAAAATGTCCCTTTGGTTAAACCATCAAGGGGATATCGCTGTCAACTGTTTTAGGTATAATTTAATTTAGTCTTAGTCGTGTCACAGTTATAATAATAATAATACTTTATTGAAAACCTTGTTACATTTCACAATAATTAAACAATAATGGCTAAGTAGTATTGAATAAACTGTGTCGTAGCCATTAACGCCCACATCCACATCTTGCCTATATAACTAAGGTTAGTAGTTTAAATTAATATATACATATATATTTTTTTTTATTATAAATGAACATATTTATTTTATCTATTATGTGTGGACAGTGTATGTGTGTATGGTTAGTGTAGGTGAGTGTATGTGTCTTCAGCCGGTCATCGACGAATGGGCAGAGCGGCAGCACGAGACTCTTTCTTTCCGACTGACGCAGGTTCTTTCAGGGCACGGCTGCTTCGGAAAGTACCTGCACTCGGTCGGCTAGGAGGTAATGGAGTCCCGCCTGCCATCACTGCGACTGCAGTGTGGACTCGGCTCAACATTCGCTCGTGGACTGCCCCGCTTGGGCGGCGCAGCGTCGGGCCCTCACTGCAGTCATTGGAGAGGATCTCTCGCTACCGGCCGTCATACGCTCCATGGCCGGTAGCGACAGGAATTTTACCGCGGTCACAACCTTCTGTGAGGAGGTTATCTCGCAGAAGGAGGCGGGACGACCTCCACTCGGACCCAAGTCGCCGCCGGCGAACCGGGAGGCGTAGGCACGATTACCAGCGCCTTATACCGAACGGAGTGTAGCCGCGGGTGGTCGGGACGGGCTTTCCCCTCCATCCGCCATTTGGCATGCCGCAAGGGGGTGACGTCCGCGTGTGTCTGGACGCCGCCTTATTGATAGGTTACTTGAAGGTGGTGCCCGCATAGTGCGGGCAGGCGATAGGAGGAGTCCGGATGTCTTAATAAAGCTGTTCCCGGATTTTCCTCCTATTTTAAGGCTCAGTATGGCACACCGTGTGGTTTTGGTCGGTCCGACACACCTTTCTACCGAAAAATCCGGTGGGATGACGGCCGTTATATGTAAAGTGTACAGGTTTTCATGTAATGATGTCTTTACACTGTGCGGAAGTCAAATCTAGAAGCCACTCGTTCAATTCGAACTTACATTTTTGGTAGGGTAAAGCATACAGTCGTGGTCAACTAATTAGGGACACTCTCTAGTTAATCCAAATTGTGAATTTATTTTTTATTTTCCAACGAGTCTAAACAATATTCCACATCTTTTACATGTAAGTATAATTAGTCATTTATGTGCCTAATTATACAAACAATAACAACTTCTTAAACATTAAACCTCTTTACAGTATAGCTGATAGATGATCACAGTGCTATTTGTTCAAAGAATGCTGGCTGGCCATTTAATTAGGGACACTGAGATATTGCGTTCTAGTTTCAAAATCTGAATCTCAATTATTATTTTCTTTCTTCTCCTATTCTTTGTGGTAGTTTTGGCGGCAATCTAGATTTGTAATTTCAAGTTTTGAGAGTTATTTTGAAGAACAATGGGCAAAAATAAAAGTTGCGATGCAACACTACGAAAAATTATCATGAAGTTTGTCGAGCGTGGTTGGTCATACCGAAGGATAGCAGGATATTTAAATTGTTCAAAAACTATGGTATGCAATGCAGTGCAACATTTCAGGCGCAATAACACAACTTTAAATGTGCCCAGAAAAAAAAGATCGAGAAAAACAACTCCGCAAGAAGATAGAATGATAACCAGGTTAGCTAAGAAAGATCCGTTTCTAGGCTCTATTTTAATTAAACATGAAGTGTTTGGGGCAGACGAAAGAGTCAGTGTATCAGCGAGGACAGTTCGACGACGTCTGGTAGAAGCAGGGTTGTTCGGAAGAGTGGCTCGCAAAGTACCGTTGTTAAAGAAAGAGCATAGAAATGCACGTTTGGCGTTTGCACGTAAATATGGACATTGGACCTACGACCAATGGCAACATGTATTATTCTCTGACGAGACCAAGGTTAATTTGATTTCTTCAGATGGAAGGCAATACGTACGGCGTCCTGTAAAAGCGGAAATGAATCCAAGATTCACAAAAAAGCAGGTGAAACATGGCGGAGGAAACATTAAAATGTGGGGATCATTTTCTGGACGTGGAGTGGGACCTGTGAGGAAAGTTCAGGGTAACTTAGACCAACATCAATACAAGGCAATATTAGAAGAAACTATGCTTCCCTATGCTGAGGAACATCTTCCTATTATATGGACTTTTCAGCATGATAACGACCCAAAACATACAGCCCGTTCAGTCAAGTCGTTTCTTAACAGACAGTCGGTATCAGTGCTAGATTGGCCAGCAAATAGCCCCGACCTCAACCCAATCGAGCACCTTTGGCACGAAATTAAGAAAAAAGTTGCCATTTATCGTACCACAACTTTAGATGAACTTAATGAAGCTTTTTGTGAGGCATGGGCAAACATTCCTGTTGAAATATGTCAGAAACTGATAATGTCTATGCCACATCGGTGTCAAGCGGTAATTACTAACAAAGGTTTTGCTACTGGGTACTGATTTTACCCGTAATAAAATGAAGTTGTTAAAGAAATTAAAATACTGCAGATTATTAGTTCTGTTTAACTCTATTTTTCATTTTACTTTACTGTTCTTAATTAAATGTCCAGCTACAGAATTGTACCTTAAATTGAATACATGGTTAACCTTTGATATTAAACACTTTTTTATATTTATTTAATCTTTTATTTACAGCCATTTATAGTATAATAATCGGATCAAATTATGCAAATAATAGTTACTGAGAAATCAACAGGGTTTTATATTTATATGTACATAGCCGGTTATTGCTGTCCACTATCTTGAATGTCCTTAATTAGTTGACCACGACTGTATATATTGGGCAACCTATTAATTTTATTATAAAGTTTAGGATTTAGAAAGTAATATTGGCAGTCATACTAGTCATTGTAATTTGAGGAGGGAAGGTAGAGTAGTTTGGACAGGAAAATAAGAATGAACGAGAGAAGGGCAGGGAGTGCGTAGGGCATAGAAGTAACAGAGTATTTGTGGCGCAGAGATCTCTATCGTAGTTAAAACATTGGAGGCAAAGCTGTGAAGATAAGTGGGGTACTTATCTAATAGTGCCAGCTTTGCCGCCAACAGGCACGATAAACGTAAATACTGTCTGATAGATAAATAAGTTATGTACAAAACGTTTTAACGTTACCGTGAGCTTATTGAACAAAAGTGGATTCTACAGGGAATTGTGGTACTCGAACATCGACCTAGACTCTCGTCGCTACGATATTGATTCGTCAGCTTTGAACACAGACACAGCCATAATACCGTTTATTATATGTTTTAATTTCGTTTCATTTAAAGTTTGTATATTTTCTGCGGCTACTGCACTGCCTGTTTGACGGCCATAGGCTTTGCCCCTATAACGTAAGAAGGACTATTTTATAGTTGGCAAATAGTAGGCGTTTAAAACGACTCTGCTTACCCCCTGCTTACGGAGATATAGGAGATAATGTGCGAGTGTACGATATGTGCATAAAGATTTTAAATAAATAAATAAAAAATATTTCAAGAGGAGGTTTATAAATACGATACGATATTTTACTTGGAGATTCAAATCAAACAGCTAAAATCAATGAAACAGATTAAAGATATTTCTGGGAACTGCTCTCCTCGCTGTAATTAAACTAACGCTGTGGGGTTTTGGGAGGTAGGGAGGTCGTGATTTGTAGGTGACTTGTGGCAGGGAGGCCTGGATTCTTATTAATGTTTTACTTTGTTATTAGATTTTTTTTCCAATAGATATCTGTTATTACTTTTGACATCTACTGGAAGGTTGTTTATGGGAAAAGATGAAGACTACGGGAGCTATTTAAAATAGGGCTGAATCACACATTGACAGTTTTATAGCCAAGCTTAGGCACGAATGGGCCGGCTCGAACGGTGCGATACCACGGCTTCACAGGTAACCGGTTGTGAATCAACGCTTGTGTTACATTTCCCCGAAATTAGTGAGGTTTCCGGAGGCCCAACTCCCCCTCTCCTCTTCCCCCTCTCTTCATCCCCTCTCTACTCTTTCCCTACCTCACTTTCCACTTGCGACAGCGCACTTGCGACTCTTGTCCATGGACGGCGGTCGTCACTTAGCGTTAGGTGACCCGTCGTCGTCTTCCCTATATGTATTATAAAAAAAAAACACATTGGCGAGAAGTTACTTCCAATGATTTAATGTATTTTTGAGAACTTTTTAGTTCTTTGTCTATACAAAGTATAATAAACCTTAAAGTTGAGTATTGTGTTGTATAGAATATTTATTAAGGAATAATATAGGCTATAAAACATCACTGACGCCAGTGTATGTTATATATAATACCAACAAAAATATTCACACATCAAACTAACTGCTATATATTATATCTTTGAATTAACTGAAAACACTGTCAGAACGTCAGGCAATCAAAAAGTTATGAAATTGTTATCTGTTATTTTAGAAAGACACCTTCAGCATTAGTAATGATTCTGGACGCAAAGAATACCCCGACGAAGGACATACATATATCACACATATTTTCGCCCCGTGTGGGAATCGTATCACCACCACCTCAGACTCAGCAGTCAGGATCCCTAATCATTAGCCCAACAGGCCATACATACGTGATAGCGTTAATTCTTATTAGTTGCAGTTGCAGTTTATGGAACTCGAAGGTTTAACAGTTAGCACAGTATCCGATGTCATCCATCTTTAATTAAACGTCGTCGTTAAAAATGTGTTCTAACTTATAACAGTGTACCTTCGCCTTAAGAAACTAAAGCCATTAAAGAGCATTGTGGGCTCTCTCTAGCTACGTTCAAGCGGTTCAAGTGTTCAGCAAAGTTGTTGATACTCACTTCCCGGAGAGCACTAACGAGAGGCTGTCGACTTTAGTAACCTTCTCATGTGCATAGAGCTCGTGGCACTTGAGGTGGCGTATATTACGCATGCACATTAAAACACGTCGGAACTGCCGACGTGACACCCGCAGAGGCTTGAAGAGGGCTACGTATACCTGGGGAAGAGAGGAATTTTTCATTTAGTCGGGTTTAATTAGAAGGTTCTTAGAAGAATTATTTTCTTAGCTAATAAATTGATTCTCGTTTTACATTCTGAACAAACTATTCTGCAAGAACAAAACTTTATTGTACTTTAATGTTAAAGAAAAAACTTAATTTTCTTGAAGTTTGTTTTATCTATACTTATAATCAAATTGTAACAGGCCGATATCTTTATATTGCAGGTAATGAAAAAAAAATTAGGGGTTTTTATTACAGCAACAGAAGACAAAACTACACTTTTTAGACCTTTCATCTGCCTGTAAGTTCGTACATGCATAACATAAAAACATGTATTGAATTGAATGTAGTCATCACAGATTTAGATGTATGCTGGAGATCTAAAATATAGGCTCGCTAGAGCTAACTAATGTTAGGAATGCGAAAGTGAACTACAGATTTCACCGAGAACCGATTATCATGTTATTTCACACACATATTACATATTACCTGGGCTTCAGGAAAATACATAGGGACATAAATATTTATCCACAAAAATAAGTAAGGTCTGTATCCCAGGATTGAACAACTTTCACACAAGAGAGCCGCAGGCCAAAGCTAGCGTACAAAAATTGTCTGTAGTATCTAGGTAACCTAGATAAACATCTTTTCCTGAAACTTCTTCGTACAACAATTAGAAATCGAACAATGCGAGTTCAAAGTACGAACTTGGCGAAACTAGTTGCAATATTCAAGTCCAAAGTTTTATATGAAATTAGTGAGGTGTAGGTATAATTTGAAAGTTCAAAACAAAGGTTAAATTCGCACGCAAAAAGAATCTAAAAGTATAGAAAAAAACTATACATTTGATTGCGAGGCTAAGCCCATGAGTGATGAAAAAATATTTCATGCGCAATCGTGGTAGACGCAGACAAACATGAGCTGTTTTTTTTTTTAATAGATTACTAATAATACGATAGTTGGCGCTACTCGGGGGAAGGCCTTCGTCCGATCCGATCCGTCATCAGATTATGATGATGGTTGATAGAAAAGAAGCATCATTACACTGTATCACTGAATATATGTATGTATAGTTAGTTAGTCTGGCTATGAATACTGTTACAATGAAAAGAAAACAATATAACATTTCAATTTGGAATCTGTCATTGTGTGTTCTCATTTTCACGCTAATCGTCATTACAGTAATAAATGTTTTATGCAATAGAAAAAAAAAGATTTTTCCTTGTAACAATACTAGTGGCAAGAATAGGTACATTTCATTATGTGTGACTGTTATCTATCACATAGGTGTGATATATAACATTCCGATCCCTAGGTCCATCTATTAAGACACACACGAGATAAGATGCGGAGGCCCTATTCTACTCCAGCGAGAAACACACGGTAACATATACATAATGCATAGTAGAATAATATTGTCAAATGGTATTTATAGTGTTTTGAACAATCCTACCAATTTTCAGCCGAGTGTGAATTTTAGTAATCTCACCCCTATTTTTGATCTAATTTGACTGGACTATATTATCAGAAAAAATAGCACAAAAATTACTATAACCGTTAGCGGCGGTAGCGTGATGGCTGAGGCATTGGACCCACCCAGTAGACTACCGTCGTAAACCCGACCCTAACACCAGCTGGGGGGGTTAACAAGAATACTAGTAATGTATGAAGCACGTTGCTAGTATTCTTAAAGAAAAAAAATGGGTTTTATCAGGACACGTTTTAGCGGAAAAACATTGACAGCACAGAATACAATTTAAATGCTACGAAATACGTAACTATTGATATAGAACCTGACAAGTTACTGGTTCATTGCCCATATAAACATGCTTACTTCCGACGTTCGAGAGACAGTGACGCCGAAGGACATGATAAGAGAATAAGCTAATAATTGTTATTACAGACATTCTTTACTAGTAAAGTCTTTAACAAATAATAACGTTTAAAAATTGTCATAGGCTTTCGACAAGCCTAAATCTTAACCTCTAAATGAACCTCTCTTTTTAAGAAACATCTAAAACTAGCTACGTATTAATTTTTGTGGTAAAGGGGGCAGAGGAGCAGCCCGCGTTTGAGGGGGAGAGGGGGTGGTATGGCCCTCCGTCAACTACTCTCACTGTGTATAAAACAACGCAAACATTGCTTAACAACCGGTTTTCTGTGAAGCCGTGCTATTACTCCGGTCGAGCCGGCCCATACGTGCCTCTAAGCATGGCTCTGCCACGTCAATAATTTCGTCTACGGAAAAATTGATTTTCATCGCGTCCTTATACCTAACCTAATGAGACACTAATAAAAATAACGTTTTTTAAAAATAAAAATCCGCATTTCTTAAAACCGTAGTGCCACTTTTAAGACAAATTTTACAAGTTTATCAAGATCGTTAACTCGAGCAAACTCTTTTCTTAAATAGTATTTGCACATATTAACAAAACATTGTAATACATTAACATTTATTTGTTTTATCATATATACGTGCAGTTTACATTACATTATACATACACTAGATAACACCTTGACACCTTCACAACTTGAGTACAAATACACGTCAAGAATTTTTAATTACAGCAAATAATTACATAAACGATTACGCAACACGTAATCTATAAAGGGTTGAGCTACCAAAAAACATTCCACAGTATTGATAGTTGATAGAATAATATTGATGTTTTGGTAGAGCGCTCGGACGTCCTCGAGCTTTAGCTTCAATCTTTCCGTAGAAGTTTTATTCCTCTTTCTTATCTTGGCCTTCCCTTGTTCTTACCTTTCCCTTTGAATGTACTCTCAATTTGCCATCTTTAATTAGTAAAGTACCCGCTAGACGGCAATAGGGTTGCCATTTATTATATTAATGAAACACAATTCTTATTGGCAAAAATTTGACTTTCATTATACTTGCCTACTACTGCCTGGCTACCCTTTCCTTTCAGGGATACAGGCGTGAGCGTATGTATGTATGTAATCTTCGTGTCAAGAAATCCGTGATTTCAAATTTCATTTTGAAGGTAACCTAATCCTTTATATTAAATAACAGTCTTTTAAGACTCAGGAAATTATGAATGAATATAAATCACCCGGTAACAGTAAGTATTTACTCATTTACTCGTAATCTTACTAATATTATAATTTTTTTTTTTTTATACTATAGGGGGACAGACGAACAGACGGGTCACCTGATGGTAAGTGACACCGCCGTCCATGGACACTTGCAACTCAAGAGTCGCAAGTGCGCTGCCCGCCTTTGAGGGTGATGAGGGATGGGGGATGCAGAGAGCGGAAAGAAGAGAGGAAGGATGAGGAGATGGAAAAAAGGAGAAAGGAGATATGGGAGAGAAAAGGGGGAGGAGGAATTGGGCCTCCGGAAACCTCACTCAATTCGGGGAAATGCAACGCAAGCGTTACTTCACAACCGGTTTTCTGTGAGGCCGTGGTATCGCACCGGTCGAGCCGGCCCATTCGTGCCTAAGCATGGCTCTACCACTGAATAAAATAAATGCAAAAGTTTGGTTGTATAATTATTACTCAATTACGCAAAAACGGCTGAACTGATTTAGATGAAATATAGCAGAGAGATAGATAGTCTGGAATAGTAGCACATTAACTTTCTATCCCGGCTACTTATATATTCTTTTTAAATATTGCGTAGGTAAATGGACGTCGAAGTCGTTGGTTTCGGGAATATTAGTTCGGGATCGTACATTTTCGACTCTCAAACGGTGACTCCTCAGGCCACAACGTGTAATCGTGTGGAAGAAGAGGGAAGGTGGGACCAATTGGAAGAGCTCGTCAGAACACTCTCCGTGATGTAGGCGATAGAGAACTGCCATAGAGGCGACATCTCTTCGCAACTGCAGAGGCTCGAGAGAATGGGTAACCTCAGGACAGTCGATAATGCGGACTGTGCGCCGCTGCAACTAAACAATACCTACTTCATCTCTTTGATTTTAAGTACACTGTTTATCCTTGTAGTTGCATATATTATTGACACTATTTTCGTATATATATATATTATTTTGTGTTTGTATGTATATTGTATATGTATGTTTATATATTGGTATATGTAGTGGTACGTATATTTTGTGTATGTATATAAACATGTCAACTCATTTCTTAATGTAGTATTAAAGTAACATTGTTTTGTACTTCTTCATTTGTACATCTACAAACTGCCCTATGTACTAATCCATTGCGCTTGTCCATTACAAAGGTTGTCTGGATGATATCGCAGCTAGCTATAAGACCGCCGATTGAACCAGTTGCCTGTATATTATTTGTTTTGTATTATTTATTTATTTTTCCGTGGTTTACAATAAAGAATATTGTATTGTGTATATTTTAAATCTAAAATTCAAAAGTTTTAATGCCAAACATTTAAAAGCCGCTCAATTATGTATAAGACGTCGTTAGAACCCAAACTGTCACTTTAAATTCACGTTATTCGAGGGCTGCAGAATAAAGCTTCACAAATTCTTAATATTAGAGAGATTTTAAGCATTATTGCCATAACCTGTGTTTAATGTTAGTTAGAAGACTTGGGGTTAGCGGCACCAACTAGTTAGAGTTATAGGTATGCGACCCTGACTTGCACGAGTTTCAATTACATATACCCCCCAATGCATCTGTATAAGCCCCCTTCCCTTCCTTTCCTATCCTCTGTTTCCTGACAATATACTGCAAACTATCCCATCCAATTCTCAAAAGTGCCCCGATAACGACAATAACCACTCTTGGACTCCACTTATTGCTTTTCATCGGCAAAGTGTAGTCACTACGGTAGACTTATATATAAAAAATAGGCTTGCCCACTATTACGTTTACGGCAAGATGGGAGTTCATTACGCCTCGTTAGTGTATACATATATCTATGTATTTCCTATATAATTAAAAGACTCATTTATGAATACCATTAATATAGTGACATGTTTTTGACTAGAATAAGGTCAAAGTTAAAAGGAGAATAAAATATGGAGTTGTTATCTATTACAAACTATATATACAGCCAGTGCCGGTAGACGGTAACAACCTTGCACAATATTAAGTAAGCCGGACTAATTATAGTTGTCAAAATGTGCTCGTTTCGTAGAGTAAATACAAATATACAGTGCAACCTCGATATAACAAATCGGAAGGGAACAAGTAAATATACGTTATATCAAGTAATTCATTAAATCTTACACTCATAAAAACTCATACACTGTTTCTCTTCACTCATAAACTGCTTGTTATATTGAGGTAAGGTTGGTCTAAAATTTGTTATAAGGAGGTATAAAAATTGTTTTATTCACCTCAACATTACGTACTCATCTTATTATAGCGAACAACTACTAGTAATAAATGATACATTTTTATCGACATACGTCGCGACCGAATCACATACTATGGGAGTAAGGGTCATATTGGTGGGAACGGTATAAAAAGGTCTTGGGTTTAGGTACTTAGAGATATTAACACTCTTTTTTGTTCGTTATAAAGAGGTTGTATATAAGAGAATAAAAAAATCGCTCTTATGGACTATTCAAGGGGATTACGAAGAATTTGTTAAATCGAGGAAGTGGGTATATTGAGGTACGTTATATTAAGATTGCAGTGTAATAAGCTCTCTAATTTTCCACACATTAAATAAAATGTACACTTCTTTTAATAAAAAAAGGTTTCATATGTCACAGGCCAATATTTACAGGCGATGAGTAAACACCGGGCGTGTGGAGGACGCCGAGATGAATATTTTTCTCCGTCGAGCAGACACAATAGCGGCGAACAATATGGCGCTCGGAATTTTGTCATTCTCTGAGAAGCTTCTACTGTTTTGTCTCTCATGTTAAGGGGAAGTGCAGCTGCGCTTTTAGATTAGACTGATTACATCGTTGAGAATCTGGACTAGGTTTTCCATTAATGTTGATTCCAATATAGTGTTACAGTAGCTCTTGCCCTCGCATGTACTAGTATATATTTATGTATATACAATTTATATAAATAAGTACTGTGTAATTTTTTCTGTATTTCTGACAATGGGCATGTTATTCCTGACTACGGGTATATTCAAGTAGTTATAATGAAAACGAAAAAAATAAACCTGCCTTCGGTTTTATAATATTACTTTAAACGGTTGAACGGATTGAACATGTATCCATTATACATATCTCTTGGCAAATGCATTTAATCAAAAATTAAAATATGTGCATTCATTTTAGACGTGGAAGAGCTATGCTTACTACATATGAGCCGGCTCGATCGGATAATACCACGGCCTCAAAGAAAGCCGGTTGTGAAGCAATGCCTTATGTTTTACCGAATGAGTGAGGTTATCGGAGGTCCAGGATCCCTCTCCTCCAATCCCCTCCAGCGGCACCAAATCAATCAAAGACGGGCAGCTCACTTGCAACTATTGAGTTGCAGGTTTCCATGGGCAACAGTAGTCACCTACCATCAGTTTTTACACTATAGAATCAGGATCAAACTCGAATGGAACAATGTTATCTTACATGGATTTTTGCTGGTATGGATTGTCAAGATATCCGGTAGCATACACAAAAAGCCATTACTTTAAAATTGGAACTTTTATAGGGATTATAAAAAGAAAATCGTCTTGTGTAAAATCACTTATACTTTTCCACAATATGTATTTAATAAACCTGACTGGTTTCGCCTTACGGCATTTACAAAAGTTCCTAAAGATTTCTATTTTTTCTCGTATCTGGAAAGCTGATACAATAATAGCCGGTACAATATGTCGGTTCTTCAGGTTATATGACCTGACTGCCCATTACCGTTTTAGCTTACGAATGGCGAGAACAATATTGGTTACTTTGGTTCTTCTACAGGTTGTAATTCATTTCTTATTGAGAAACGCCAAATTTAGGCATTTTATAAGTCTACGTATAGTACATGACTATTTTTAAGAACATTGTTCATCAAAATGTCGTTTATAGTATATTTTAATTGAAAATACTTTTGTCTGTGGCTCCGCTTGCGTAGAAGAGACATGCTGTAGCACGTATGGGCTGGCTCGAGTGTAAGGTTATCCCTCCTTCCTCGCCCCTTAAAGGCGGGCCGGGCAACGACTATTGAGTTGTAAGTACAATAATAAAACTGATGATGAAATGTGACTAAATTCTATTGTTTAATTCTCTTGCTCCCTAGCAAGTCTAATGCCGTCACTGTGTACAAACTGTCTGATAGAGAACAGTCCGATTCCTTTATCGCTTTTACGACACCCACGGGAAGAGATGGGATGGCTCTACTGTACTCAACCGAGAGTCACACCATAATTATTTATATCCTATTACAAAATTATGGTTATAAACGAGCGAGTCCAGCGACCAGAATTTGGTGAAAACTGCTTCGAAAAGGAAAGTAGGTATTCCGTAGTTTTTATATAAGATTGGTTATTAAAAAGCCTTTAAAAGTCTAAGAAGGTTCACAGAAGCCTTTGAGTTAATGATTTAAATCCTCTTCATTTCTAAAAACAGTGGTGTACTGTATTGCAAAACTACTCATTTGCAAAAGAGCTTCATGAATAGTCTTTGTGTGCATATGTTAATTATATAGAATATTAGCTATGTGGGCCAGCCATGTCCGCGGCTATAAATACGCATTCTCAGAGATGCCTGCTTGTTTATTAATTCGTTTCTCGGAATTTTTTGTCGGCAAGCTCGTGTAACTTAATACAGAGTAAATTGAATAGCGAGATCATTACAGCGAAATATGATATTGTAGTATAGCAATTTACTCGTTTTGGTGTTGCCAATTCATAAATTACCGGCTTTTGAATGCCTCAATATGAATAAAAATCCAATGAAAGGACGCTAAAAACATTGCGTAGTGGGCTATAGTTTTAATATGATAAGACTGAGGTAGGTACTTTTCTTGTCAATTCCAAGCAAATGATGTACCTAATGTACCACCTGGCCAATTTTTTTTAAAGACAAATCCAGCATTGGGAGTGATTTATGTGTCGCGAGAGACTTGTAAATAATTTGTCTATCAAAATAATTTATTGTAAATATGATACGTCTATCCGATTTTAGTAACTTTAATATGATTTATGAGGATATTGAGTTTATCGGGCTTCTACAATTTGAGCAGAAACGGGATGTTCATTCATACAAAGGTTAGAAGTCTTTCGAAGCTAAGTCTTTATGACATAATATTTTATTGTAATGCTCTTAAACAAGAAAAATCATTTTTCAGTGTAGGTACAAGCCTCTGGTTTCTTTGATGTTGTTCAACAGTGGGATACAAGTATTATCCGAGTATTGTTAGATACGTAAACGTTCAAACTTCCAACTTGTGGTTGCGCAAACAGCTAGAATTTTTTTTTAAGTAACATTATGGTTTTCGGAATAATATATGAGATCATAATGTAAAAAAAACTTTTTTTTTAATTCAGCTACCTCGAACTAAAATCTAAACAAGTTTTGTTCTATGCAAGTATTCTGGACTTAATGATTGTTAGGAGAAAGTTTATGTTTTTCGAGTTCATGCCTGGCCATGGTGGCATTTAATAATAAAAATAATAAGGTTGTCGATCTGTGGGATGTGGATTCAGCAATCATTGTGCGGATAGTTATATCAGCACATCGGTTGATTGCTAAGAGCCTCGACTAACACCTTCTGACGCTCAATTTAAGTAGCTGGCTTGGGCCTGAAGCAAAAGACAGTCCCTCTTGATACGGCACATATTGTGAGAACATTCTCCAGATGCTCCAGAGATAGGAACATTTCTATCTCTGGAGCCCTAAGCATCGGTAGCTCGGTCCCTGTACCCGATACCGGTGGGACACAATTTTTTCTTTTGTTTTTTAATTAAATAAAGAGTATAAATTATAATAATAACTCCACTCCACACATCTAACACACGGTCGTCGGATCCCAAACTAAGCAGAGCTTGTATTATGGTAACTATGGTAGTATGGCCTGCTGATAAACATACTTATATATTTCTAAATATAATACATATTATAGGTAAATTGCACCAATTAGTAGGAGTGACATATACATACATGTGACAAAAACGTTTTTAATCAGCGCTTTATAAATATCAGTCCACCATTTATACAACATATTAATAATATATATTAAATATTAAACACATTGCGATCTGATCGAACTATAAATTCTCAATTTTTTTTGTTGTCTGTTGAGAGGAGTAGGACTTACCGGCTCCAGGCAGTTCGAATTCTACGTATGCGACCCTGACTTGCTTTAGCTATTGCTTATACTACCCCTCCCCTCTATAAGCAATATCCTTCCCTTCCCTTTCTATCCACCCTATCATGACAATATACTCCACATATCCCATCTAATTCCCAAAAACGACGGTTGACGAAAATAGGCTTGCTTATTACGTAAATTGGACTATATTGTAATCTGCAAAATGTGGGAGGCAATTACGCCTCTGCCTACACTCCCGGGGATAAAGGCGTGAGTGTATATATGTTTTTTATTGTAGACGATGATTTCAGTAAGGCTGCAAGCTGCATCTTTGCGACGAAACGTGACGCTCCGATGTAAACGGATAGTATCGGAATATAAATTAAATGCTAACATGGGTTGGAATCTATCGATGATGCAAACACACCACCGTAACTATATACACAGTGTTACCGACTGTTGCTGGAACATGATTGGTGTTTTGGTTTTAAGCACGGTCCACACACTAGTACAGCTCAATTATTGCCGCGAGTAACGTGTGACTTTGATTTACATATTCTTTTTTTAATTAGGATTAGTATTGGCTGTCTACAGGTTTTCTTTTTTCAAACTTTATTCATCTTTTTTAAAGTCTGCACGTTTGCCCCCTTTCCAATAAAAAAAAATATTTTAAATACTACTAGCACGTGGGTCACACATTACTAGTATTCTTGTTAACCCCTCAACTCAGCTAAATGCTTGTGAGTTCAAGACGTTAGTGCACTGGGTGGGGTTCGAGCCCGCAACCACTTGATCGCAAGTCGAACACCTTAGCCATTACGCAGGCCTCTGAACAATTTATTCATATAGCCTTTGTTCATAAATGACTAGCCGGATATGCAAGGCAGCATAAAAATATGCCTTTGATAAAGCTACAATGTGAACCAGTCTGATACACTGCTGTGAATGTAGTTTCAAACAATGTCCCATATAGGGGTATTAGTTGTAATAACTATGAATTATATGAACTATGTTAGATATTGATTATCTGTGACATATTGAGTCCGACGTATTGAACTGATGAATGTCCTATAAAATAGCTGAACTGACAGATTGAGTGCAATGAACTTATTTTTGTTATCGTTGTAAAAATGTTAGAATCGAATAGGTTAGCAGTAAAAGCCTAGTAGTAAAATAATTTATATTATTATATAGTTATTTTCAATTAATTTAAGTTATAGGAATGTTATCTATCAGACAGTAAATACAGTCTCCTTTGGGGAAAAAATCGTTAGTATGTTTTCGTAAAAATGTAAGATCCTTTGCCAAGTTTTCTACATTTTTCTACCTACATTCACCCACGCCTCACCACGAACGGGTAGGCAGAGGCGTTTACAGAGCCCACTTTTTAATAATATAATAATATATTTATTTGCATAAAATGTTGTACAAAAGGCTGTCAGGTAATACATGAACAATGACACATTTCGCCATTAAAAGGCATGCAAATACTAAGCTGTTGGAGCTACATCAAAACATAAGCAAAGTGACATAATTAAAGTATACATGCTTAGGCACGAATGGGCCGGCTCGACCGGTGCGATACCACGGCCTCACAGAAAATCGGTTGTGAAGTAACGCTTGCGTTGCATTTCCCCGAAATGAGTGAGGTTTCCGGCGGCCCAAATTCCCCTCTCCCCTCATCTCCTTTCTCTTCATCCCCCCTCTCTTCTTTCCGCTCCCTGTATCCCCCATCCCTCATCACCCTCAAAGGCGGGCAGCGCACTTGCGACTCTTGAGAAGCGGGTGTCCATGGACGGCAGTTGTCACTTACCATCAGGTGACCCGTGACCCGTCTGTTCGTCTGTCCCCCTATAGTATAAAAAAAAAAAAAAAAAAAAAATTACAATTCAGATCCACTCACGTAGCAGGGGCAAATCTATTCTCATTTTTTTCTTTTAGCAGCAGCAGCAGACGACGGTACATATTATTGTAATTTAAGCTATTTTTTTTTATTAAAGCATTTACTTCCTACGTAAGTGGATACGTTTAAAAACATGATATAGAAAAGCTGTGATTCAATTGTAAACAAACTTGTAAGTTTAGGTAAACGTTTTATTCCAAAGTTTAGGAATGTTTTAACATTAACTATACGCGATCCTGACTTGCTTGAGCTGTTGTTTATACTCTCCAATCCATCTGTACAAACAATATCCTTTTCCAGTCAGTACGCTCCAAATTTTCCAAATACCCAAAAGTACCCGGACGAGAGCAATAGGCATGCCCCCTACTTCGACGATAAGGCATGAGTGTATGTTTGTAATGAATTAATTTGTTTATGACATAATTTTACCCTGTATACGATGTTATCAATTTGTTACATTTGTGTTAATTAAATACGATACTGTTGTTCGTGCTATTAAATCATGCGGTATGTGCAACAAATAGTAGGTATACTACATTAAAGAATCCAAGCAACGATTGGATATAAATGGCCACTTGTGTGTGTCAAATATAAAGTAATTATGAATAGCAATGTCAATCCCACCTTCCTAACTTTACCCGTTGAGTTCTGACGATCTCAATACAAAAGAATACAATACCCACGATCAATTCAATTAATTAAAAACTGTTAAAAAGACAGTTGTGAAGTGATTGCGCAGGCTTCATTCACATTGAAAGAAAAAGCTGATAACAAAGAGTGAGGTGTTCCATTATGTATTATGTAAAAAGTATTGAAAAAGAACACGCTTACGACATTGACAGTTAGAACAATGATGACTGAGAAAGCCGTGACCCGACAGTGTACCGTTTTTCATTCAATACAACACAATTATTTATTTTCCTTAGTATGGGAGAACTGAATTCATTTGAACATATTTACGGGAACTATTATAAGAACGGTGAACGATTGTCATAAACATGACTGTTTGAGATGGCAAGCTTTTGGAGGAATCTGTTTTTCGAGTTTACATATGTATGTATGAAGTTTCTTTGATATCCCATACATCATTTAAATCGCGTTAATAATGGGAGTGACAAAGGATGTCCCATCATTTCGAGATAACGTTAGCAAAAGAGAGGGACGTTAATAACGAAGTCGGGTTTTATACAGCGTGTCCCCCAGAAAATGGAAAACTTATTTTAACCACTGAAAATATAAGAACCAAGAGAGAAAATCGATACATACTTACTAGAGAGGGGTTACAGAAGAGGTAGGCAATTTAGTCAACCGACTTTCGTTCGTTCGAATTCGTTTCTCAAAGATTGTATTATTTTGTTATGTTACCTCAGAACTTTCGACTGCGTGAATTGTTTTTTTATTTGAAAGCTAGTGCTTCCCTTGTGGTCCCATTTTAATATGGTCCAGTTCTGATAATGGCATCCATGAGTAAACCATATAAGTCTTAAATTTGCATTAAGCATGTGCGCGACATATCACGCCAATCGATTTCGATGATTCTTTTTTTATTGGAAAGGATGGACTTCAAGGGTAGTTAGATGAGAGTTTGGTCCAGTTGTGACAATGACATCCATGTGAAAATCATATTATTCTTAAATTTTATAATAGACGCATTGAAGTCTGCGGTCTACTTTTTTAAAGTCCGATATCTGTTATCGTTTAGTCTCATCCAAATTTGAAGTATATTGACAGGAAATACAGGATAGGAAGGGCAGGAAAGGCTATTGCTGATACAAATGGATGAGGGTGTTTAAGCAATAGCTGAAGCAACTCAGGGTCGCATATAATTTCAAATGTGCGTAGAGAAAGATTAGATTCGAGGGAAGTCAACGGAATTAAGAGCAGGCTTAATAAATTTTATGTTAGTTTAAATTAATATTTTGCAACAGTCACACATACAATCAAAATGGAACTTTAGTATATGATTTATTTGTTCTTTTTCTATCCATTTACAAGATAGTTACGTTATTGTAACATTTAAGCTCGATTCATTTTTTATTCCAAAATCATGTCTTTTTCTGAAGATTTTTAAAATAAAATCAAAATTATTGGGCTTTTATGTTTAAAATAAGTATTCACGGGAAGAAAATATAGTTTATTATCCAGTCACAAGATATTTTTTCTCTACATCAATTATTACTTTAGTTATAAGCAAAATAACATATGAGACTTACGCCATTTAGGAGCCTCTATTCCATCTATGCTCGCTATTCTAAAATCAAAATACATAGTTAGAATATCTGCGGAGACGCTCGGGTCACTCGCGGGACATGAAGCGTGGAGTGGCGGGTACATGGGGGCGGAGCTCGCATGGAAAAGATTATAGAGTGCCTGCTCTTAAGTCCTAGTGACTGTATCCCCTTTTGTTTCAGTTGCCATTTATATGTCTGTGGCATTATAGCTCCTCAACGGATGGACCGATTTTGTTTTCTTTTTTGTTAGAAAGATGAATTGATCGAGAGTGTTCCAAGCTATAATTTTAGATAATTCAGCTCTTCTAAATTTAATTTTTAACTTATACCCGTTATTTTTTTTTTGTAATGTTTAATGTTTTTTCGCTACTATCGACAAGCTTTTTTTTTCATAAATAATAATTTATAGAATACAATCGAATTTCTATCTTAAAGTAACCTTTAGTAAGTATATATTTATTACAAACAATCTAAATATTATGTAAATGAGCAATTGGGTCGAGATTAATTTATTCATTGCGACAATTCGTACATTCGGAATCTGATTCATGAAATTATAAATTTGCATGCCATTGTAAATTGTAATAGACGTTGAGGCATTGTTAATTGTGTACTGCTCGTTGTTAAATATTTCTAAACCTTAAGTTAGAACTATTTAGGGTGTTTATTGGCACAAAATCTTTTTTTTTGCTATTCATGTACATATTACTTACAATTTATTTATTTTACACATATATTTATTAATATATAATGATGTTTATTAGCAATCTGGTTGCACTAATACACGCTTTACTTAGTTTGGGAACAGACGGCTGTGTGTGTGTGTGTGAAGTGCAATTATTATTCTTAACCAGCTTTTGCCCGCTACTTCATACTCGTGGGAGTAAGAATCAAGTATCTATATTTTTATTTATATAGACGAGGTAAAATGGCGCCTATGTTTTAAGTTACACATCAGAAATACATGTGTGAAAACTGCATTCAATTCATTTAGTAGTTTTTGCCTGATGCGTGTACAGACATACAGACGGACAAAAATTCTAAAAGTTTTTATTTTGTGACCCCTGCCGCTCTATGATTTACAGACACCGACTTCTTACAATTCTATTATATGTACATATGTATTACATTCTCTCATCACACGTTCTTTACACTAGCCATGTTGTGTGTCTGTGTGTTTCGCTATAGCTCTTATCCAAACTGTGATCAAATTAAATATATCACAGACGTATCGAATCAATAAACATTATTATGAGCTTGTGAAGCCTGTACCGTGAACTCTGGCATTTCGTTAAGGTGCAATACACCCTTGCATAAAATCGATCGGCTAGTAACTTACACCTGGGGTGAGATCGCATGTTTTGTATGTTAAATAAACCTTTACCTATGGGAGTACCAATAGTTCGACAGTTCTTTTTTTGTAGTTTTACTTATATGCATAATATAAAAATTATATAATAAAAGGATAATAAGAGAAAATAGCTACGGGTCGCTAATACATAAAGGGGCAAGCCTGTAGCATCCGGGCACTTTTGGGAATTAGATGGGAACATTTGGATTATATTGACAGCCTAAGCCTCTAACGACGACACGTATCAGTATGAGTCGAAGCAATTCGTGAATAACATTTTATCTAGTAACCCAAATAAATTAGGAGCTTTTCTACATAACACTTCAGAAACAGTTACTTTGCTTTTAATCCAAACGCGCAAGAAGGACCTTATATTTTTAGAGTATATGTATATACGTTCTTTGTCATACCCTAGAGTCCAGACGGCTTAATGGATTTCAAAGTATGAAGTGTCTTTTGAATCGTCTTAATAATTGTAGGTATTATACATATTAATATGTCATCAAGAAATAATAATAAGAAATAATAAAGGTAGTTGATAATACAATCGGCTTTTATTCTTTTAAAATAAATTTAGATTTAGAATTAGGAGGGATCGCACTGCCCGGTACCAGCCAGTTCCAGTTACAGGTATGCGACCCCGACTTGCTTGAGCTATTGCTTAAACTCCAATCAATCTGTATAGGTGTGGTCGCTTTTCTTCTCTTTCTATTCTCCCTTCCCAGTCAATATAGTACAAACTTTCCGATGATTAAATTATAATCGGCAAAACGTGGGCGTTAATTACGCCTCTGCTTCCCCCTTCGGGGATAAAGGCGTGAGTGTGTGTTTGCAATAAATTAATTTATCTCTGACATCACATTACTCTGTATAGGATATCAATTTTTTTAAATTTGTGTTTGGGAAATTTGATACTGTTATACATCGTCGTCTATTGTGGGTTTATTGACAAAATTCAGCACCTTTATAAGTCGTACTATGTTCGTGGACAAATCATCATTAAAATAAATACTACACATGTAGTTATTCAATACGTTTACATAAAGTCGGGCACCTGTCATTTCTTGAAGGCAAACATACAAAATGACTTATGGTACCTAATCTAGATTTATTGTAAGCATTTTTCTTTTAAAACATTACCTACATTTCAATACAGCGCCTATTTCAGGCGCTGTATTGAAATTTAGTATACCGCTCACATTTAAATATTTGGGCCGTGTTGTTGAAGTCCTTGATGTTTATAATAAAGTGGCTGCTTTTTAAATACATTTTTGGGGTGGAAAACGACTCAAGCTTTGTCTAATGAAATACTACTGGAGAGTTACTTTCTTGATTGCCTTAAAGTTGCCAGAAAGCATCGGGTGTTGTGAATTGTAGGCAACAATCCACAACACCCAATGCTTTCTAGAGTCGAAGTTGCATTTGGGTAACATGCTATTTTCTTAGATCCCGAAAAGTTTTAAATAAATTGTCTACTCCTTAGGCAAGCTAACTAAAACCGTAAAATCTTACCGATAGTTTTATTTTCATGATAAAATAAGTGACACAATAAATGAAAATGTCAAGTAAAATAATTTATTTAAATGTTTAAAAAACAAAGAAAATAAAAAGAAATATTAATCATTACAGATAGTACAATTACTGAGGTTTCAAACAGATTTAAAAAACTAAAACTACGATACGTTTGCTTACCAATGAAGTTTAATAATTAAAACATATATAGATTTATAAAAGCTCATATGCTAATATTGCTTTTCAATTTCCTGATGTTATTTCTATCACTGAAAATCACACCTGTCTCAATTTATTTTAAGACAGATTTTTAAAGAGAATAAATAGATAGAGAACCCTTTATCTGTAAACCACTATTACAGGAGAATTTCATACAAATACATTTGTCAATCGTACAAAGGGCGGCCTCATTGCTTAATGCTATCTCTTCCAGGCAACCTTAGGATGGATCAAAATGATTCAGAGAGACAGTTGTAAGTGTACTTGTTAACTTTATAGAAATATTCTATACAATTTATAAATTATTTATTAATTTCCCTAAAAAATCCATGTCTTAGCTCTAGAGATAATTGAGAGGCCGCAATAAACGTATACCGAATATAAAGAGCTTAACTTATTTACTTTTACGTTTTCGTAACGACGTCAGTATGTTTTTGGGGGGCGGTATATTACTCTATAGCCCTCTACTCCTTAGCAGGGACTCTCGAGTAAATTGAGTGTCGCGTGATATTGTGCCATATTATTACGGTAATTACACCCACAGCCGCTCGTCAAAAGACATATTTACGTCCTGTCCTGAGCACAATTATGGTTTGAGTAAATTAAATTTGAAGAAAATATATAAAATATATAGATCCAAGTGGCGTGCTATGGGATAGGCCTATGTCCAGCAGTGGACTGCAATAAGCTGATTATGATGATGATGATGATATAAAAATAGAGTATATTAAATAATATAATAAATTGTATGCAATTAAAAAATAATCAACGCATAATCATACAATTGTTAAATAAATATACTCGACTGCATTATTTACTTCTTATTTTTGCTGAACTTACCACGATGTCACTCCCACTAATAAAACGATTCAATTAACACCTCACATATCGAAACCGACGTCTAGACTCTATGACGCATGACAAAACAAAACAAATCAAATCAATTCCAATAAAATCAAATCAAATCAAAATCATTGGTTTCATCAAAAATCATAGGTGTTTTTTGAATTGGTCAGACTAAAGTTAGTCGTGGAGTTTGTTGTACTTGACGACCAACAACTTGCTTGGCGATTATATTTTTATAACTGTTTTTTGCTCTCGAAATACTTAAAATTGGCAGAATCTCTGAGTTAAATTAACACGCGAAAGAGAGCCATAAACAACCTCCAGTAAGTCAGTCGTGAAGCAAGTTTCCTGTTCCAATACGTAGACCCAATGCAGAAGAACAGACAAGGAAACCAAGGACACTCTTTTTCTTGTTAAATTTTATAAACGTACAGAAATGTGAGAACAATGTAATACATCATTCATTTATCATTAATAGATTCACTTGAAATAATAACCCTCGTTCAAGCGTAGTCGAGTAAAAGGCTCCAATGAAATCAGACTCATATTTAACTGAAACTGCAGTCTGAACTTTTCTGCAATTACGATAAATATTTGAAATTCTGCCAATTTTTACCAGCGACATACACCCTATATACTACTCACGAAATACACCCTTATACACAACGCCAAACGCCCTCTTTGGACATTTCAAATAATACACAAAGCTAATTTTTATACCTAATAAAGCGTTTATTTTGACATAGATCGATGGATTGCAAGTTAGCCTGCTCGATTAACCAAACATGGAACTTTAAGCACATTTAACCCTCGATGGGTGGCAAGTGGTGCGATGACGTCACGCTGTGAGGGCGTTCACATCGTCTTGTCCCACTGACCTGTACTGAAAGAGCGTTCCAACTAAACCATTATTCCAAATTCGAAATGCGGTAAGCCAACGTTTTAAAACAAATCTCCGACGTTTATCAAACGGCTACAATCAAGTTTGTCATTTTAACATGACAAAGACAAGTTGTTCTTCATTTATTTATTTTTTTTGGGGGGCAAACGAAAAGACGGGTACCCACGTCCATGGACACGTGCAACTCAAGAACCGCAAGTGCGCTGTTCGGGTTTGTGTGTGATGAGGGATGGGGGATGCGGGAAAGGGAAAGGGAAAGAAGAGAGGGGGGATAAGGAGATGAGAAAGAGGAGAGGTAAATAAGGGGAGAGGAAAGAGAAGGGCAGTTGGGCCTCCGGAAGCCTCACTCATTTCAGGTAAACGTAACAACCGGTTTTCTATAAGGCCGTAGAATCCGGTCCGGTCGAGCCGGCCCATTCGTGCCTAAGGATGTTGTGTTTTGTGAATTTGAGCATAGACACACAAGAATATAGAGTAAAACAACTCTAAATTAAGATAAAAAATTCACACACATAACTAATTGACTTGAAAAAATGTAAATAACCGCCTTCAATTACCTATCATGATATATAAATAAAATAAAACGTGCTATTTAAATGTAACGTAACGTTATTTAACAATTTATCCCTTAACTCCGTTATCCGTTAAAGAGTTGAACCTTCCATTATTAGCTTAGCAACGTGAGAGGCAAATATAGCTAGGCTAGGACCAACGGAAAAAGGGACGACCACCGCGCGAGTATACATACAGTCCAACATAGAACCTCATCCTTTTTTTAAGTCAGTTAAAAACAGAAGCTAAGTCTGACTAGCATTTGTGGCGAAAAATGTATTACAATGTTTTTCTTATTGCTTTTCTATAGTGTATCGCTACTTAATATATGAGGTTTTGTTTACTGCAATTACCTTGGAAAATCTAGTTTAAAGTTTATGTTGAGTTAAACAAGCCTACACACATAAGTTAAAGTAAAAAAAGTTTTTATTCATGACGTTAACGAGCATGACGACTAAACAAGCATCATTAGGCAATATTTTAATAGATTCTTTAATATATCCCAAAAATACTAAATATAAAAACACTTTCATAAGGTGAAAGCTATCGATGATAAATTTTGCTCATAATGTGGTTTTCGTTATATTTCTCAGTGTCCGTTGAACCACAAATTGGATTTAGCTAATATTGTAATTAAATAAATAAGTTAATATCTATCACTTCACTACAATTACTAAATTGTGGTAAAAAATTATGTATTTTTTTTTGTGTAAGATTAACCTAAGTTAATGTCAATTAAATGGCAAAATAAGGATTCTATATTTTTATATTTTAAGCATAAAACAATTAGTAATCCGTGTTTTCCACATTGATACGAATCACACAATCACAGCGATTTGGCATGATTAAAATCAATTCATCAAAATCACTTTGAGGAATAGCCGCCAGCGTTCCTTCTAATTAGTCAAAAAGTTGTTGTGCGGTATGCACGGCATCCATACTCGGCGGTTCTCTTCTTTGGACCATATCCCATCCAGCAGAACGTTGATGCGAGCATCGCCAAGAGTACGTCTTTACGACTCTAGCCGTGTGTGACGTGCCAAAGAGCGACAGCGTAAGTATTTTGCATGGAACCAGCTTACAACATTCCGACAGCTCTCATCATCTCTTTTCGTGTCAAATGATGTCGTCGCTCCGTCTTTTTTTTTCAGTTCCAATGCAGAAATTGTAATGGTTTTGTAAAAACGCTATTACACACTTTTATAAGAATCCTGTTTGATGGATGGTTTTCTTACTTTTAATCAAAATTTCAAGATTTTTTTTAATCGACATTAAAAAGGACGATACAAAAAGTTAATATAATACTACTCAATTGCGGCGATACTCTAAGACGTACTTGATCCCTAGACACTTAATGTGTTTATTTATAATCTTTATTTGTCACGATATAGAGCCTAAACGGCTTGATGGATTTCGACATAATATGAGGAATCATCGTAATAGTAGAATGTGTTATATAATATAAAAGTTTGAGATAACAACAAAAACAATAAAATGTTATGAATGCAGTGATGTTTTATATTTCTGTAACAAACGATTTTTTTAACAATTTTCATGTGTTTATTGTAATATAATTATGAAAATTGCTTTGTGGTATTCGTTTTCGTTTATGCTAAGAGGAAAAGAAAATTTCGATATTGTGTTGTAAACTACACATTTATACATACAAACAGTAGTAAGCAAATAAACATCTCTATAAATATAATATATAATCATTCAAATGTAATACGCACAAAAGAGCCAGTGAGATGCCTCATGTGAGCTGAAACATTTGTGAAATATGCGAAGGGACACTGACACTTTAATAAAATGCCACTCATAAAATTCTATGTTTTACAGAGTAAGTAAATGTACAGAGGCGACGGTGTACACGGTTTTCATTTACACTCTCGTTTTATCGAATTGTAAACCGATATACGCGTATTTCTCAAACTACAAGAATGTCTCAAGAAACCAATATTAGGAACTAATTATATTGTCTAAATCTATATCTTTAATTACATACATATAAGACTGAAGACGTGTTTGTTTAGAGTAAGGCAACTCATTACCCAAGTATATAATAGATTTTTTTTTAATTATTGTATTTCAGATTTATTCCTCTATCAATTTGCTTTTTAATAACTTTATGGGGATTACTTTTTTTTAAGTTTTAAAAACATTATTTAAATTAATTAATTTTGACGTGTGTTTCTCAGTGAAGTACACATTCTCTTTCCGCGGGTGTCATATAGGTAAGTGTTCTATCAGACAGTCTATACACAGTCATTTAGTGCCCGGTTGACGGCAACAGGCTTGACCCCTACTACGTTAGTAGGACCAAATTCTAATTGGCAAAATGTGAGTGTTTAACACACCTTTAATTCACCAAAAAAACTAGTAGTAGTACGTAGTAAAAGTGACGACATTAGTCTGAGCGAATGTGACGTAGAAGTCTACAATAACAAATGTGTAACAGAGTTTTAAGGTAGCAGTGTTTATTTTTTTACTATTATATAGCGAAGTAAACTATCAAATAAAAATATATAAACAATGCATATGCCTTGCTTGTTAGGGAGTTAAACACCGATAAAAAGATAGGTATACTTCGAGGCCAAAAGCCTATGAAAAATGTACTAACAATAAATAATAAATATACATATTTAAGCAGTCACCTTGTCGGTGTAACATCGGGGCGTAATGATATAATACATGAATAAGTACGTTATCTTAATACTGTCGATACCAAAACGATGTTCTTTGCAATGGATTAATCTAATTTCCCTTGATTTCAAATTAAATAAACGGCGTAAATTGCATCATATGATAACAGACTTCATTGTACACCAGTACAGGAAAATGTAACACAGATATTAACAGATCTGTGTTACACACGTATGACAATTAGCGGTGTTATCACTCACGGTGATTACTTCCAGACAACCTTTACACGGCTATTAACAGATCGAGATTCCGATAGTCTATGGTTAACTACTATACAGATGTTTGAAACTGTATATAAAATTTATGAATTAAACATTTTATATAAATAACAAAATTATATTTACAACTCAAATAGAAATTATATAAAAGAGTCACCTATTATCCTATGGTTTTTATTATTTTTAGATTGAGAAACTGCGTGTATAGCGCGCAATTTAAATGCATAAGAAACTTTGCTAATTATATGACCATAAGTAACAGCAACTGAAGATTTAATTTTTTGCGCAATAGCCTTTGCTTAATTAGGAACTTAAAACTAGAACGCCTAAGCAGATATCGTATAAGAATAATTAAGAATTGAAATAAATCGGTGGACCATGTTATTAATTACTTATATCAATAAATTTTAATATTCTGTGTAAATATGTACATATTATCAGCATTCAAACTATCGCAAGTCCACTGCTGAACATAGGCCTCTGATAGACTGACCACGTGATAAAGGCACCTGGGATAGACTGGATGCTAAATAAAGTCGTGTTTTAGAAATTCGTTCTGGATTGGATAGCCCAATTAATGGGGAATTTTAGGTAACTTCTAATTACAAAACGGCATAAAGGATATGCAATGGCCATAATCGTAAGGGTTAAACAGCTGAAGTGCAATAAAGCTTTTAAATTCGGCATACAATCTACACAATACTAAAACTTGTAAAGCCACAATGTTAAACCGCTTGGTCCTGTTCCAAAGAATGTCCGGACAATCTCGCATACGTAATACAGAGTTTTAATGGGTACTTAGAGAACCTTGAAGAAACAAGTAGACCTTCATTAACAATTTATTCGTGGTAGAGGAATGCTTCGGCACGAATGGGCCGGCTCGACCGGTGCGATCCCACGGCCTCACAGAAGACCGGTTGTAAAGCAACGATTGCGTTGCATTTCCTCGACATTGGTGAAGTTGTTGGAGGCCGAACTCCTCTCCTTTTTCCCCTCACCGCCCCCCATCACTCATCACCCTCAACGGCGGGAAGCAGACTGCAGATGAAAAAAAAAACTAACGGCTATTAATAAAATGTAAATTTAAAAAAAGTACCTTGTTATAGTTACGAACTTATTAATTCTAATCGCAAAGTAAAATAAGAAATACATACATGTATGTTTATATGTCAATAAAATCTGGCTTGCTCCTCATTTGTTTCACATGTCATTTTAAAAGGTCAGCGTCTAGGCTAGTCAGCGAACTTTGTCTCTTTTGCCCTCATCTATGGGTAGAACAAGCTACGTCATGCCTATAACAGCAATAGGTCGTAGTAGTCGTAATCGCCCCTAAACACTGTAGGTATTGTCAAGTTATATGTATATTATTAAGGATTTTATTTATTCCAAAGTAGCGTTTAACTTATTTTTTCCCTGCCTAACTACATTACTTTAATAGTCCAATTTTATTTTTTTTACTTTTAAGAACATAATAGCATAGCATTTATTAAATAGTATATGTTGTATACGAAATATTGTACTATCTGGTAATTTAGAAGAGTGGCCATGAGTTTGTTTACCCGATTTCTTCTCATAAGGCCTAACCATTTGGAAACAAGGTTAGACATGAATACAGGCAGATATTTAATTATTTTATCTTTTTAATATTAATTTCACATTTGAGAATGCAACCTAAAGTTGCGGTGACGCTGTGTGTATTGATCTTTAAATATTTTTTAAATAAGATGATTTCAAATAATTATGAAATAAAAAACTTTTATTTGATGCCAGCCAGCCTGAACTTTTGCATTTCCATTCGGACTTATTACAATTTGAATACAGATTAACTGAGTCAGATATGAAAAAAAAACATGTAAGGAAACCAACCATCCTTAACAACCGGGAGCTTTTGGGACTTGTTTTTTTCCGTAGTAATAATGTTTAGATGAGAATTTAAAATAATTTAATAGTTTGTGCATCGTACTTTTTCGAAAACATCTGGTAAGTATAAACTTTCTTGTTAAACGAGTTAAAAAGTATAAACTCTGAAATACGAGTACAAAGATACCTATAGTTTCACGTCTTACGGAATATACTCTATAGATAAATTTCAGTATTTAATTATCAGCGTCAAAGTAGTATTTCTCTATTATTTATTACTACAGAAATATAAATTATTTAAAATTTGTATTGCTTTTTAGTTATTTAACATAATAGCCTATGTAATCGTTATTTAGGCTTTTTATAGCTTTTATCGCTATGTAATTAACAGGCTTAAATTATACGAGTATACAGTGTAAATTGATTATTAAAAAAAAAAACGAGTCTTTGTTACAATGTTTGACTGCTTGCAATATAATGATTGGTGATTGTTTGCTTTGCTTCTCGGCGTTTACTTAATATGCTTTTGTACGACAGAGTCGTTCTTGTGGCAAGCTAGAGTTGACTAGTAGACTGGGGGGCCTTGTACCTGCAGACGCGGGCCATCACACGTTCACAGGAAGAGCCACAGTAGAGTGAGAGAGAGAAGGAGGGAAACACGAGGAGAGCATTGTATAAACAGAAAAGTTCATCCCAAGGCACATTGTGCGTCACTTAGGGATCAATGATATATATTTTTTTTTTTGCAGTCTTGCAGCAGAAAGAAAACAATTAATAAATATGCAATTATTTAATCATTATTTAGGACAAATGTGTCAAAGCATTTAATAGTCATTAATATCATAATGTCGAAAACATTTTGATATAGTTTGCATAAATATAACACATTATATAATTATACAAGAATGATAATACTTTGTTAATATATTATAATCATAATAATATATAATCTCATTTGCAAGGAATTTGCACTTTATGATGACTTTAGGCGACAAATAATAGATGTGATAAGAGCTGATATTTTTTTTAAGCTTAGTATATTTTATTTTTATATTAAATAGAGGGAAAATATAATAGTGAAAAAAAAAACAGTCATCATGATGATGAGTAAAATTTTAAGCAGATAAACCTTTTAAATCTTTTTGTGCTTCACAATCTGTTTATTTAGAAAGAAACCTACTAGTATCAATTCAAAATTAATGAGTAAATAATCTAAACTATAAGAATTGAGGAAAGTTTTACAATGTATTTATTTATTGAGTGACTCTTCAAGATATCAAGAATGATGAAATTGTTCCCAAGGAACTGGTTAATAGGATTCTTCAAAAAGAACAATTCATGTTCCTTCAACAAAAGATTGTTGAAGGAACATGAATTTTATCAATTTAATTCATAGTGTAGTGTGTAACAGCACAAAAAACTTGTAGGCTGTAAGCTTGTTTGCAACATTATTAAAACAAAAAAGATCAATATGAGTTTTATTACTGTGACTAAAGCTAGTTTAGTTTATTTTAATAATATATTATTACATTTTATTATAGAAATGAAATCATATGTATGTATGTATACATATATTTATATTTACTTCAACTGATCATTTTTTAATTTGTTAATAATTTATTTCTAACAGGTGTTCATTGAGTTTCCTAATAATAAATAAATAAATAAAGTAGAATTTTTAAGTATTTGTAAAGTATTAGCAAACGTAAGATAGTGTAGCTTAATAGTAGAATTATTTTTTTATAGGATATAATCAGTAACAGCTACATTTACTTATTTCATTTATAATAATGATACTAGAACAAATTGAGCATAATATTAACTTGAAGAGTTAGTTTTAGAATCATACACATAACATAAAAAAAATATGAACCTCATTAGTGGAAATTAAAAAAAAGGTTTTTTGTTACCCATAAAATTTCTTCTTTTGCTAACACCATAATTTATGTGAAATAAGACTGAGATAATAAAGTTATATGCAACCTCCTTGAATGTAGTATTTATGGCAACAGTGTCAACTCCAGTCATACATTTGTCACTGCGCTACCTATCAATATCTTTGTCATAATTATTATATCTAATGTAATTCTTTTAATTAAATACAGCCACATTTCTTGGTTGGTTTTACGTTTATTATATTACAGATAATTAAAATAAAACAAATAAGATAGGTATAATAATAATAACAGTTGGCATATTTACCTCTTCAATATCCTTGTGGAACTTGATAGGGCGCATCAAATAAAATTGTATAGAAAAGTAAACAAAGTTTATCACAATGAATGCACTGTTCCACAGCACAGCATCCAAGTAGCACTCAATACTCCACGCCCACATGCCGCTGAACGTGCAGCCAAGAATCAGCGCTACACGCAACCAGATCAGACCACTTGGAGTGTGTGGTGCCAGGAATGACAGCAAGAAAAACAGATTAGCCACTTGGAAAAATATATGGTTGATGGGTCGCCACTTAGGACAATGGTTCAAGTACATATCCCACATCGAGGGTCGCTCCTGGACTGTCACATTCACTAAATCTCCAGTCACCCCCGACAACCTTGTGGTCTCCACCAACCCCATTTCGTCAACAGCCGGCTCTGGCACAGGTACCGGGCTAGTGACAGCTATGTCACTGCTCGCCGGGAAGTCGGTCGAGACATTCTGCAGCCCTATCATACCGATCGCTAAGGCACTGAGAAACAACATAGTCCCACCGCGCTCTCACACAGACCCCGATTAAATTTTTCATCGAAACTCCACCGGCAATTGGCATTTGACTATTGTATTGCTAAAAACTCGCCAAAACAGTCGATAACATTTAAAAAGTTTAAATGAGTTTCTATTTCTTTTGAAACAATATATAAATTGCACCGCAGAAATAATAAATTAATGAACACAAATGCACGGATAGAGCTGACTAACTAATAAACCAGTCACTAAAACTTAACTTATTCCAAATTAAATAACTTGTTTGAGAATCCAAAATAAAACGGTAGGAAACACTAAAGCAAACAATCGAAGCACACGAATGACAAACTACAAACAGCAGTGGGCTATTGACAGAAATCTCTACCATAGCCAACTAGAAGATAGTGCTGTGAAAAACGAATGTTATCGCGTATAAATAGACAACATTTTCAGCGGTTGCGGTAGGGTAAACTTTTTCCTCCGTACAGCTCGAATCAATATCATAGAAAAATAATTTTAATGAAACAATGTTACAACAAATAGTTACAATATTAACCAATTATCCTTTTGTCCACTTAAGGAATAAATGTAACAAGAACACCACAAAACTAAAGTTTTTAGAGAAATTTGATGTATAATTTTGATTCTATGGTCTTTTTTTTATTTTAAATAAGTAAGAATAAAATAACATTGTAGATTTCCTAAATTCTAAAGATAAATATAAGGTGAATTACATTCAAGCTATTGAGAGAAATAGAAGAATATGTTTTTTGATGTATTTGTACGTGTTACTGAAAATTCGCAAATTGAAACTTAAAGGTCCCAGTAACCAGGTCATAAAATTAAAAAAAAAAAGGTTTGGCAGAATGTCAGCAAAGTATAGTAATCTCTGATGTCAGCTGTTGCCAAAAGGCGGCATGAATTTATAAAAACGGTTTTGCTACCTTTATTTTCTTTAGTTATGTGATATCTCACTCATATAATGTCAGTCTCGTATGAAACGTTATTACATCCTGAACTTTTAACTAATGAACAGCTCATATACATTATTCAAGAGGTATGTCAAACTTGTGTTGTTATTAATGTTGGAGACCGTCTTAAAAGTTGATACACATTATATTTCTATTTTCAGAGACATTTGCGTATTCCAAATATAGAAACAATGAAAAGAGACGAGATATTAGATATATTCCATCACTATTGCGTGCCTCATGGGCAACGTAAATATAGAGATTCAGGCAGAGGTAAAGTACTAAATAGAGCGCGCCCTACAAGCCCCGAGCCGGCATCCAAACTCCACACAATGGCCGCACAATTGAATAAGAACACAAATCCTAATTGTATTCGTTTAAAACCTCCTCCTGATTTGTTATCTGGTCATATGAAACGGATTAAACTAGACACTACTAGTATAAATATGAAAAATGAAAGTGATATAAGTAATGTTAAGAGGAAAATGTCTATTGATTCTGTAAGTAAAAAGAGTTACTTGTGTTTTTTTCTTTACAGAAAACAAATCAAATACATGCATTTGTATTCAAATGTGTCATTTGGCACAAAATTAAAATTTGTTTTTTTAATTTCTATTTTCAAATTTCAGATAGCACCTGCCATAAACAATCTACCACCAAAGAAAGAAAGAAAACCTATTACATGGCCTTGATATTTAGAAATCCTCATACCTGAATCCCTAAAGGGGAAACAAAGATGTATGAGGCACCCATTTAACATACATGGAAAATAAAAGCTAAAAAAGAATTTGCTTAGTATGATGGAGTTAGGCAGTGTAAGCAATATCACAAGCTGGTCACAGTTGCCTTAAATTGGGAGAGAAATTGTGTTCATAATAATAACATATTCTTTATTGTACACCAAACAAATACACAGAAACAGATATTATAACAGAGAAAAGAAATGCACAATATGCATCCTTATCACTAAGAAGCTTCCAGGCAATCTTAAGATGGACAGGAGCGTGATTATATAAATGGGTTCTGATGTTGAAAGATAAAGGGGAGATTCATTTTTAGCTTTTGTGCAATCTGTTCTACATCTTCAATGAATAACCTGTAAATATCAAATGTTAAAATGGGTAATACCTATTGTGTTTAATAAAATACAAGATATTTATTTGTGAAACTTTTTGATATTTTTACAAATGAATATTTCATATTTTTTACATATATAGGTTAATATATTATAGATGTTGTTACAAGTTTAGACCAGCACATTTTCTATTTAGAAGTCAAGCAAATATTTTATTTAGAGCTTGTTAAACACTTACAATTTAAATATTCATGTACTAAATGAAAGCAGTATATTATTATAATGAGCCTAAATCATGTAATTGTTGTCACAAATGATTGTATATACTATAGAGTAGCTATTAGGACTACAAATGTCTGTTTTTATTGCAGGGAGAGTTCAGTTAGTGTTAGTTTAATAGAATATCAGATAAAAAAATCAGATTTTGACAGTACATAAATTAAAACTCTTTTTTTTACAAGTACACAATTCAAGATTGTGAAGGGTACAGTTAAAATTTAGAGCTTCTATAATAGAGGCTTACAAGTGGATAACTTGTAAGCCTCTATTATAGAAACTGGCTCAGTAGCAGCTTGTTTGAGATTTTTGTTAATCTGCACAGAGCATAAACAAATGTAAATAAATATTTAATGTTTTTATTTTTTTTAAAAACACCTGTGCATGTTTTGAATTATAGAAATATGAATTAGAAGGATGCACATGTTTAACTTTTTTTATTATTTTTAGCATCTTATATACTATAGTCAATATAGTTGGTAAATTAAAATTGATAGATTTTGGTTTGTTCTATTTTATATTGTCAAATGTGTGCACTGACACACACACACACACAATGAACAAACTGTAGTCTGGTTAAAAATCTTGAGTGGTGATGCTTAACAGTAGAGTAAAATCCACAGATAATTTTTTAGAAATGGTCTAGAAGGTAGTGAATAATATGTAAAATTTATTGTCTATGAAATTTGTGTTTGTCTAATTCATTTAGTAGAATGAGACATTATTACGAGATAATTGCATCATATATAGAAAATAACTGATAAAATGACTTTGCTGTAGAGTATAATTTGATTAATTTTAATGTTATATAGTACAATTGCATGTAGATAAGTTTTTTATAACGATGTTAAACCGAAAAAAGAAGATTGAGCTAACTTTGGAATTATCTTTTGTTTTATTTCACGGACTATACAGTGTGTCCCAGAAAATGGAACACTTATTTTAACTACTGAAAACTTACATATCTCTCTCTTAAGTAAAGATTGTTCTGAAGGTTGTTCAATACTTAGCAAAATTCAGTTTAGTCACAGTGATGTATTACTGGCACTCAAATTATTAGATCCTTCCAAAGGACCAGGACCTGACGATCTGGTAATATTCTTTAAAAAAACGGCTGAATACCTTTGTGTTCCTATACGAATACTGTTCAATCGATCTCTAAGCAAACGGTCTTCCCCCGAAGAATGGAAGCGCGCTTATATAACACCTGTCTACAAATCGGGTCCTAAGCAAAACGTTAAGAACTATCGCCTTATATCAATATTGTCTGTTTTGTAGAACTTTTTCGAAAGACTAGTACATAATAAAGTATATTCCGCTCTTCACAATATTATAATTCAACAGCATGGATTTGTGAAGAGAAGATCCACTACCACAAAATTTGGTGTCCTTCGTGGATTATTTATTTAACAACATGGACTTTCCTGTACAAGTAAAAGCTATATACACAGTAGACCACCAGTGATTATTGAATAAAATAGCCTACTATGGCATACGTGGTGATCTGCTGCGGTGGTTTTCTTCATATGTTTCCAACAGAACGCAGCGAGCAGTTATCAATGGATTCCTGTCTTCTGCGCACTGTTTAAGCTCTGGTGTGCCCCAGGGGTCAATCCTGGGCCCTCTTTTGTTCATTTTATTTATAAATGACATTATTACATGTTTTCATAATTCTAAATTACTGCTCTTTGCGGATGACCTCAACATTTTTAGACCAATAAAGAGTGTGCTTGATTGTATGTTGCTTCAAGCAGATTTGGATCGCTTTAATTATTACAGCCAATCTAACAAACTGCAGCTTAGTATATCTAAATATCGTTGTGTTAGCTTTACAAAAAATATAAAGTTATAAAACATTCATATTCATTGAATGGCACGAGCCTGACCAGACTATCACTGGTTCGTGATCTGGGTTTTCTTCTAGATGAAAACTCCGTTTTGATCAAAACATTGATAACATCGTAAACAACCCCTATCGGATGTATGGTTTTGTAATGAAAACAGCCATAGAATTTTATTGGAGACAGTGTTTCTGTTTGATTTGTGTAGCAATGTAATAGCAATGCTTGCGATGACAAAGATTAAATCATTTGAACATTTAGATTTTTAAGTTAGTTAGTAGGTTTGTTTGAGTTTTTCGGGATCAACTGTTGGGGTAGCTGACCCGATAATTTGTTAAAATACTTTTCCTACGTCTGTGCCAGCTGGCTGATTGAGGTGAGGGTATCTACTTAGCCGGCCAGGCTGTATAAGCCGTCGAACCGTAGCTAAGTAGATAATACTAGGAGCAAGGAAACGTGCCTATGTTAGCCGGCCAGACTGGTAAGTCCTTGAACCGTAGCTACTGAAGTGAAACACCAGGGAATGGTTGCAATAGACTTATATTTGATTAAAAGTATGCCAGTTAAATTTACATTTTTGACCATTAAACGCGGTGTCGCGCGGATCGCGTTTATTCGCCGCTTGGTATGCAGTGCGAGTGGATGCGTGCTGTCTTGATGCATTTTTAGAGCTTTACAGTACGTGTCATGTGTACACCACAAATTCTTTACAATTCGGCTTCGTAAGAACAACGCTTGATACTTGCAAAACTTTGTTAAAATATTACGTGGAAAATGTTAGTCTCACAAAGGTATTACTTAATTTTAATGTTTTATTGTAATTATCTGTGTGACTGTTTATTTTCCCAAATAAATAAAAAAAAATCTCTAGCTTGAAGTTAAAAAAAAACTAACTTTACCTGACGGATTGTTTATTGTCATCTGTAGGTATAGGTTCTAGTATAATTCATCCCTCTCTTTGCGTGTGGGAACCTCAGGCTGTCGTTGTCTATGCTGTCGAATGATGATTCCTACTTCCTACATGACACTGCAACAGGGGAATATACCATAAACAAATAGAATCTATATTAATAAAATAAAGCAGCGAGGCAGAGCCATGCTGTGGCACGAATGGGCTGGCTCGAACCGTGCGATACAGTGGATTTACTAAAAACCGGTTGTGAAGCACCATTTGCGTTGCGTTTCCCCTATATTAGTGAGGTTTTCGGATGCCCAACTCTCCCTCTGCTCTTTCCTCTTCCATAACCCCCTCTCCACATTCCTCTCCCCTAATCCCTCTTTCCAAATTCCTCTCCCCTAATACCCCTCTCCTCTTTAATTAGGCAGCAGTGGGTTTTTATTTGAATGTGAGTCTTGGGTTGTGATAATTTACTCACAAAGAAAGTGCTGGCGGTTGTCTTGGATGCATTTAGGGTCAGGGTATCAGAGGGTAGCTATTTTAATGTTAAAATTAAACCATTCTGAACAGCAGTTGCCACATTTGTCAGAGAATGTGATGCCAGTATAATTTGCGAATGATGTGACCTATATTGGAATGCTGGAATTATAAACTTTTTCGAGGTTGTGACGTGACTACAAAACTAATTACTTAAGGCACATTGATGTCATGACAATAATTTAAAAACAGAATTGTCACTTGTGTTTTTAATATTATAATAATATTGAGCTATAATATTACATGGTGATATTATTTTAATCTCTTTCTTATACCAAAGTTGATCTAATACAATCATGCATGAACCTACGCCTAGAAATGCAAAATCTACTAAAACAAGAAGCATGTTACAACTGGAGAATGTTGAGGTAAAGCCCAGCACTATCCTTAAAGGCGTATCAAAGACCCAATCTCACTTCTTAGTTGCCTCCGAAAAGCTAGATAGAGTGACCAGAAGGGTCATTGCCCCTTACGCTCAAATAGAAAGAAAGGGTTTAAAAGAGGAAGAAGAAAAACCAGGAATGTATCTCGACATAAACAGGTTCAATGTATTTCTAGAAGATACAGTGGATTTAGATACGCTTTTGTACGAAACTGCTTCGGTGTTAAAAACTGTTACTGATAGTTCTGGTAAGCGCCTGAGAAAACCTTGTTAGCAATAGTTTTGTGTTCTATGTTGTATTACTGGTTGATATGTTTATGTTTTAGGTGTTTTCGTATATATTGTGGATCAGCTGAAGAATGAAATAATCTTAATGCAACCGAACACAAAAGATCCAGATCGACATACAATAAATATACCAATTGGTTAGTTTTTAAATATTAATCTACTTAATACAGATTAGATTATTAGATACATTTTCTACCCTTGTGTGACCTTGAGCTTGCTTGATATTTTAGTTTCGTAAACTCGAACAGGCTGGGTTCGGGAAGTCAGAGTCCTTCAACTAAGCTGTGTATTAAGTTGGAATGTTATTGTTTATTTAACCATATTAAGCCAAACCTAATCAATAAGGTTTAGCTTAAGTAGGTACATTACAGAAAAATCTACCGATCGATTTAAAAAAAAAAATTTTAGAGGAAGGAAAAACAGCAGCTGCCCATGTAGCGTTTACGAAAGAGTACCTGTTGTTGGATGATGTGCAACGGGACAGGCGATTTGCTGAAGGTCTAAAGTGGGTCGATGCAAAAGTGGCGCTCTGCATGCCAGTCGTGAAACCAGATGGAGTGTGCTATGCTGTGCTGGAATTGTTCAGGACTTATCAGAAAGCTTACGATGAAGTAAGTACAAGATACATTACAAATAAAGGAATACAGATTTTGATCTTCAGGTAGTAGAGTAGTCAGTCAGTAGTCTTAGCTTACCTCGGATAACTTCGTTTACCAGTGATCACGATTTAGTCAACATGAACCTACAGTGGGCCAAATTTATATATAGTCTAGCACAAATCTGAAAATCACTTACCATCTTAAAACAACACTTTTGATTTTCCCGTGCAATAATATTCTGTCAGTTTCTAATGCTGTTTTCGGGATCAGCTGTTGGGGTAACTGACCCGATAAGTTTTAGAAGTAGTACTTTTCCTACGTCTGTGCCAGCTGGCTGAATGAGGTGAGGATATCTACTTAGCCGGCCAGGCTGTATAAGCCGTCGAACCGTAGCTAAGTAGATAATACTAGGAGCAAGGAAAGGTGTCTATGTTAGCCGGCCAGACTGGTTAGTCCTTGAACCGTAGCTGAAGTGAAACACCAGAGAATGGTTGGAATCGACTTATATTTGATTAAAAGTGTGCTAGTTATATTTACATTTTTGACTATTAAGTAATGGAGTTAATTTACCGCACATTATATGGATTAACCAATCACATTTCTTATTCTATATTTACAATATTTACTGTGCACGCAACCAATCAGCTTACGTTCCTGTTGTCGTTGTATGTGTGCGTGAGTATAAATTAATGCATCGTATAAAACCGCGGTGTCGCGCGGATCGCGTTTATTCGCCGCTTGGTATGCTGTGCGAGTGGATGCGTGCTGTCTTGATGCATTTTCAGAGCTATAGAGTACGTGGCATATGTACGCCACAGTACCCCCCCTCAAGCAAAGCGTACATTGGGTTTGACTGTTCTGCCGGTTCGGGTGATATAGGCGTCGCGGTGAGTAGCGGGAATTGCTGCTGTACTCGTTATTGAGGTGGTTCCACTTGCGGGTGATGTACTTGCGTTCGTTGTTATGTTTGTAGTCGAAGTATTTGTTTGTGAACCTGATTGTAATTTCTCGTCGTTATTCAGATGGGCTGGCTTCAATCGGTCTATGGATATGACTGTGGTACGGAGTGGTAGTTGGATTGTGAATTGTTTACCATTTGCACTTCGTTGAAACACTTTGTAGGGTCCGTCATATGGTGGTGTGAGTGGTGGTCGGACAGTGTCGTTCCGTACGAACACGTGAGTGCATGTTTCGAGATCTTTATAAATGAATGTGTGCTGATTTGATGAATGTGATCTTTTTTTCGGTGATAGTGACGTCATGGTTTCGGTCAGATGGCGTACAAATTCCGCGTCATCCATCTTCGGCTTTGTAGGCACGAAGAAATCTGACGGGATGCGTAGTGTAGATCCGTAGGTCATTAATGAGGGGCTTACAGAGGTGTCCTGACATAATGCTGTACGTAGTCCGAGTAAAACAGTAGGTAGTTCTTCGCTCCATTTAATACTCGCTGTTCTTGCCATCAATGCTGCCTTGAGAGTTCGATGCCAGCGTTCTATCTGTCCGTTTGTTTGGGGGTGGAATGCAGTTGTGCGTATACGAGTGACGCCGAGTTTTTTCATTAGTGCATGAAATAGTGATGACTCGAACTGTCTGCCTTGGTCCGTAGTGATTCGTAACGGACAACCAAATCGTGAGATCCATCCGTCGTACACGGCTTTAGCGATTGTCTCGGCGGTGATGTCGCGAGTAGGTATTGCTTCTGGCCACTTTGTGCAGCGATCGATCATTGTAACTAAATACCTATATTCGTTTGACGGAGGTAATGGTCCTACTATGTCGACGTGTAGATGCTCGAATCGCGATGACTGTTGAAACTCGCCGAGTGGGCTGATAACGTGTCTTTGAATTTTCGCGCGCTGGCATCCGATGCATGAGCTTTGAAGGCTATAAGACGATAAGTCAGTGGTAGATATGGTCGAATGTTCGATGTTGATATTTCGCACCATATCGGTTGTTGAACTCCGGGTAGATTAATCTGAGTGAATTTGAGATTGGATTGTTTCTTGCAGGCTTGTAACTCTGTGTCGTTTTCTTGGTCTATTGCTAATTGGTTATAGTCGATTGTGCTGTTTAGAATCTCGATATCTGCAATACGTGATAACGCGTCGGCCGCTGCATTTCGTTCGCCGTGAATGTACTTAATGTTTGAACAGAATTGACTTATGTAGTGTAACTGGCGCTCTCTTCTCGGTGTGTCGCTGTTGCTTTGAGTTCTCGTAAGTGCGTAGGTAAGTGGCTTGTGATCGGTACATACGGTGAGTTCGTTGCCCTCGATAAGTCGACGTAAACTTTTGATAGAGGTGTATATAGCCAATAATTCGCGGTCGTACACGCTATATCTTCGTTGTGTGTCGCTCATAGTCTTCGAGTAGAAAGCGAGTGGTTTCCAAATATCGATTAATTTTTTGTTGCAACACGGCGCCTAATGTAGTGTCGGAAGCGTCGGTGAGTAGGCATAGTGGTGCGTTAGGTAACGGGTGCGTGAGCGTAGTGGCTTCGAGTATGCTTTGTCGGCATTGCTCAAAGGATTTTTCTGCCTCGGTTGTCCATTGTATCGGTGACTTGTCGTTCTTCTTAGAATTATGTAAATATTTATTAAGTAGGTATTGATGTTCAGCTTGATGAGGTAAACAACTGCGGTAAAAGTTAATCATGCCTAAAAATCGTCTTAATTCTTGTACTGTAGTTGGTTTGGGATACTTTAGTATGGCTTGGATGCGTTCTTCAGTAGGTTTGATTCCGTCCGGTGTAACTTCGTAGCCGAGAAATTGAATTTTGTTTTTTCCGAACTCGCATTTGTCGATGTTGAGAGTGATACCGTATTGGTTTAAACGTTCGAGGACTGTGTGTAGATGTCGCTTGTGTACTTCTTCGTTATTTTCAGAATATATTAATAAATCATCTACAAAACAGTAGCATATGTCGTCGAGTCCGCGTAGTACTTCGTGCATAAATCGCTGAAATGTTTGACCAGAGTTTCGTAGGCCAAATGTCATGCAGTTGAATTCAAAGAGGCCAAACGGGGTGATAATTGCGGTTTTCGCGGCATCTTCTTTTGCCATAGGTATACTATAATAAGCCATCTTTATATCTAACTTAGAAAAGATTGCCTTGCCGTGTAACTGGTAGGTAAAATCTTGGATTCTCGGAAAAGGTACCTATCGGGTATTGTTGCGGCGTTAAGTCGTCTGTAGTCGCCACAAACACGTAGTGAGCCATCTTTCTTTTTGACGACGTGCAGTGGACTTGCCCAGGGGCTGTTTGATGGTTTGCAGATACCCATGTCCATCATTCTTTCGAATTCTAACTTCGCAGCTTTGTACTTGTCAGGCGGTAGAGGTCGCGGTCGTGAATATATGGGTTGTCCGGTGGTTTCAATATGATGCGTGACGTCATGCTTCGCTGTAGTTTTTAATGACATTGGTCGTAGAACATCGGGGTATTGTTTTAGAATATCGTAGTAAGCGTGATTGTGATTAACTGTATAGATGGATTGTTCGGTACTGCATACTTTGATTGCGTTTACGCTGAGATCTGTCACTCGGTCGATAAGTTTTTTCTGATGTAAGTCTACTAATAACTTGTGTTTAGCTAGGAAGTCTGCACCCAGTATTGACGTCTTCACATCGGCGACCGTGAATGTCCATTTGAAACTTCTACGTAGGCCTAGGTTAAGCTCTAGTGTGCGCTGTCCGTAGGTACGAATTTCTGTTCCGTTGGCTGCGTAAAGCTTGTATGAGCTTTCTATTGGTTTCGAGTATCTATTCTTTGTTGCGGCTAGGACTGATATGTCGGCTCCGGTATCGACGAGAAACTTCTCTCGGTTATTGCTGTCTGTAACGCAAAGGCGGTGGCTACCTTGATTGACATCGACTCCCGCCACGGCCGGTGTCTTTATTAGTTTTCCTGATGCTTGCTGGTTTCAGTTGTATTAAACTTTGCTTTGGAACAAGGTAATTCACATTTGCGCGCGTCTTCTCCGAAGCGATAATGATAAAAACATAGCCTATCGTCGTCGCGACTACTTCGAGAGCGCGATCGCATACGGCCTTGAAAGTGCGGCGGGCGGTGTGGCGAGCGGTGCGGCGGGCGGCGGTTATCGTAATGTTTATTACAAAGTTCGGCTATTTCCATTGATAACTTTTCTATTTGTTTAGTTATTAAGTTAATTTGTAAGTTTTCGACTGTTGTATTTTTCGTTTCGTTAGGTACTTGAGAGCACGAGGAGCTGGGTATCGGAGTTGTTGTGATTGCGGCGGTTATAGCGGGTTCGAAATGTTCTATCATTTTATCAGCCATTGCAGCTAGGATTTCAAGTGACGATTCTGTGGTTATTGCAAGCACGCCGCGAATTTGTGGAGGTAATTGGTTTAACCACATGACTCGCAGTGCTTCGTCAGTTAGTAACCTACCGCTAAGGTCACGCATCTTTCGTAATAGTTGGCTAGGTTTTGAATCGCCGAGTTCTAGGCCGCTCAGTAGTTTTTGAAGTTGACGGTGATCTGATTCTTGATAGGTGCTTATGAGTCTGTCCTTGAGGATGTTGTATTTACCGGTGGCGGGCGGGTTGAGAATTATGTCCGCTATTTGTTCAAGGTCGCTGCAGCCGAGTAGTGGGATGACTAAGTTAAACTTCTGTTCTTCTCCTATCTTGCTAGCAGCGACGGCGGCTTCGAATTGTGCGAACCATAGTCGAGGGTTTTGTCGCCAAAATGGTGGTAAGCGTGCCGGCAGAGATATGGTGGCTACGTCGCTCTTGACGGTTTTGACTTCTTGGGTGTCTTCCTTGGACATGGTGTTTGTTTAACGTAAAAAGTTGAGCGGGGCGGCTGAAACGGTGCGGCGTAGGTACTAGCCGTCAGCTGTGCGGTGGTAGGTACTACGACACGGCGCTACTCGTAGGTACTTTGGTACGGTAATGTTCGTAGTTTTTTGCGGGGTCACCAATTTCGGGATCAGCTGTTGGGGTAACTGACCCGATAAGTTTTAGAAGTAGTACTTTTCCTACGTCTGTGCCAGCTGGCTGAATGAGGTGAGGATATCTACTTAGCCGGCCAGGCTGTAACCGTCGAACCGTAGCTAAGTAGATAATACTAGGAGCAAGGAAAGGTGTCTATGTTAGCCGGCCAGACTGGTTAGTCCTTGAACCGTAGCTGAAGTGAAACACCAGAGAATGGTTGGAATCGACTTATATTTGATTAAAAGTGTGCTAGTTATATTTACATTTTTGACTATTAAGTAATGGAGTTAATTTACCGCACATTATATGGATTAACCAATCACATTTCTTATTCTATATTTACAATATTTACTGTGCACGCAACCAATCAGCTTACGTTCCTGTTGTCGTTGTATGTGTGCGTGAGTATAAATTAATGCATCGTATAAAACCGCGGTGTCGCGCGGATCGCGTTTATTCGCCGCTTGGTATGCTGTGCGAGTGGATGCGTGCTGTCTTGATGCATTTTCAGAGCTATAGAGTACGTGGCATATGTACGCCACACTGTCTTTGTCATTCATTCGAACCTCTTAAAAAACATAGATTGTCCTAACTAAGCTCCTTTACTAGTCTTAATACCTGTTTGATAAAGAAAGCGAAAGAATTGAAATCACACTACCCTGTAAAAAGTGAGGCAAGGACATATTTACACGGGTTGACTTGAGAACGTCCTTCATTTATTGTGAGTTGAAAATACATTACTAAAACTCTTGGTCTTACAGAACGTAGTTTACACAGTGATAAGCGTGGCTTGCTGGGCAGGCGCTGCGGTTCACCAAGCGCAAGCGAGAGTCACATTACAGAAGACTTCTCACCTTAACACCGAGCTCAGAACGCTGCTGCAAAACTACTTCTGCGATTTAGCATCAATTGATACTATGCTCACTGATATGCTGGTCAGTGATACTACTCTTATCCTGTACTTTTTTTAAACTATAGGTGGACAGACGAACAGATGGGTCACCATCAGGTGACCCGTCTGATCTTCTGTCATCAGGCAAAAGACAATTTTCGTCCATGGACACCTGCAACTCAGAGACTCGTAAGTGCGACCCGCCATTGAGGGTGCGGGGAGGGGGAAGAAGAGAGGGGGTGAGGGAAGAGGAAAGAGGTGAGGGGGAGTTGGGCCTCCGGAAACCTCACTCATTTCGGTGAAATGCAACGAAAGCATTACTTCACAACCGTTTTTCTGTGAGGCCGTGGTATCGTGGTATGGAAATAAGGGAAACAAAGCACACCCTGACTCAGAACAACAATTTAAGGATGTGTGGTGATCGAACATGCAACACTTGGCGTGGCGTGCCGGCTTAAACCGCTGCGCCATCCGTGCAGTCAGCAAAATTAGTGTTATTGAAAAAAGAGTTACTAACATCGTGAATGCATGATAAACTGCGAATTAATTTGATAAATTTAGTTGATGAACTACTAGTGAGACGTATTGCTGAAACGAACCACCATTTACTTTACCATCGCTTCTACAACGGACTTCACTTGCTAGCTTGTTTATTTGTCATTGTAGGCTGTAGTGAAGTCATTCATTGGTGCAATGAGAAGCAGTTTCTACATCATTGACAAGGAGAACGTTAGCGAACTACTTTTCGCAGACATGTGGGACGATGGTTGGGCAGGAGAGAAAACCACCATGCCTAGGAAACGGGCGAAGGTTAAGTAAGTAGTGACTGTCGTTTTAGACCAATAAGGTTAATAATAAGTTAAGTAGATCAATTTATGTTATAAAAACTTGCCAAAAGACCCTCAATTTAGATAAACGGCTTGTAAGAATACATTCATACATATACTCACACTTACATTCCCGAAGGGGTAGTCCTACTTAGGGGGGGGAGCAAGCCTTTTGCTGTCATCCTTGCACGGTATGACTGTATATGACTATACTGTCTGATAAATAACACTGTAGTCTGTAGTCGTCTTTTACGTCACAATAAGAAAGAGATAGGATGGCTCTATTCTACTCCTCCGAAAACCACACGGCTAGGAATGCTTCGTATTAACTTTGCATTGGATCATTTAAACTGAACAGATTTGAAAGTATTGCGTTTGCTAACTTTGAATCTCATAAAGTACCTATGTTGTATAGGTTCTATCCTAACATGGAACAGTTTTTTAGTAAGTGACTTAGTATTAAAAAATATTTTGATATTGACTTCATCACAACGTTATTAATAAACGTATTTTCAGACATAACAATTCTTCTGGACCATAGGAGCTTGTATCTCAATGTATGGCATAGACTAACTTTCTTCCTTTTAACCGCGCTTTTATCGACATTTGTAGAAAAGTGATGAGTTTGTTTTATAATCTAAATGGATTCCTTTCAACATCTCTTGGTTTTAATGTTAAGATTATTTTGCTTTGCCTGTGATCGACCTTGTCCCACTGTTAGTATATTATATAATTATTATGCTTCGACAGTCTCTCAATGGAGCAGACCCCAGCCGGCTTAGTGGCTAGAACAGGAGAGGCGTTAAATATTCACGACGCGTACAAAGACTCGAGGTTCACTAATGAGATTGACCCTACGACAGGAACAGTTGTGAGGTCCTGCTTGGTGTCTCCGATCTTGGATAAAAGTGGAGTTATTGGTGAGCGACATTAGCATATTATGATTTGAGTGTTGAATTATATAACTAAAGCTGCTTAGCTTATATGTATAGTATATTTGACGTTGAATATAATATAAATAAACTTAATGTACACAAAAAGAATTTGTTCGCCAAGGATTTTTTTATTAGGTTGGCAACTAATAAACCCGCCACTTTTTTCGATCAGTTTCTAAAACGTTATAGAACTATCTCGAATTTCTTGGAGTAGTACATAAATAAAGCAAGAGTTGTATGTCAGATCAGTTGACAACTGGATCTCGAATAGTAAAACTACAGTAAAATAAGTATTTCTCGTAGAGAACTTCGGCTGCTTTTACTTCACGAATTTCGCTTAGGTCGAAAAGCGACTGAAGCAGTGCGCAATGTATGTGCAACGATGGGCGAAGGCGTGCTCTCTTACGATACCACCAAACATTAGTTCAGAAGATTTAAGGATGGAAATTATTACCTATCTGATAAACCTCATCCAGGACGACCTCCTACAATAGATGTAGATGAGTTAAAAAGACTCATAGAAATGGATCCCAGGTTCACTTCACGTTGTCTGGCAAAGCAGCTTCAGTGTTCTCATACTGCAGTAGAAAAACAACTCCACGCTTTAGAAAAGACCTATTATATATTCAGTTTAGTTGCCGAATGAGTTGACGCCGTTTTTACTTCAGAAGAGAGCTAACGTGTGCATGGAACTACTTAGTTATCATCGTGCCAATGAGTGGCCGATGGATGTAATTACGGGAGATGAAAAGTTTACATAAATTTTTCGGGTAAGCGCCAGTGGTTTGGACCTGGAGAAGCAGGAGTACCGACGCGAAAATCTGACACGAGTAAAAAAGTTCTCTTAAGTGTGTGGTGGGGAATAAACGGAATTATATACTGTCGAGCTGTTGCCATCTAACACTACAATCACGGTCAATATTAATTGTGACCAACTGGATAAAGTAGCAGCGAGATTACAGAAAAATCAAAATAAAGTATACTTTTTGCACGATAATGCTCGACCACATGTAGCAAAAATGACTCGTGAAAAATTACTTTCGCTTGGCTGGGTACTCTCCAGACATTATGCCCTCAGATTATCATCTATTTCTTTCTCTAGCCCACTACTTAACAGATAAAAAATTTAAAAATGAAGACCAGCTTAAAAGTGACCACCTTTTTTGATCAAAAGCCTAAAAACTTTTACGAGGAAGGCATTATGTCTCTGCCAGCGAGTTAGCGACAGGTGATAGATAACGACGGTGCTTATATAATTGAGAAATAATATGACTTTGTATACTTAAAAAATTAAATAAATTTGTGTACAAAGATGGCGGGTTTATTAGTTGCCAACCTAATACTTTCTTACTTGTAAATACTCATATATATAATGTTTATTTACTCTCATTAGTTTATTAAATATAGTTGTTTTTACTTTGGTTAGTAGTATTTGATGGGAAATACTTACACGAATAAATGAATCCGTTAGTGATTTCGTTATATCGTTTGTTACATTAGATTAGTTTAATGCGATGTATATCATCACATCATATCAGAAGTATTATTCTATCTAGTCTACTTTATCAAGCTTCTGCAGCCTGTGAAGTTGCTTTTGAAGTGTGATTCTACTTTTTCTTGCATTTGTAGTCATTTTTTTCACCAATATCTGACATTTCATCATTACCTTTAATTGGCTCCAGGTGTCGTGCAATTGACAAACAAAATTAACGCTCAGCCCTTTAACTCTGAGGACGAGTTAATATTCTCAGTGTTCGTGAGCTACTGCTCACTTATCGTACACTTCTACAATATGGAGCAGAAGAAGATATATCACGTTCGTATAAGTGTCTGTTTATCATTAGCACAGTTTAACTATAATCTATTTCTAGTATAAGCTAAAAACAGACAGGCCCTTACTAAAAAAGCGCAAAGCGACAGCAAGTCAAACGTCAGGTTTGTGTTTTTTGCATGACCGCATACTCAAACCCTTGTATAAATATAAACTAAACTTCCTGTATTATTTTTCGTCACTATTATGATATTAAGACGATCATTACTAAACCAGAGGAGACATTTCGTTATCCGAGTTTTTGAACCATAACAATTGGATAGAATGTTATGTTACAAAATAAGACTAGTCTTCCGAGTCCTGTCTCATACAAACGAAACACATGTAAAAAGAGGAGATGGAAGAAAGAGTATAAGGATTCAGAGAACTACTAGACGAACAGAGAACTTTAAAACAATGTGGCAGGATTGTTAAATGAAGATGTTACAAGACCGGTATTGTAGAATTTTCTAGAAGTTTATTATGTTTAGCAGTAGAGGAGCCCAGTGACTATGTATGTATCAGGCCTTACGTCACTGTGCATATGCGTGTCATGCTCTGGGAATCACTTGTTCTGTCAAAATTGAACTATGCTGACACTGTGTATAGGGCATGCCTGCTTAGTAGAACGGAGAGGCTTATGCAACTAGTGCAGAATGCATGTGCCAAGTTCTGCTTTCATATTCCACTAAGCTCACATATTACACACCATTTCTAAATGATGGAAACATAATGAAGATGTCCTCACGTAGGAACCTTCACTTTTCCACCCTTCTTTTTGGTGTGATTTTGACAGAACGAGCTGAGTGTTTGTATAAAAAGCTCACATGGTCCAATTATTATAACAAACATGTCGAGAAGACAGTCCGGCTTTATGGTAAGGGAAAAGGAGGAGGGGAAATAGGGGAAGGGAAAAGAGGAGGTCTCACTCACTCGATCACTCAATGCAAGCATTGTTTAACAGCCGGTTTTCTGTGAGACCGTCGTAATACTCCGGTCGATCAGGCCCCATACGTGCCGAAGCATGGCTCTCCCACGTTACGTGCAGTAATGTTCCACTGAGCATGTGAGGCTATCAAACACCTCTCTCCTCTGGGCAGCCCTCAAAGGCCCATATTGCACTTGCTACTCTTAAGTTACGGGGGTACCCACTTACCATAAGATATGCTCTTTTGCTAAGAAAGGTACAAAAATAAGTACACTGATTTTCCAGCATAATCTGAACAGAGTGTTTTCTGAACTGATGAGTTTACATCTGAAGCCATGTAAACACGAATTGGAAGAACTGATGGAAACTAATGGCATCATTGTACCACCGACCAACTTTGACAGGTACTGGGGCAAAATACAATTTTTACTGTTAGTCTTTATTCTAAAAAACAGTTACAGATAACTAATATTTTACCTTTGGTCTATATAATTTGACGACATCAATCTTTTGTTGTTGTTAAACTTTGCAAAGCATAAATATTTACATACAAGTTAAAGTAGAATATCAATAAATAAACAAGTATGGCGACGATTCAAATGACTCCACTGATCTCGAAACCTACCAAGCCATTTAGGCTCTAAGGCGAGACAAAGAATATACATACCAACAATCTTTCTTGTGCAGTAGCGTAAAAATAAAGGTTTTTTAAGTAAGTTAGTTTGTAGGGTATGCTTAGCTTCGTTCTAGATTGTACTTTGTCATCCCTGAACATTATACGAGTATGTATAATAATCTACAAAAACATTGTCTTTAGATGGTTTAATTATTAGCACCATTTTTCAGCTACAATTATCACATAAGTGAAGGCAACCGGGAAGACATGCCGGCCCTGGTCTGTTACATGTTCAATGACACATTTGGGGACCTCCAGTTAGACCGGGAAACTACATCAGACTATGTGCTCACCATATTGAGATGTTACCGGGACAACCCCTACCACAACGCGGAGCACGCTTTCTGCTTCACGCATACCATGTATTTGATACTTGTCACAAATCGAGAGTATTTTGATAAAAATGAGGTATAATATTAATTTGAAGTCTTTATAATATCTTTAATATCGTACCGTAGCCTATTGTACATGTTTAAGACTTCAATGATTCAAATGTCTTTACAGACTATAGCTCTTATGCTAGCCGGACTGTGTCACGATGTAGACCACCCAGGGTTTAACAACAACTTCTTGGCACTCTGCAAGCATCCACTAGCCAAGATGTACCGGAGCTCCATGCTTGAATATCATCATTACTTCCTCGCCAAGAAACTAATAGAGGTTTGTTCTTCACTGATTTTGTCAAACAGTTATGGTTACTTTTTTATACGGTTTTCTGTGAGGCCGTGGTATCGCACCGGTCGAGCCGGCCCATTCGTGCCTAAGCGTGGCTCTACCACTGTTAACTTGTTGCAGAACTTCAACGCCTTTAAGTTTAATTCGTGTAAGAATTACATATTATATACAGCGTCTCCTAGAAAATGAAAGACTTATATTAAACACTGAAAATATATCTCTCTATCATCTATCATGCAGTTGCAAAAAGTTTGACCATTTTAATTCCCAGGCATTATCACCTCCTTATCAAATAAACGCAGGTGGAATGTGTGAAGTTAAAGATTTCAAATGTTACGTTTTTTTTTTCTTTTCTTTTTAAAAATTTTTTTCAGTGGTAAATAAGTGTTCTATTTTCTGTGACACACTGTATAATATGGCATATACTCGTTGCTCCGAGTATCCAGCTATCCGTTGCCAAAATTTTCATTTTTTAAAACTTTGTGAGATACGCCTTCGTGACCCGATAAAAACTGAAAATGAGAGAAGTCACGATTCTTCACTAAACTGCTACGAGCCCCAAGTTGCACTAAGATACAGTATTTAAGCGCATACAAAATATTTTCTGATATACACCGTGGGTCATTCTAACAGTCTTTAGAATAGCCGATGGAAAATTTATTTCAATTTTGAATTATTAACTCTTTGGAATCTGCAGATGTGTAATGGATTCGTTTTATATGTTTTTACTAATTGGTGGCAATTTAAAAAGTTTCTGTCAGGCATCGAGATGGATTTGACTGGAGAAAAACTCAACAACATTACAGTAGACTTCGGTTATCGTTTTATTACGAAGCCCAATCTTGTGCCACTGTTTACAACTGGTTTAAACGTGGTCGAAGCAAGCTCACTGATGATTCTCGAAAAGAACCTCCTTCTACGGCGACTGCTGAAAATAACGCGAGTGCTGTGCGACTAATTAGAGAAGCTGATAAAAGAGTGACGTATCAACAGATTCGGACAGCTTTAAGCATTGGTATGAGTCAAACAGCTTTGCACTAGATGGATACCTCATAATTAGACAGAATATCATAATAGTGGTAGAGCCATGCTTAAGCACGAATGGGCCGGCTCGACCGGTGCGATACCACGGCCTCACAGAAAACCGGTTGTGAATTAACGCTTGCGTTGCGTTTCCCCGAAATGAGTGAGGTCTCCGGAGGCCCAAAATCCCCCACCTCCCCTAATGATAGCGCTGTTAACAAAAAGGATACCCCAGGGGGTTACCAGCGCTAGCGTTGGAGAATCCCCCCCTGGACGTCTACCCTCAGTACGGATTATGCCTGAGCGTGGACGCCCAGGCTGCCCCTCGTACTCTGGGGGGAGCTCAACTGCGCTCTCAAAATCTGCTCGGGGCAAGAGAAGTCATACCATGGCACCCCCTGTAACGTTTACCGTGGATTTTTGTAACATCAGGGGCTTACATTCGAACCTCGACACTGTCCACCACCACCTTGAGACAGCAAAGCCGGCCTTGCTCTTTTTAACCGAGACGCAGATATCATCTCCAGCGGACACATCCTACCTCTGCTACCCTGGGTACGGACTGGAACACTCCTTTGTTCCTAAGGCTGGTGTATGCGTGTATGTTAGAGATGATATCACTTCTCGCCGCCTCGGCAATCTTGAAGGTCGGGACCTCTCCATCTTATGGCTACGTGTAGACTGCGACCTGTTGCCTTCACTGTTGGATCTTCTGCTGACCTCACATCCTGACGGCTACAAAGTATCCGTTGTCTTCGGACCATTGCCTGATTAGGAGTATGGTGCCACTCGTTCACTCGCTGCGGCCGCGAGTTACAAGCAGTCGCCGCGTATGGCACTATAGGTCAGCAGACTGGGATGGAATGAGAACATTCTTTGCATCCTACCCATGGAGGCAGGTTTGCTTCCCGCCGAAAGCAGGAATGTTACCAAGCATGGGCTAATGCAGCGACAGCACGGGATGTAAAGACCAGCACATTAAAGAAGCAATTTAACTTTGCCTCCAGGTCAATCAAAAGAGTAATTGCTGGGGCGAAGTCGGCTCACATCGGCAGAATTGGAGAGAGGCTAGTGAGTCTCCCCTCCGGAACTCGTGCATTCTGGTCTCTTACCAAAGCTGTCCAGGGGAACTTTTGTAAGCCATCCCTTCCACCTCTGCGCATAGGAGATAATTCGTTGGCCCACGACGCTAAAGAAAAAGCCGATCTTCTGGGCAAACTCTTTGCGTCCAACTCGACCCTGGACGACGGGGGAAACGCACCGCCGACCATACCGCAGTGCGAGACCCACATGCTGGACGTCCGGTTTACACAAAGGGCAGCGCGTAAAGCGCTTCTTTCCCTCGACGTTCATAAGTCGAGTGGGCCCGATAGAATCTCTCCTATCGTGCTGAAAACGTGTGCTCCAGAGTTAGCATCGGTTTTAACGCGCCTTTATCGGCTCTCCTACTCTCTTGGCGTAGTCCCGAACTCATGGAAGACAGCTCTAGTGCACCCAATCCCTAAAAAAGGAGATCGCTCGGATCCGTCCACCTAAAGACCCACTGCCAGCTCCTCCGGTACTTAGAAGACCACCAGCTCCTCAATGATCGACAATACGGCTTCCGTCAGGGTCGTTCAGCTGGTGATCTTCTCGTATACTTGACTCACCGGTGGGCACAGGCGATCGAGACCAAGGGGGAAGCGTTGGCCGTTAGTTTGGACGTGGCGAAGGCCTTCGATCGGGTCTGGCATAAAGCGCTCCTTGCGAAGCTTCCTTCCTATGGGCTTCCCGAGAAACTGTGCAATTGGCTCACCAGTTTTCTTACAGACAGAAGCATCAAGGTCGTTGTTGACGGTGCATGCTCCGACTCCAAGTCTGTTAATTCTGGTGTCCCACAAGGCTGTGTGCTATCACCCACGCTGTTTCTTCTGCATATCAACGACATGCTGCAGATTAGCAGCATCCATTGCTATGCGGACGATAGCACGAGTGATGCCCTTTACACCGGCCGCGCTAACATTTCTCGGGTAAACGTCATCGAAAGCCGATCCAAACTTGTGTCTGAAATCGAAACTTCTTTATCAAAAGTTTCAGATTGGGGTCGACTTAACCTAGTCCAGTTTAACCCCAAGAAGACACAGGTTTGCGCGTTCACCGCTAAAAAGTTGCCATTGGTCGTATCACCTTTTGCAATTTGAGAGCACTTCCCTAACTGCATCAGCCAGTATCGGAATCCTTGGCGTCGATATATCAAGCGAAGTCCAGTTTCGCGGTCACTTAGAGAGTAAGGCCATACTAGCCTCGAAGAAGCTTGGTTTGCTAAACAGATCGAGACAGTATTTTACTCCGGCCCACCGCCTGCAACTTTATAAGGCGCAGGTTCGGCTGCACATGGAATACTGTTCTCATCTCTATGCAGGTGCACCCCAGTACCAACTTCTCCCTCTTGACCGCATTCAACGGAGAGCGACTCGCATCATCGACTGCCAAGATATTTCTGATCGACTTGACAACTTAGCGTTGCGTAGAGATGTAGCTTCACTCTGCATCCTCTATCGCTTGTATCATGGGGAGTGTTCAGAGGAATTGTTCGGACTTATACCGGCTGCTGGTTTCCGCCATCGTCCTACGCGACAAAATATCCATCCCCATCACCTGGACGATTGGCACTCCACCACTGTGCGCTTCTCCAGAAGCTTTTTGCCTCGCACAACCAGCTTATGGAACAAATTGTCGCCTGCCGTATTTCCGAACCGATACGACCTTCAAACCTTCAAGAAGAGAGCGTACCTCTACCTAAAAGGCCGGCAACGCACTTGTGACTCTTGAGTTGCGGGTGTCCATGGGCGGCGGTAGTCACTTACCATCAGGTGACCCGTCTGCTCGTTTGCCCCCTATCGCATAAAAAAAAAAAAAAAACGCCGTCGTTTGGATTTGTGCCGCTCAGGGCTTGAAAAGTATGACGTAAGGGACTCGAACGCTGAATATGACGATGATGAAAGCTGGATATATTGTTACGAACCCGAAACCAAAAGACAATCTAAGCAATGGATGTAAGCAGAAGCAGGGCAGAAGTCAAGGTAAAAAGATGATTGCCTCATTCTTCGGACGGTGGGGTCATATCGCAATAATCATACTAGAGATAAAGGGACTGTTACTGCAGACTGGTATGTCAGTCATTGTTTACCAGTTGTTTTGGAAATTGTTAGACAACAGCGCAAAAGAGGAGGTGGAGGAGGATCCTGCATCCCTCTCCACCACGGCAACACTCCGCCATACGGACTACCGAATATTTAATAATTAAAAATATTTTTTTGTGTGGAAGGGTATAGTCAGTGAGTCATCCTCCTTCCAGTCCCGACTTGGCACCTTCTGACTTTTATTTCCAAAAATAACTTAGAGGAATTCGTTTTATGAGCCCTGAAGATGCCGTGACTGCGTTTGAAAAAGGCATGGAAGAGATCCCTGAAGAAGAGTGGGTTCACTGCTCTAGTCAATGGTACCATCGCATGCGACGGTGTTTAGAAAGGAACGAAGACTACTCCGAAACGCAATAAAAATATTAACAGGCTTCTTTGTCATTCCATTTTTTTATCTAATAACTTTTAGTGTGTTACATGACTCATATCGTTCTAATTATTCCAGGATAAAAACATATTGAGCAAGTTACCTAAAGCTGACCAGGTCCGGATCATGGAGGAGATCAAATTCAATATCCTCTGCACAGACCTGGCAGTCTACTTCCATATCCGCGCTCAGTTAACTCCTCTCCTGGCCGATAACCTATTTGACTGGGCTGATGCGTCACATCGGAAGATGCTGAAGGTTATTTACTAATTAGGCGTTAAACGCTTGTTGCATAACTATAAATATAAAATTTAATATACCCCTACTTGTAAACCCCTCAGACGAGTAGATTAATATTTGCTTGGTGGTTGGGTCATTATCTGTCTCACTTCCCATAACTTTTACCCAGCTTAATTGGTTTCAAGTTTTTTTTTAAAGTTTAAACGATTTTTATGTAATTTGCACTTTCATAACAGACCCTTTCATTTAACCCATTTAGGTATATTTGAAAACATTCTATTGTTCATCCTCTCCCTCCTCTCCCTCCTAGTCCCCAAAATCTTGTGTGTTCACACAAAAGATTTTGGGGACTAGGAAGACGAGGCTGAACCTATTTCGAACAAATTTTCTTTTGTCCACCAAAATCATTTTCTGTATCGCGGGGGACTTTACAAACATTCAAATAACAGTCACAAAAAACAAGAAACAGGATTATACAAAGTGTTGTCCTGTGTGGGAATCGAACCCACAACACTCAGCGTGGCAGCGTAACGGCGAGATGACCACTTAAACCACTGCACCATCCGCGCAGTTAAATATATAGCTACGAACACTCGTTTGAAGTACCCTTCAGTGCTACAGAACGACTAAAACAGACACGTACTTACAACACCCCTATTTTTGACTCGGGGGATGAAAAGTAAGAATAGGTCGTGTATTCGTGACTCGAACTTCTTGATGCTGGAAATATAGCTAGTATAGTAGACGCTTCAAGTACTATCTGGCAGCGTCTAATGTAGCCTTTAATTATTCTAGGGCATACTGATGACAACAAGTGATTTGTCCGGATGTTGCAAACAATTCGGTGTGGCGAAAGCCATAGCTGAATCTGTATATGAAGAATTTTATGATCAGGTAAATACTTGCGTACCTGATACCTAACATTACTAAGGTGTCTTCCCGTGGGTAGGAATTTTTATAAGGTCTTAGCCAACCGGTTAGGTTTAGTCCCAATATAAAAATCCTATCGACATCAATCGTATCGACTGCTACTTTTTATTACATCTTACATCGGCGATCACAAGTAAAAATTTATCCCACCCTAATTTAATCAGATATTTGTAACAGGAATTTGAGATTTTTATATATTTATATTCGAAATTTTAATTAATAATCAAGAATACTCAATTAGTTTTCCTTCGCCTCATATTCAGGGTGACAGAGAACGTGCCATGGGCTACACTCCCCTCAGCATGATGGACCGGCGCCGCAGCATCAACCAGCCGGCAGAACAGATCCAGTTCTTGTCTGTCGTGGTGTTGCCATGCTTATTGTTGCTGCAGACCATCCTCCCAAATACCAGCATGCTTACTGATAACTGCAGGTTAGTCAGTTGAAATAAATACAAGGATTGATTTAACACACACAAAACGACATCCAATAATCGTTATTTCGATATATTTACTTATGCGGTTTCAAAATCTTTAGTTTGAGGAATCAATATTTATACTCTTTTCTAGATACATATGTATATATCTCTTGAAAATGAGGTTTCAGCAATAAACTTTTTAGTACTGAACAGAGATCTATTCAGTAATAAACGTTATCGCTTAGTCTTGGCTTGTCTTCTTAAGATTCCTAAGGGGATCAAACGAGCACTAACAGCTTTTTAGCTTGCACCTGATGGTTTTCTGCAACTTAGATCAGGTTTTTGGTGTACGTACGGTGTGGCTGCTAATCAAGAATTTTTCCGTTGTTTAGTAGGTACTGTCCCTTCATTCACTGTCACTTTTTCCGCCGATGACTGACTGCCTGCAGTACGTTGTACGCTATTTTATTTCAGGCAAACTCAAGAATCATGGCATGAAGAAATAGAAATCAGAGGACAAAAGCTATGGCGCCAAGACCTGTCAGTGCCAAACTCAAAAAGACAAATGGTGTTAAAAAATGACGAAGAGAAATCATGAATTATAAATTTAGACTATATTTTTTATAAATCAGTAAACTAACTTATACAATCGTCTATTCGATTTGTTCTCTCGTTCCAAAGTAACGGCCGGTAACTTTCTGAATATATTTCTCTATATATCTCAATTTCTTAACTGAAGGACGTATGCGTATGACTTGCATACTTCATATGTAATGTTACGACATACAAAACTTTGATTAACTTGTATTATTCTTCATTTCTTTGTTTATCTACTTTATCACATACACCTTGAAAAGAGAACTTATTATAATTATCTTCAAGTTCATTGTATTCTGATTGTAACTAGAATCTAGTCAATAATCTTCTCTTAAAATAAAATACTAATTCTATGATAAGCCTTTTAATTGCCTCCTGTATTAAAAGAAGTAGGTTGTTGTTTGTCATTGTGTATGTTTATCATATGTACCGCTCGATCCGTGTAGTAGATGATACACGGAGGAACTACCCATGATTGTAAACTGTTTTCAATGAACACCTTGTAAAACAACTGAAATCACTAACCAGATCAGTATTTTTATGCAGAGATGAGATTGACTTCATTATTATTTCTGAAGTTGCGAAGAGATGTCGCCTCTATGGCAGTCCTCTATCGCCTACATCACGGGGAGTGTTCAGATGAGCTCTTCCAATTGGTCCCAACTTCTCCCTTCCTCTACAGGACTACACGTGCTGGCCTGAGAAGTCACCGTTTGTGCGTCGAAAATATACGTACCCGAACTAAACGGTTTGGCTCTTCTTTCCTGTGCCGATCGGTAAAAGCCTGGAATTCTCTACCAGCGCACGTGTTTCCTTCCCACTTTGATCCCGGGTCTTTTAAGTGGGGCGTGAAAAAGCATCTCACCAGGCCGCCATAGTGAGGGTCACCATGCTGCATTGACTAGACATGCAATAAGGATGGTGACCACCACTCTTTGACTCCACCTATTGCTTTAGGCAAAGTGGAGTCACTATGGTAGGCTATTATAAAAAAAAAAAATATCAATTCAAACACTATACCATAATCCATCTAAAATGTTAAAAAACATATACGTATCAGTGCAAAAGGGCGCTATTATAGCAATCTACGATCTTACAGACAACCATTGATACACTATACTGTAGTAGAAGGTAACTCGCGTTGCACAACAAAAATAAATACTGCACGGATGCCGTAGCGTTGTGGCTGTTGATGTTGTGGGTTCGATCCCGCACGGGACAACACTTTGTGTCATTTCCATATTGTTGTTCTGAGTCTGGGTGTTCTTTGTGTCCGTTGTTTGAATGTTTGTAAAGTCCCCCGCGACACAGGAATTAATCCTAGTGCGGGAGTTATCTATTTTATAACTTAATAACTGCAGACGGGTCTGTGGGACACAGCCCTCTGAAGTGTAGTACACGAGGAGTCGGGTCACCTGATGGTATGAAATAACCAGCGCCCATGGACACCTGCAACTAGATAGCGCGTAAAACGCCTTTGATGTTGATGAGTGGAGTATAAAAAGGAGAGGAGTTGGTCCTCCGCAACCCTCACTCACTCGGCAATACAATGAAAGGATTGTTTATCTACCCGTTTTATGTGAGGCGGTGGTATTACTCACAGTGCCGAAGCATGGCTCTCCCACAGTAAAAGTTCAGAGGTTAAAAAATAAAAAACATACCGACATGATAGCAAATTTATTTAACCTAATACGGTAGACATAATACAATGTAATCCAAATGTATTCGGTATGACAAACCAATACACGTAAATTATATTTTTGTGTAACTAAACAGTCGTTTATACCTAGTGATGGACACTTTACAGCTAGTGAAATAAAGCTAATCTACTTCTTCATTTATTTTTGTACACCAGAGGCTGTTCAGTGTAAAAAACACCATCCTTCTATAAATAATATTGCCAATCTCTAGTTCACCTTTGTAAATAAAGAAACAATTTTTTGTTATCTAGCAATTAATTTACAATCTATATTATTTAGATTTTCCTCTTTCAAAGTATTAACGGTGCAATTTCAATTTTATACAATTTGTTTACCATTAATATATCTTTACATCTATATCCATATAAGTGACACACAATAAATATCAATTTCCTTAACGAAATTATACAATGATTAGACATTAAAATAATGAGATTTATAATGCATTACATGTCGAATAATAAATGGCAAACCACACACAACTGTGGGCCTAATTTTAACAATTTCAACAATAATATTGTTTATGGTTTTAAACAATAACTCGTTTCTGTTTTCAATACGGTTTTTTTATCTGTGAAAACATTATGCACCTCTACTTTCACCGTTCTATTTAAAAAAAAAGATTAGAACATTTTTTAAAAAATATATATAATCTGTGGAATGCAGTGCTGTCTGAATCTGTTGTCTCAGTTTGCATTACTATATTTTTATCAACGAAGATTATTGCAAATTGTGAATTCGAATAAAAACTATTAGTCATTGATATTTATTATTCTCACAACTGCAATAACATTCGGGGGGGCAGAACTTTAAAACGAATCGCTTGTACTAGTGATGAAACTGGCCTATCGACAAATCCAATATCTCATATTGTCAACTTTGGAACACACACACACACATTGCAACACACAAACCGATTGATTACAAATATCTGCCGTTCTTGTCGGGCATTACATATAATTCGATACACTCATATCTACCTAAATTATTATGATATTTATCGTCACATAACTTTACACTCACCATTGAAAATTCTTTATAAAACTTAGGATTATTAGCACTATCGTTAGTGACGAAATGAACCTAAAAAAAGATCTTAGTGTTGAAAATTATGAAAAAAAAAAAAACTACAAGATTATTTGTTAGGGAACCTCAAGAGGTCAGTGTTTGTGAATTTGTAATCACACGTAAAAGACTACACGACCACAAACAACACGTCTTTTTTGTAAAGAAAAAAAAAAGTCTTCTCAAAGTAGGTTTACATAGGCCAATACACTGTCACACAAGGATGTTGGTTTTAAAGTTCGAAGCTCGCATCTCGTTTGTGTATTGTCTATTATGTGCTTCGAATTTTGCCGGGAACGTAGTTCTTGTCTATGGTCGGCTCTTGCAGGAACATGTGAAGGCACCGTTCGTTTTGAGCAAGGGGGTGGCCGGCGATCTTGTTGATAAACACTTCGAGACCTGTAATAAGAGATTTGTAAACAATTACTGAATAAACACTATTTCATATTGCATATTTCTTTATTTCATAGGGAGTAAGACGAATCGTAAATTGTAAGTGCGTAGTCGGCCTTTGAGAATGGCCCTCAGATAGAACGGGGATTGGGCCTCCGGTGGCAGGAAACGCAACGAAAGGCAAGAATTGCTTCGTAGCCAGTTTTCTGTGACACACCGTGGTATTATCCGCCGTTACCAATATCGAGGAAAAACGAACAAAAAAATCACGTTCGTTGTATGGGAGCCCCTTAAACTTTATTTTATTACGTTTTTTAGTATTTGTTCTTATAGCGGCAACAGAAAAACATCGTCTGCGAAAATTTCAACAGTCTACCTATCACGGTTCATGAGATACAGCCTGGTAACAGACGGACAGACAGACAGACGGACACCGGAGTCTTAGTAATGAATAAAAAACAAAATTGTGTGGCACACATGACTTAGGAATCAGACTGTTATCTGACAGACAGTATATGCAGTCATATAGTGTCCGGATGACTGCGATAGGCGATAGGCTTGCATAAGTGGGATTCAATTATAGTCGTCAAAATATGGCTGTTTGAGATGCCCCTGTCCCCCCTATAGTATATGTATGTAATACAGAATGCTCAACGCATCAATCGTTTATGACGTCATAAGCCAGTACTATAGCTACACAATAGTAGATAGCGGTTAAGTGGCTTATTTGCGTACGTCACTGCCAACGAAGCTCTAGTTTACAGTATGTTATCAATTGATTTATCGAACATAAATATATGATAAGTTAATAAAAGTGCAATAAACATCATAATAAAAAAAAAATGTATTGTATTAATGTGTTTGTGTGGTGTTTGTTTTGTTTTTTTTTTTATTTGAGGTACCTCTAATAAAAAAAGGGCAATATTTAGTGCCGATGAAAAAATGTATGCTAAGTTTCGTGACCATCGATCGGTTAAGTAGTTTAAGCGTTATTACGCAATAAACAAACAAATAATCCCATTCGTATCTATTAATTATGATGGTAAATAACGAAAATATAGAGAAAACCATAACAGAGTGGCACGTTTAGGAAGTATTAATAAAAAAAAATAGTTTAAAAAATACAGCTCCCGCATGAAGAGTAATTAACGTGTCTCAGGGGACATCACAAACATTTAAACAACAGATACAAAGAACATACAAGCTCGGTACAACTATTTGTCGACCACACAAGTCTCGTCTCGCGTAGGAGTCAGTTAGTCAGGATCAATAACCATTAACGATAAAACAGCGTAGTATGTCAAGTCGAATATTTGTTTAACAAAGCAATTGAGCCTAAATTTGAGGGGTTTAGATGTAACCATTAGATTGGTTAGCACACACCGGAGAACAGTGGCCTACCATTTGACAAATAACTAATCACTATATTTATTGTATTAATTAATCATTAAAAAAATAAATTTAATTTAATTAATAATATTAATATTTATTTTAAGAATAACGTTAGGTATATTTATACTTGATAAAGTAATCACTTCAAACTATTATTGCTGTAAATAACTAATTTGAAAAAAATTGAAGACATTTAATTACATCAAAACATCATTTGACAAACAATCTTTTTTATAATCATAATAATTTGTAAAACTATGCAAAGCATAAATAACGCTTGACATGGCTAGGTTAGGTTAGAACTTTAAAACTCGGAGGCTCTGACCGCCCAGAATAAGGCACGCCTCTGGCGCCCTCAAAGGCTCATGGCGGTTAGAGCCATGCGCGGTTACCGCACCGTATAGGCGGAGGCGGCGTGCGCGTTGTCCGGAACTCCCCCGTGGGACTTGGAGGCGGAAGTGCTCGCCGAAGTATATCGGCGGATGACTGATTTCCGGGGCTGTAGCGGCAATCGACCCCGCCCGAAAAGGTACGCGAGTGGCGTGAGGCCGCTCGCCGAGCCACTATGGCTCGTTGGTCGTCCCGGCTGGAGGCTGCTGGTTTAGCCACCGTGGAGGCGCTCCAGTCGGTCATCGAGTGGGCAGGGCGCCAACACGGGACCCTTTCCGCAGGTTCTTTGTCGCTACCGGCCGTCGTACGCTCCATGGCCGGTAGTGACAGGAATTTTACCGCGGTCGCATCCTTCTGCGAGGAGGTCATCTCGCAGAAGGAGGCGGCGGAACGGGCCCGGGAGGACGATCTCCACTCGGACCTTATTCGCCGCCGGCGAACCGGGCGGCGGAGGCGCGCTTACTTGCGCCTCATGCCGCCCTGAGTGTGGCCGCGGGTGGACCGGACGGGTTTTCCCCTCCACCCCTTATAGTGTCCAGCCGCGAGGAGGCGACATCCTGGTGTGCCTGGACGTTGCTTAATTGAGAGTTACCAGAAGGTGGTGCCTGCGCTTTTGCGGGCAAAAAGGGCTAGGAGGGGTCCGGATGTCTTACTAAAGCTGTTCCCGGATTACTCCTATTTTACGCGCAGCATGGCACACCGTGTGGTTTTAGTCGGTTCTATTCCTACACACCGTTCCACAGAAAGCCCCGGTGGAATGACGGCTCGAGGGTGTTTCCACACGTTAAAAAATAAAAGAAGAACCTTAGAACTGCGACCACAAAGACCAAAACCGAATTCTGCCTATTTTACAAGCTTTTCAGCAAGCAAGCTAGTTTTGCTACTTGGTGAGGGCAACGTGAATTTTTAAAATTGAATATCTTGACACACGAAGTAGGTACTTTGTCATTCGTTTTTTGTCAAACATTAGTAAACCCGTGACAACACTTTGTGTAAACCTTAAATTGTTCTTCTGAGGATGGGTGTTCTTTCATGTTGTAAAGTCCCCCCGAGATACAAGAATTAATCCTCGTGCTGGAGTTTTCTTTTCTAACAAAAAGTTCTACCATGTACCTCCTCTTTTTATATCGTCAATCCAGCATACACTTACACATATTAGAAATAGGTTAAAATTGATTTACAAAATTTGTTTACATGGTAAAAGTCACTCTTGTCTCTTGTGTGATAATCTGATGTTGGAATAATATGGTCAAAAACTTATTAAAAAGGATGGGGCTGTTATCTATCAGACAGTGTATGTACCGTCATACAAAGCCCGGAATACGACAAAACGCTGTCCCCTATTACATGCGACTAAATTATGGTTTGAGACGCCCCACTCTAACCTTTCGGGAATATAGGCATGACAGCATGTATGTACCTATGTTTCTCTTTGATCATCAGTTGCCTTTGAATATGGGATGTATATTCAAAGGCATAGAATTCCATTACGAGCGCCCTTGCGTATCTTAGTAATTATCTTCGAAAGAAATATATCTGACATGAGATAGCCACAAATTGAAGAATGCCTCTAATCTTATCTAATAAATTAATTGGGTATTAGCGCGAAAAGTACCTAATGATATTACCATTACGCCATGTTACGCCAGCTTGACAATATCTTAAAAATTAGCAAACCAAAAACAAGCTCATTTGTTCTCTGACAACAAACATAGAGCTTATTTGTTTTCTGACAACAATAATAGAGCTCATTTGTTTTCTGACAACAATAATAGAGCTCATTTGTATGTTGTTGTATTAACACCCACATTTTGCCAATTTGAATTTGGTCCCACTGACGTAATAGGGGCCTATAAGCCTATTGCCGTCAATTGGGCACTCTACAAACTGGCTAAAAGAAATGAGTCTAGTCCCTTAATCATTTCTACGCCACTCATGGGAAGAGATAGAGTGGCTCTATTCTACTCTTTCGAGAACCACATTGCTACAAATAGATTCGAAGATAATTTCGTTTAGACCACCTTCTCTGTCTCTAAGGGCAGTATGGATCATGTCTACCTTATGCACCAGTATTCGTTAAAAATTGAGATGTCAAATGTTGCTAATTATTTATAAATTAGAAAAATCTACTATCTACTGTATTTACAGGCAGCTATAATAACTTTGACAGTCTATTTATTATGCAAATAAATAACACTTTACATTTAACGTACATAGTATTTTTTTTACGTATGTATATAACGTTACCCAACTGTTTGAAGTTGAGCCGTTTAGTAAGTAATAAGCAGGTTCACGGTATCCACTGCTAATGTCATAAAAAATCCCTGACTTGCTTAAATATTAACATTTTTGAGTATACTCCTGCCGTGGTCCTATTGTAACTAAATTAGGATTTGATGGGCTGCCAGGACTGACTTTCCAGGTGGCCCCTCAAGTTCACTGACTTCCCTGACCAACTTAAGCTTCCCTCATTTGCACATGTGGACACCCTGAAGTTATCTTTGACTCACCCTTCTGTATTGCCCCATGGCCATGGTTCTCAAGTATCTACCTACCCTACCCTCGATTGAACTATTCAAAATTTTGAATAGACACATTTATGAATTTGTAAAGTTCGTATAGAATAATTAACGTTTTAATATTGAAACAGTTGAAATAAAGTACAATTGATTTTTACATTTACTGTCCTTCATGATAACGAATATGTTCAAAAGTCATTGCCTTTTGCACAAATTAACAAATATGTATTGGTGTTTACATTTAAAATGTCTAAGGTCAACTAATAATGATGCATTGAAATCGTTTATGTATCGTTAAATAAAATTGAAGAAAAAACATAGCGATATTAATAACTCAGTAAAAGAACAACAGTGTGACGCACGTGCCTTGGGGGCGGAGCATTTTGTGATGTCAAGGTATACGTCACATGAAAAAAAAAACAGAAGTTGGTACTAGGTTTGTAACTCGGGAAAAAACCAAGTTTATAAAGTGAATTATGAGCCTCTGTGCACATGTGATTTCCAATTCCAATCATTTTTAGACAGTTTTATCGGTAACGTCAGGCGTTTAACGTGGAACCATGCTTCAGCCGTATGGGCCAGTTTGACTGGAGTATTACCACGGCCTCACAGAAAACCGGCTGTCAAACAAAAGCATTGTGTGACCGAGTGAGTGAAGTTACCGGAGGCCCAACACACTTTATCTTCCCCTCTCCATTTGCTCATCCCCCCTTTCCCCTACCCTAAAAGGCGGAAGGCTTTCTTGCGACTCGTTAGAAGTGTTCAAGGGCGCGTAAGTCACTTACCAGGTGACCTGTCAGCTGGTTTGTCTGCCTATACCATAACAAACAAAAGAAAGGTACTGTGTGCCAGATCTGTGATAGTTTCATGTTATTATAATAAAACTTTTGACTGTATCGTCAAATTACGGTATTATTATAAAGTGTACGACTTATGTATGGGTTTAATAGAGTAAATGGGCGGGAGGTCAGGGTTGAGGAATAAGGAAAGGGGAGTTGGGCCTCCGGAAACCTCACTAATTTCGGGGAAATGCAACGCAAGTGTTGCTTCACTAATTAAATATAGTATAATTTTATAGAATTCAGCTAAGAAAAGTCCTATACCCCATCAGTTTATTAACTAGCTCGTTCGTCTAGTAGGTAGGTTAGTTAGTATCCTGACTGTTGAACTAAAGCTGCAGAGGTTGAAGGTTTGATTCCGTATCGGCCAAAAATATGCGTAATTCGTAGTTATTCCCGAGTCCTTTGTGTGTCAACACAGAAATTATTCCTAGTGAGCGAGTTGTCATTAAAAAAATGACTATAGTCACAAAATTATCTAATTATATCTTCCACATGACTATACACGGTCAAGTCAATATTCTCAAACACGGTGATTGGTTAACAATGAGCACGTTCTTTTGCAACATACCTTGTGACTAAGATTGAACTCTATTACATCAGAGTAAATACATACATATCCCCGAAGGCATAGCCAGACTTGTCTAAATAGTCACTTATTGCAATCCATAATTAAGTGTCAGTTAAGTAATTAGGATGCAAGCGTTTTGCCCTCATTCGGGAGTTGTATGACTGTATTTATACTGTCTGATAGATAACAGTCTGACCCCTTAGTCGCTTTGCACGACAGCTGCAAAAAGATATGGGGTGGCCCTATTCTATTCAGCCAAGAACCACATGGCTAAGTGACAGTCGCAAATTTTATACATAATTGTAAAGAGTGAACATTGAATGAGATAAGTTCCTATATAGCGATATGAGTTCTATTGTTGAAGGTATTTAGGTTAGCGTTTGTGGTATTGAAACTAAAATACTTAATTGACGTTAATGTACGCTTCGAATACTGCGTGTAGATTACTGTGCTTTGTGCTGAAGCTACGCTATAATTGCTGCACAATAGCAATAGTACAATCTACTTACAAAATTCGATTGTAAACAAAATTGTCTATTGTTTTTTTTTGGCCAGGCTTGACCAAGGCGAGCATGTTGAGATTCCAAAAAAAAAGAATGAAGATATATTGTAATATGTATCTTAAAGCTACATCAAATTTTTTAATATTTTATTTAAAAACTATGTTAGTGGGCAATGTATGTCAACGTCTGACGATTTCATTCATTTCGAGTCCCTAACAAAAATGTTGGATGTTCATCACATAAAAGGTTTAATACAAATTATGATCACTATAGTTTCACTTTATTATGAAGTTATCGTGCGTTTAGCTGTTCATATTGTTAAATATTTACAGAATGGCACTGCTACTGTCAAAAAACAATCTCTTTTTTTCAAAACTCCCTGAACTGACAATATATTCATTTTAAAAATGAATAAGGATAATATATATATTTTGGAAGCATGATTTTAAATTTTACAGTATTTTTTTTGTAATATTGTACATACATATGGCCACTTAGCATAAGTTTTCTCTGCCTACCACGATGTGAGAAAGCTTATTTATATACATATGTGTTTAAAAGCAATGAATAAATAAATATATCCTTTGCTTCTCCTTAATTTGTGGAGAACAAAGCAATGGACTTATATTATATTTTACCAAAATATTAAAAAAACAACACAAAATTAAAACTTGTGGTTGTTGGTAGATTATAATAGGACCACCTCATCGCTTCCCTTGGATGCTGTAAAAAGCAACTAACGGGTAGGACTTATCTATATATTGTAATATTATCCATACACATACATACATTCAGTGTCCAGATGACGGCATAAGGCTTGCCCCCCACTAAACCACTTTAAAAGTAACAAACATTTCAATTCAATTTAATATTAGTAAGTGTTATCTTATCTCATTATTATATTTAAAAGTTCCTAAACTATACATACATATTTAAACTGTAAAAATGTATACCGATAGTTAGCAGTAAAATGAGTGTGGAGTTTCTAAATTGATTATTATTAAAGCACATTACACATATTTTTATTGAAATAATAGTATGGGATGAGTACTAGTTATTTATTAAGACTTCATGCACAAGTCATTCTCTACAATAAGAATTATTTTTAAACCATTTGTATATTAACCACTAATTTCATTACAATTCTTTAAATTCCACCTTAGGCTCAAGGGTAACTTTTTAAAAGTAATGGATTTTAGAACTAGTCTACTTGCCCATTTTTTCATTCTAACTATAAATATTATTTATGATGGATTTGAAAGGAACATTATTTCATACCTCCATACCCTTAGATAGCCTATTTCTTTTCCAATTTAGTTACACATATACATATAAACACTCAAGAGTGCACTTTCTAAGCAGAGGTGTATAGAACACCCACATTTGCCAATAAGAATTTAGTCCCATTAACGTAATATGAGGCAAGCCTGTTGCAGGGAATTGGGCACTTTATGACTGTATTCATACTGTCTGATAAATAACAGTTAGTAAGTAAGTTATAAAAAATTTGCAATATTGTACACCTCAGCTACCCACTCTCTCTTGACACTAAATCCATCCTAAGGTTGTCTGGTAGAGATTGCTTTTAGCTAGCTAGCTTTTAGCTTTTACCGCCCATTGTACATTAATGTTTAACTAAGATCTATTGTAATTCCTATAGTGTACAATAAAGAATATTCTAATCTAATCTAATCTAACAGCCAGATCCCTTAGTCGCCTCTTACGACATCCAACAAAAAAAGGGGTTGGCTCTATTCTACCCACCTAGTACTAGAAACTTTAACCAATCATTATAAAATTTTGAATACACATTGTCAGGGATACAGTACAATAATAAAAAAATATGGTGGCTGAACAACCAAGAACAAAGACTTTAATGCGAGCTAAGCTCCAGACTTATGCCTGTATGATATAATGCAGACTAACTCACCTTTTCTACGGTCTTCAATAAACTCTTCCTCAAAAATACCATCATCACCTCGGAATGGCAGCTGTCTTTTTAAAGCCTTTCCTGGGAGAGGTGGAACAACAATCTAAAAAACAATTCACATATTAACTTCTCAATTTCCAGTAAATACAGATTAAGTACCTATATGTATATATCTTTAGTTCCTATAAACAGAAATTTATTATATTCATTAATGAATTAGTATATTCTGAGGCTTAACATAGTTCTCTCCACAACCTTATACAATGATGTCCATTATTTGTATGATTTAAAAGTGAATGTTGTTGTTGTTGTTGTTAAATATTAGTGACCTTTATGAGAAAAGGAACTATTTTGATAGTAAATCTACAAACAATAATAAGTTGTATATCTCACAAATTGGGCATAAAACTCATACCAATATCATGCTATTCTGGTAATTTGTGAATCACAAGGTAATGTTTGCTGATAAGAGAAACACATAAATTAACAATCAAATGTATCCTCACCTTACTATCTCTCTCCAATTCGTTTCTTAGCCATTCAAAGTCGCTGTAACGCCGTCTGACACTTGATTCTTTAACTTTAAACACTGGCAAGTTTGTCTGTAAGCAAAAAAACTTGGCATTACCAGAATAATCTCATTGTATCGGCGTAATATCTTCCGACCGAGATACGCCCACAAACTCACTTTCATGCGACGATACTGTTCGTTAATCTAATTATATGGTAATAATAGAGCCCAAGGCTTACCCTCATGCGAACTTCGTAATCCGTGTAACGTTTCTTCCCTACTCCCATCGACGTGACTGGATTCACAACGTCAATTTCTAAGAAGTTCGCCGGTGCCGCGTAAGCATCATCCAGCGTTTGCTTCTTAACGTTCAGTCGCCTCGTGGCGTCGGCTGTGGTATCCTCAGCCATCATAACTTTTAATTATTGTAACAATCACAAAAACTATGAATAGGACGGCCCACTAATCAAAAAGGAAATGAAAATTGACAAGAACGAACGAAACATCGTTTGACATTTAAACAAATATGGCTGCTTATGAGAACCTCGTATTCTACCAATCGTAAAAAATTAGAGGTACTTTAATGATACTAATAGATGGTTTTGAAATATCTTGTCTAATAATTTCCTTTCTTCTTTCTTCCTTCTCTGCCTTTTTTTTTGTTCTGTAAATACTATCCAAACTTCATGGACATTAAAATTCTGTTAGTATCAAAACGGACATTTAGGTTAGAAACCAACATGGCGATTACATTTATACTGTTTTTATCTCTCGAAATACTTGCCACTGGCCGAAACTCTGGTTAAATCTACACGTGAGAGTCCATAAACAACGAATAAAACTATCAAAACATCAACATCCAAATTCTACTTTACAAATGTAGATAGAGAATGGCAACATTAAAATTAGAAAAATTCTTAGGCAATGATAATGACCATTCGCCCACTTAAATGACAATTGACAAAAACCTCAGAGTATGACTCATACTATGAATGTAAACAAGTGAGCTTTATTCTTAGTTCTATTAAATGACAAGTATTAAATTAAAATAAAATAGGGAGAAAACTCAAGGATTTAGATTCTCATTGTAAGAAATAAAACAACATTTTTGTAAATTATTTATACTTTTTTTTATAGAAATTGACTCATTGGATCTTCTTCACGACGCTTCTTCATCTTGTAAGCCTCTAGTTCTTCTTCGGTGGGAGCCTTAACCTCAAACATACTGTTAAATGGACGTTTCCTTTCATCCATCGAAAGCAAGTAATCTGCTCGCTTTTGACTTCGCTCCTCCATTTCTAAGGCCTGTATAATCATAAACATAAATTTTAAAATCCTGCGAACTTATGGCATTACGTTAAGACCATATGAAGACATATTTAATGTCGGAAGAATATTTGTTATTATTTATCGGCGAATTATAGTCTTAGCTTAGTCAAGCCAGTTTTTTTTGGCTACAGAAGACCCAACCTCTGATTATTGAAATTTTCAAAATGCCATCTAAATTCCAAAGAAAACATCAAATAAAGAACAACAATTATTTTTACTTGTCCCACTAATTTATATATAGCCACCTAATTTAAGACAGATTTTACCACTCACTGTTCCTCACAAAAAATTTTGATTTTATCTTATAATATTTTTATCATGAACTTCACTATCCAAGACCAGCTGGTGCGTGATCTGCATTAATATAATCATCATTATAAGTTCCTATTATTACTAAAAATCATATTAACTTAAATTGAAACATTGCAGTTGCCTGAATTTTATATTCTTTCTAAACTTTTTAAAGAAATAAATTCATGAATATCATAGTTGCATCTTGTCTACTACGCTATAACGCCATAATATAACGTTTTTCATTAAATTAAGTTTTTTTTTTTATGTTGACACCCCCAATAATTCCAAACATTGCCATAATTTACTATTAAATGATAATTTTAGGTATATACTGATGATCATTCAATACATGTGATGGTAATTCTAGGTACATTTTGATGATTAAACAATATAGGATGTGTTATAAAATATTAATGTTTCACTAAATTTTACATATACTGAGTTATAAAACTATATGTTGATACAATTACTTTATTGGTGTCATTTATAAATATCTTGAGTTTACTGCTTGTATTATGTTACAAATGTATATAACATACAAAAAAATAACTACCACGCTAAGTGGTATTTAGAGTAGCTTATATGGAAGATATATAGCGGCTAACATAGTATGTTTTAGTCACACATTGATGGTGATAGACTTAGTGATTCAGACAACAATGTAGACTTTAAGAGGACAATATATAAAAAGCTTCCTTTTAGTTGTATATATATTTAGGTTTTTGTATGTATATTTAGGAGTCTACATTTATTCATGTTGCTTAAGAGACTTACTCTATATTTTTTTTAAATGTGTGGCAAATTTATAGCCACACATTTAAAGTGATTGTGTTATAATTAAATCAAAAAATTACCTTTTTCAACTTGTCTCCCTCTCGTTTCTCTTTTTTGAGATCCTTCTTCTTCCTTTTCTTAGCTTTCTTCTTGTTCTTTTTCTTTTTGCTAGTCCTTTCTGTTTTGGATCTGATTTCTTCCTCTGATTCGGAAGAACTGCTTTCTGAGCTAGAGGATGATGACGAGCCGGATTCTTCTTTTTCTATAAAAAGTTTGTATATATATTTTTACCAACAATCTAATTGCCAGCTAACAAACCGTCAAATTGCAGATACATAATTGTTTTTATTCACAAAATTCCTTTTCTACTACTAGACGATCGCCTAAGTGTCATTACAAAGAAATACCTTTTTCTTTCTTTTCAATATGTTCATGAAGAATAGCAGAGGCAGCCTTTTCTTCAGGTACATCTAACACGACACTTTTGCCTGCTTCGCCCACACAGTAAGACATCTGGAATACCAAATGTTTTGTTTGAGCAACAATTTTATTAGTAACGATTTTTATTTTACCACATGCAACACTTGAGTATTTTTTTAATTGACACTGATAACCAAGTACATTAAATAAAATATTAATATCTTTTTAAATACCTTTATAAATGAATAGCAACATTTAAAGCCCCATTGTCCATCCTTCCAGTAGGAACCCCATACAGATGTATGGTTATTAATCAAGACATCTTCCTCATATTTACTCCTGAAAAAAAAATGTTCAGTGATCAAGTGAACTTAAGAAACGACACAAGACATTCTTATATTAATTAAACAGGTTGGAATTCTTGTTATTTCATTAAAGCTGAAAAAATGTGTATTCTTATCATTTTGAACAGGGAAAAATAATAGTTTGAAATAGCACATATGAAAAGTAGATTTTATCATGGAAAAAAAAACAATGCGAACTAAGTCACGGGCAATAGTTTTTTTTTTAAATAATTGCTTGGAATCGTCCATTAAAATATCGAAATCGGTTCAAGCCTTTAGGAGTTACAGTTTGCCTTAGGGATAAAAAGGAAGAATTAAAATTAACTTTAGACATTACTTGGCCAGTTGTTTCTCAGGTCCTTGGACCAAGGTGCCATCTCTATTATATCGTGTGAACACTTCTGTTTGCGCCAACAGCAACTCTTTTGGTGGTACTGCCAAATGTTCCTCACCACCATACTTCTCTAGAACTGATTGTTTTACCTGGAATTTAAAAAAATTACATTGATATCATGTTTTTTATGTTCTTTCACATATTCCCTGATAGCATACATATATTATGTTGAGGTGAATTAAATATTTATATTTTGCAGCAGCACCAGGTTGGTACTCAACTGCGTCTTGAAGTATTCCTTCTTGTCGTGGTACGATCTCTGCAGCACTGCGAGCTGATGTACATCGCGATCTAATGGCGGTGGGTACTCACCCGCGTCTTGTCGTGGTACTATCTCTGCAGGAGCTGCAGCTTAGTGGGCTCTGCGAGCAAGTGCACGTCGAAATCTAATGGCGGTGGGTACTCACCTGCGTCTTAAAGTGTTCCTTCTTGTCGTGGTACTGTCTCTGCAGCAGCTGCAGCTTGGTGGGCTCTGCGAGCAGGTGCACGTCGAGGCCGCGCGCCTGTGCTTCCCACGCAAACATCTGCGCCGCAGCGTGCTGGCGCGTGTCGCCGCTGAATCGCACGAAGTTCTCTCCCTGGTAGTCCGACCTAAGGGGAGATCAATCTACGTTTTTAGAACCTTCACGTGGCTAACAATAAACAGTTATACCATCGCAATGTGTTAGTTTTCGAGGACACTGAAAATACCAAAATTAGACCGATCACACCACATAAGAGACCGATTCTGTTGGCAGTTGTATATTTCTTCACACGACGCTCAGTTTAGTAAAAGATACAGTAGATAAACGTTCAAGAGACAGGTTTGTCCCCTATAGATTCTCACAACCAGCCGTAATCTTCACTTACAACAGATTGGACTATTGACTGTCCGATGGCAATGACATAATCTACTAAGAGATTACCGACCCAATATACAAGTCACATACATTATGCTATAGTCGAGACAGTAGCTGTTCTTGTCCTTGTGAAAGTACTTCTGGAAGGAACTGTAGCATCATTTCTACGACTATCACCGTCCACTGCTAGATAAGGGCCTCCCACAAGGAGTGACACCATGATATGATGCCTTATCTGCACTGTATATTGGTTGAGGGACTTAGGGTTTTATGTTTGAGTATATAATTTTTCTAAGAATTAGCTTCCTTCTCTTAATACCAGTCCACAATCTCAGTCAATTGGCTTAATAATTGTAGGTACCAAATAATATAAAAGTACATAAAGATTTGACTGCACGGATGGCGTAGCGGTTTAAGTGTGTGTGACCTCGCCACCAGTGTTGTGGGTTTGATCCCCGCACGGGACAACACTGTGTAATCCTCAAATTGTTGATCTGAGTCTGGGTGTTCTTTGTGTCCATTGTTTGAATTTTTGTAAAGTCCCCGTGACAAGGGGAATTAATCCTAGTGCGGGAGTTGTCTTTTAAAAAAACAATAGAAGAAAGCACTTACTCATTGACATTGGGGTTTGGATCATCCCTCATGGAACGCGTCTTAGGATCGTAATACGCCGAGTTCGGATCCAGATTGCGTAAATATTTGGCGGTGTCTTCTCTGATACGTAAATTACGCACTGTGATACGTTGTTTTGAATCAACCTACAAAATATTAAAAATATTACAACATAGTTTTTCCCACACACGGCCGTCTGATCTCAAACAAAGCAGAGCCTGTACTATGGTAACCAGACAGCTGATAAACATACTTATATACTTCTAAATACATACATATTATAGATAAATTACACCCAGACACAGAACAAAAATATTTGTCCAGTGTGGGAATCGAACCCACGACATCTGGTTTATCAGTCAGAGTCACTAACCACTAGACCAACAGGCCAGTCAAATGATGAAACATGAAATGACAAACAATATATTTATAAAAACATACTTTTGTACCAGGCATGTCCACTTCATCTACATATTTGTCCTCATCTTCCTCAGCAATGTCATCATCTTCTGTAGCTGTTGGATCTGTAATGAAAAAAATATTCATCTATAACGCGTTAGAACCGTGCTTCGGCTCGTATGGGCCCGGCTCGACCGGAGTATTACCACGGCCTTACAGAAAACCGGTTCTTACATTGTTGTTTGCATTGTGTGACCGACTGATTGAAGTTACCGGAGGCCCAACCTACTTTACCTTCCCCTCCCCATTTGCTCATCCCCCTTTCCCCTACCCTTTAGTCACTTACCATCAGGTTATATGTGTGTACACACATATTTATGCAAATAAACATTATCTTATCTTGCTACTTTTTTTTAGAAAGACTCCCTTATGGTGGCGTGACTACCGTTGAGTGGTGTTATTAAGTATTTGTGTCGATTTTTATGTGTAACACTTTAATTTGTAAAATGTGCCATACATACCTTCTTCCAATTTTTTAGCTCTGAGTTCCCGCTTAGCATCCTCAACTTTTTGATACTCTTCAATTATAGCTTTGTGTTGTGATGGATCATAGCCATTCCATCGATCTCTCTTGCCATCATAACTAAGATTTAAATTTGGCTGAGCAAATTCATCTGCCGATATACCAGCATTGGTGAATTTGGCTCCTATCTGCAACAATTAATTTTTGGATAGAATAAAAAGGTGGTTGATACATAAACAATTACTCAGTATTACTAAAGTATTACTGCTTTATTGCAACTGAATTGTTGTTTAAAAAATGGCATAAATATATAAAAATGCATATTTCAGGTTGTTATCAAATTGACCACGACGATTAATTGATCACGAGTTCGTAGTAATAGATTTGACAGTACAGTAATACCCCGGACTTACGCGATAGGTGGGACCAAGCGATAGCCGTGTTAGTCGAATTCGCGTAAGTCAGGGTTCAACTTTGTATATAAATACGTACCAAGTTTGTGTAATCGGGACCAGTCTAAAGAACAAAATAATTTAGAAGAAACATGTTTAATAAAATTAGATAGTAAGAATAATTGACTTTAATATGAATGAAACAACGTAAACCGTAGTTGTTTTGATGTTGAAAGTCTTCATATAATCTAACAATGTCGCCTGACGAGTTTTTCTTCGTCTCACGTAAAATTTTCTTGTAGTGTGCTAGTAACTTTTTTATTTCCCGTTTTGTAGCAGAAACGCGCTCTTCATGGAATGGAATCTATTTTTTTTTCTAAAATTTGTAACCCCTTTTCTTTTTTGTTTCCCCTTTGACCGACCGAGGCCTTCTGTTAATTTTTAAAACGTCATTTGATTTTCGGATTCAACTTGGTCTAACTTAGGGATAAATTCCACACGGAATACGTTCGAAGTTGTCGCAAACCGAACACGACGATGCGCGCGGTGTTCAAAAAGAAAATCTGCGTAACTCCGAATTCGCGTAAAACGGGGTAGCGTAAGTCGGGGTATTACTGTATACTGAAACTATATGTGAATCACACTGAAAGTTTAATTAGAACAAATTTTACGAACTATTTTTGAATCTGTAGATATATAATGAATTCAAGTCGTTCGTTTTCACAAATTTGCGGCAATTTAATAAGTGTCTGTCATGCGTCGAAATTATGATGAATATTGTAAAGAAAATTTTCGCTCAATGATTTATTACGACTTTCGTTGCGCTTTTACTCAACCACAATGTCACGTTCCCATATGCCACTAATGAATTTAAACGTGGTCGAAGAAAACTCACTGATAATTCTGGAGAAGGACGTCGTTCCGTGAGTGCTGTGCGGCTAATGATAGAAGGGTGATATATCAACAGATTCGGGCACCTTTAGGCATGGGTTTGTGTCAAGTACGAAAAGTCTTTCATGAAATTTTAGGCGCCAGAAAGCTTTGTACTAAATAAAAAACGCCGTCGTTTGGATTGGTGCCGCTCAATGGTTGAGAAGTATGACGGAGGTAACTGGAATGCAGTATATGACATCGTCACAGGTGATGAAAGATGGATATATATTGTTACGAACTCTAAAAACAATCTGCACCATGGGTGTTTCCATTCCAAGATTTGGTGACAATGTACAGAAGAGCAGAAGTCAATCAAAAAGGATGATTGCCTCATTTTTGGGCGGACGAGTGCTTGGTGATTCTAGAAGATAATAGGACTGTTACTGAAGATTGGTATGACAGTCATTGTTTACAAATTGTCTTGGAAAATGTTAGACCTACAACACGACAAAGCTACAGCTCACTTCGTCAATGGGACTATCGAAGGTGTGAAGATAGTGAGTCAACCTCCTTACAGTCCCGACCTGGCACCTTGTGACTTTAATTTATTTCTATAAATAAAAGATAAACTTAAGAGGAATGCAGATGCCTGCGTTTGAAAGAGTGGGTTCACTGCTTCAGTCCATGGTTCCATAGCATGCGACGGTGCTTAGAAAGGAACGGAGACTACTTTGAAAATCAATAAAAATATTACCAGGCTTGTATATCATCCCATTTTTATATCCATTAATTATATATAAATTTTTACTATTTAAAAACGTTTTATTCAATTCTAAGACTTTAATTTTTCAAAGATGTGGAAGAATCAGCATAGCATTGTCATGTGAACTAACCTTTCTAGGTCTGTCTAAGCAATCCTTCTTCTTGTGTGTCATAGCACCACAATTTTCACAGGCTCCTTTTCTAAACTTAGTGGCTAACTTTGTCTGTAAAAGAAAATTATTTTAAAAATTTTAAACATATTTTTTGGCGAGGTAGCAATATAGACTAGATATTTTTTTTATCAGATATAAATTTATCTTAATAGATTAAACAATAATAAACCCTTGAAGGGCTCAGACTATCCCGCATCAGACAGTTGAGTTACATGGTATGCAACCCTGAACCACTTGAGCCTATATGCACTAATTCATATGAATAAGTAATTCCATTCTTTCTATTGTTTATTTGCCTTTTTATATACTTCCAATTTACTCATTTAATTCCCAAAGTGACTGGTTGAAATAGAAAACAAATGTGAATGAATGAATTGAATGAGTGTATGTATATACAGAGTACATACATACGCATAGTTTACCTTAAAAAACGTGAATTTTATTTTTATTTAAACGGAAAATCTATTGTAGGCAGTTCACATAATATTTTGAAAAGTACTTACAGTATCAACGCCTTTGTTATAGTAGGTGTCAAGTTTAGTATACTGTCCCTCGGTATCTTCTTGGGGTCTCTGATGTTTCAATGTTGGGCCCGAAGTCCCATAGTACCATGGTGCTGAAGATATGTACTGTGGAATGTGAGGATTTATGTCCTTTCCTGAAAAAAAATTAGGGTGTCAGTACAACTATGGCCAGATTATAATATATATCGCAAAATTATGTTAAGAAAATTATGCTTTCTACTTAATTTTAATTTACAGGCATTCTCTTAAAACAATTACTACAAGATTACATTGAAGTCAATAAAAAGTTTTATTAGATATACATATAATATCAACTATAATATAAGCTATTTGATGTTTTCACAGTAAGCTTATATTGTAAGCCAGTTGTTTGATGGGCTTGATTCCCACCCAAGACCAATATTTGTGTGATGATGATTGCATGAGTATCTGATCTGTGTCTAGGTTTAAATTATCTGTGATTTTTACGTATTTTGAAATATATCAGTATTGATTTAAATACACAGTTTTACTCGTGTGTATATTTTGCCCACTTCAGGGATGCTACACCACACTGAGACCAAAACTCGGGCATCCCTGAAATACACATGTGAGTGAAACCGTATACTTAAATAAATATCAGTATGTTTTTCAGCAGTCTGGTTGCTATAGTACAAGCTTCTCTGTGTTTTGGTGTGTGTGAATTTTATATTATTATTATCAATATCACACAGTTCAAGTTATGAATTAGTGTATCTATTCATACTATTGACATAAAGTTTGTAAAATAAAATATTGTAAAATAATTTAGAAACAACTGACATTGCTATTGTGATATTTATAATTTATATGGATACGAGAAACTAGTATGAAACCCAGTTCATATTTGTGTATTCATTTAAGTTTTGTATAAAGCATACACATAATTAAGTTATTTATAATGAATTCATGTGAAGAAATTTTTAATTAAAAAGAAATAAGTTTAAGGTGAAAATTAGTCCCTATTTACACAAAAACAAGAAAATAAACAATCTATATCTAATTGGCCTGTTAACCAATATGTTAGCGTTTAGCAATCCTGACTGCTAAGCAGAGGTTGTGGGTTTGATTCCCACCCAGGACAAATATTTGTGTGATAGGCAACATCAATTGTTGTGTCTGGGTGTAATTTATTTATAATATGTATGTATTTAGAAATACATAAGCATGTGTATCAGCAGTCTGGTTACCACAGTCCAAGCTCTGCTTAGTTTGGAATCAGACAGCCGTGTGTAAGATATGTAGAGTATTTGGAGTATTTATTTATATGTATATATTGAGGTGGATGTTTTAAAAGGATCTTTGATGTAGATCTATATATTTGATAATACCTTATACGACTACTGTTTTACGACTAAATACCTCTTAATCTATAGGCTCATTTATATCACATTATAACAAAGAATTAATTAGTGGGCGAAACTGCTGACATTACTTAACCTTTTCTTATTTTATACTGAAATACATATCCCGTATTTACTATGTTTTTTTTCCATATATACAAAAGATAATGGACAGATTAAATCGGGAGGTTAATTACTATATTTAATAGAAATACCTGTCTCATCAACAGCAGCCGGCGCTGTACCAGCTTTCCGAGCTTCTTCTAACTCCTTAGCCTTTCTCCAGTCTTCTCTGGACTTTTTCTTTGGTTCATCTTCCTCGTCTCCAACATCATCTTTATTGCGCAATATTTGCGATACAGCTACACGTGCACTAGTGGCCATTTTAAGCCTGAATATTTCTTTTATTTATTTTCACTAAAAACGAATATATTCGGTGAAAATCATTTCGAATTCTGTTGATTCTTGCAAAGAGAAATAATGAAAAATAAAAATAGCCACTTTCACTGTTTGCAAATGGACAATGAATTATTGACAAATAGACAACTAGCCTGACATTTCTGATATTCGTTCAGTAACTATTATGAAGTCATTATTGAGCAATACCAGTTTCCTTACAGAACGATCTTTATTAACAATGATTTGAAATAAAATTTACGAACTTGCAATAACTGAAGAGTTATAATATGGTAAAGTACAGCTGCCAATCCACTTAAAGCGAAATCTCTCTCAAATACTATACGCTTGGGATGAGGTCTACAGAATAAGAAGCAGGTGATTACTGAAAAATATTTTATATTACTTCTTCTATTATTCTGTAGTTATAATACATACAAAGGGTTTTAGTGTTCTATGATACATATTATACCTTGTATACATTATCAGTGACTTCATGAATAGTGAATAACCGTATTGTCGTACTGTACCGTATTTTTACTTACCATCAGGTAAGCCGTCTGTTCGTTGGCTAAGACAATTTTTTATCTCCAAAAAAATTAAGAAATAAAGCTACTAGCTATCATTCATACCGATCATGTTGCTAAAAATGCGAAAGAAATATTAATGTAATTTGCTCCCTTTCTGGGGCTCCCATCCTTTTTTCCCAGAAACTTCTTTATAATGCCATAATTTTTAGCCATCTGGACTACGGCCTATTCGTTTTGGAACTTTGTAATAAATCTGTCCTTCAAAAACTAGATAGCGATAATGGCTTCGTATAATTCTCGGAGCTATATAGCTATAGCAGGTTGTACCTGGCAATCCTCCTCTAACTCTTTGTTGACAATGTCTTGAAAAAGGATTCTTTTTTAAACTTGTTCAAAATTATTACCATCCTCTCCTTGCCAATCTTCACCACTATCCCAATTCTAATAACAAAATCGCCTGTCCGTTTCTTGCATTCTTACAATTTATCCATTTAGTTAGTTAGTTTAGTTGTTTATGTTAGTTTAGTTGTTTATTCCTACAATTTATCCCTCTTCCTGTAGACAATTTCTAGCAAAAGGATTATTTTTTAAACTTTTTCAAAATTCAGACCATTCTCTCCGTGCCAAACTTCACCGTTATCCCCATTCTAATAACAAAATCTCCTGTCCATTTCTTGTATTCCAATAATTTATCCTTCTTCCTCTTCCCTTCTCTCTTTCTTCTCAATGTTTTCTATTCCATATGAAGCTTTGATATTGCAAAACTAATAATAATGCCCAACACCATTCTAAACTTCGGAATCAACTGGTCCTAAATAGAAGCAAGTAAACTTTTTATTGAGAAAATTACCTCCAATTATAATATGGAGGTAATTGGTTCATATTTTATACGGACGCTTCTAAAACCTCAGTCGGTCGCCCAGTACCGACTGGGCTGCTGTCTGGATTCCTTCCACAAGTATAATTTTAAATTACAAATGCCCCACTACTTCTTTGGTCTTCACGGGTAAGCCTATTGCTACCCTGAAGCTATTTCCTTCATAAAAGCACATAATTTAAACAAAAGCATATTTTTTTTTCGAATTCCAAAAGCTGCCTTCAATCTATTCTCAAATCCAACAAATCTTTTGGATCAAATTAAAAGTTTCCCATTATACTTAAAATTAGACTTTTTCTATTCCAGTGGCAAAGATTCAACATAAACTTAGTTATGGCCTGAGTTCTTGGACAATCAGTGATTTCAGGAAATGAAACCGCAGACTCATATGCTAAAAACGTTGCCCATACAGGTTCTCTTGAACACTCCTATGATATTTGTTCCACCCTAAAATCACTGCTGTTTTGCTTTTGGTCTAACATATGGCGAGTATCAAAACCATTTGAGGTAAATTTTATGTTGATAGCCATAAATCCTTCTTAAACCCCGGTTTGCCAAATTTTCAAAATTAGACATGCGCTATTTGTGAATGTGGCCTTGATGAAGGTAATACGGAGTATATATTTCTTAGTTAGGACCACGTTCCCTATTTATGATGTTATTAATCCACGTATTCCCCGCCATACGTGCCTTAAATTGGTTCAAGCACTTGTTTTTACCCTTTTGTATACATGTTAGGCATATATGTGATAACCATTCTTCTAACATTTGCTCTTGCCCTAACCTTCAACATGTAGACTCAATTATGTACCTCGGTGTTATCATTGATAAAAATTTAAACTTTAATATGCACATCGCCTTACTGACAAACCGAATAAGGAAACTTATCTACATTTTCAAGAACCTACGTCACGTTGCTGATGAGAAGGTCCTTAGAACTGTATACTTAGCACTATGCCAATCTATTATCATATTGTATAACAATATGGGGTGGAGCCTCCAAGACCCATATGCTCAAGCTTGAAAGAGCTCAAAGAGCAGTGCTCAAAGTTGCGCATCGTCTTCCTTTCTTTTATTCAACCACTGAACTCTACCTAAAGTGCAAGGTACTATCGGTTCGACAACTTTTTATCATCCAGACTGTACTCCGCAAACACTCAGAGATTTCGTTTGACTCTTCCTTACGCTCCAGCAAGCGTATTAAGACAAAAGTATGTCCTTCAAAATTGTTGCGAAGTGTTCTCTCGCATCGTAGCTATTGTTTCCTAAGCAATCGTCTTTATAACAAGTTAAACTCTATTCTTAACATTTATGCCTTAACGAAATTCAAGTGTAAGAAAGTTATAACTGCATATCTTTTAGAACATAACTATGAGTCCAATGAAAATTTAATAACCGTCCCAAAATAAAGACTGACCTTACGCATGTAATAGACACACCTCTCACACACACACACACACTAACATATACACAAACACACACACACACACAGCACGCACACGAGCACTACACAAAATACCTTTAAATAATTATTTTATCTTCTATTAGCCGCTTGCCTTTATGACTTTTATAATACTTGCATTGTTATATAGGGGGCCTGGTAATCTGTGTGACAGGGTTTCCTAGTGCAGATGCCAGTCTCTCACAAAGGACTATATTGAACGTGTATATGAATAGTATTGACAACCATAGACTAAAGTTACCTTTGTGGAAGAGAAATAAATAATAATAATTATTATTATTAATTAAAATAAAATAGAATTATAGTTTGTAGTAATGTAAAAAAAAAACTTTTTCTTTTATTTTTATTTTCATAATTTACTATTATATATTATTACTAGCTGTTGCCCGCGTGGTATTTAACAAAAAAGCTATTGTTCAGATCACAGTTTTCAATTTGGTTTTAATTTTTTTTTGTAAGGGATTTTTTTTTTTTTCAAAAATAAAAGTAGCCTAAGTTACTCCTTGTTACATCAGCTATCTGCCAGTGAAAGTCCCGTCAAAATCGGTCCAGCCATTTCAGAGATTAGCCGGAACAAACAGACAAAAATTTAAAAAAAATCGTTTTGGTATATGTACCGTGTATACGTCCATATACACTTAGTAAAAAGCGGTTATTTTAATATTACAAACGGATACTCCAATTTTATTTATTAGTATAGATTATAGTGACAAAAGGAATGCGGCGAGTGATAACAACAGGAATGCGGCGAGTGATATAAACAGGAATGCAGCCAGCGATAACAACACTGGACTCTAGTATAAAAGAACGGTGTCAATCTATTTTTAAGTGAGTTCACTTCTGTCTTCGGTCGTATACATTAGCAACAATAAAATAGCGATACATATTTGTTATTTACTTCACAACACACTTCTGTAAGTGGGTTGGGAGTAAGCTAAGCTTCACTCAACTATTGTTATGCCTTGAATATGTTTTTTGGATGAGTTTAAAAATAAAAAAAACTTATTTACTATTGTTAAGAACTCTATATCATATCAGTAAAAAATGAATTAAATTTGTCATGTCATGCTTAAATTCTTGCTTTCGACTAAAGTTAATAATTGCTACAAATATACTTTCTGTTTTTCGTTATGTGAATATCCATTATTTGTATCAACATGTCTTAGCAACTTGATAATAAGCTCTGTTACAAAAAAAACCACCATCCCTTGAAAGGACATGATATAATAAATAATACAAACACTAATTAACTACATATATTGATACAGTATATAGGTCATTTTGAATCACATAATTATTTATTAAAATTAATGTTACATTGCATATTCATAGCTTGCGCCGAGTCCTGGGTCGACGGTAGGACGGTCTTGGCACATAGACACGTTCGTTGCTGTCCCCTGTCTGACTAAATGATTCTTCTAAAGCCTCCGCCCGAGGAGTGAAGAGTTTACGTCGACTGCGGATTATACTACAAAGAAGAAAAAGTATTGTTAGTTATAAAAGTGGCCTAAAGATAAATGTTTTATTGTATTGCCATAGCAACCGACAAACAACCGATATGTTGATCAAGAAATCCATCTAACCAAAACAAATTCATATTTGTTTCAGTACTTATTGGGCTGACCTCAGACTCGGCGTCAAGATGTGCTAGCACTTTTGAAATTTATTAAAATAGTAATGAAACTCATATGCAAGTAAGTAGTAAAGTTAAGTAGTCGATTTTCAATTATCTTTCTACTAATTCATATTTCAAAAGCAGTTACGAATATTGCCGCTTGATCTAAGTTGAACCTTCGAAGTACTGAAATAAATAATTGAATAGTCAATTCACACAAAACAAACTAAATACTATACTAAATAAGATAATATAATTTTATTTGCTTATATAGATCAAACCAAACACATGACCTTCACCGAATCTGACTACATTAAATTACCTAATGTCGATATCTCCTGGAGTGTCGTTCTGCCCTAAAGAAAAAATTAAACAAAAATAAGAACACAACACTACATCTACAACTTTACAGACGCACTTGAGTGCACTCGTCAATTAAAAAGTTACTAACCTTTTAGCAGGACAGCTCTGAATTCCCATTATTGGTGGCAAATTTTCTTCAGTACCCTTTTCTGGTGATGGGATATCTTTCGTCACTTTCTGGGGAGCGGGTACACCCATTGTGACATCACTAAATTCTGTTTGTAAATTTAAAATATCTTTTAGTTTCTTATCACTCTCTTCATCTTCCTGATTCTTTTTTCTTCTCAACCTTAAAGTCCGTTTACGTGGCTTAGATTCGAATTCAGCCTGACGTTCTAATAAGACTTCGTCACTGCTTTCACCTTGTTTTTCAGTTTTACTTTCATCATTTCTATTCAGTTTCTTCCGTAGATTATATTTTAATTGTTCTTTTTCATTTTTCGAGGTTTCTTCATTAACAGATTCTGATACAAGTGTCTCGAAATCAGTTGCTCTAGGTTCGGTTATATTATTGTATATATTTTCAAACTCTTCAGCAGTATTGTCTTTTGTTGTGTCATTAGAATCAACAGTTGTCTCATCTACAGATGAAACAGGTTCATTTTTTTCTCTTTTTATGTGTGACATTATAATCTTTTCATTGGTTACTGATGCTGGTATTAATACCCGTTCACGCTTTATTTCTACATGAGGTTCATTAACTGATTCTCTTTCCTCCTTGATTGGTGATGATCCTAGTGCAATAGCTGGCGTTGGTGCTATATCATTTTGTACGTCAGATTTAAAAGTGGAGTTGTTATTAATTGGTTTAAAATCTTTTATAGGCGATTTTGCATTGTCTAAAGTTGATTCAAGTTGATTCACAGCATTATTTGTAGACAATATAGTAGTATTGTTATTAACCGGCAACCAGGTGTCGGATTTTGTAATCGATTTACTATTTTCTAGCATAATATGCGACTTTCCAAAACAAAATCTACCAGGCGATTTAGCACTATTTACCTTCTCCAATCCAGTATTCTCTAACCTAAGTGGTGATTTAATACTGTCTAGCGTTAACGGCGATTTAACTAGATCTTGCCTAACAGGCGATTTAGCTCTGTTGTTTGTAATTGCCAATTTTGTATAATCGTCCTCTATTGTAGTTTTAAAAGTACCCTTCATGTTAGGTGACTTAAGGATCCCTTCTTTTAGTGGCGAATTAGCTAAAACGTCATGTTTAAAACACTTTTTAGCAGATTGTTGATGTAACACAAGTCTTTCGATTGACTGTCTTGCCTTTTCGATGTTGCTGTCTCCTTTTTCATTTGTAATTACTACAACTGGTGATTCGAATAGATCAATTGATTCTTGTTTTTTAGCAATTCTTGCTTTGTATGCAGAGGAAATAATTTCTGGTTTAGTAAAACTTTCACCTAGAAGCTTTTTAATCTTACTGGGCTGAAAGTTTTCACTGATTATATTATCTTTCTCAATCGAAGGTGATCGTTCTTCATCATAAATTTTAATTGCATTTATTTTTTTATTTGAAGTTTGAACATTTACATCTATGTTATCAAAGAATATTCGTTTTTCTTTAGTCACAGGAACTTCTTCATTAGATTTTTCTGTTGATTTAGAAGGTTCATTTTCATTATCAAAGTAGGTTCTCTTTTCCTTTAACATTTTTATATCGCCAAAAACAGACTGATTTGAAAGCTCTTCGTGGCATTCTTTTGAAGCCATTTCTAACTGTTCAAATTGTGTTAGGGAACTATTACTACCATGATCAGATTTTAAAGACCTTATTATGTTGTTTACTAGAGTTTCTGAAACTTCTTTGGGTACTTTTGAAGTGGTTTTCTCTATCACTGGTACTTTAAATTGTTCAACCGAAAAGTCTCTGTCATTAGATTCGGTTTGAGATGTATCAAGCGCAGAACCAGAAACAAAATAGGTGCCACGTAATGAAGTTACACTTTTTTCTTTACCATCTTTACTGCTTACACCACTATCATTCAATTTATTATCTCTGACAAAATAAGTTCCTCTGCACGAGAAATTATTTTGGATTGATTTATTTGTAATATTGTTGCTTAATTCATTCGTTTTATCTTCTATCCGGTCATCATAAACAGTACATTTATTTAGGCTATCGTCAGGCTTTAGTACTGAATCATTTTCAACATTTTCATAAGTTGAATTTGCTGAATCTGTGGCAGTAATATCTTCACATTTAATTACACTATTAACAATACTGTCTTTTCTAGTCAAACCATTGTCATTATCTTTGTCAACAATAGTTGTATTATTACCACCATTAACTTTACTTATATTAGCATATATTTCATCATCAACATCTTCGTTTTCTTCGTCGATATTATCTATGGTATGTATACTGACAGTGTCGTTTTGTTTAGCTACAGATTTATTTAATTCTTTCTTGAAAACAGGTTCTAAGCTCTCGTTTAATGGATCGCCAGTATCTTCATCGCTTTCGCGTTCACTATCAGATAAATCCATGACTTCATGTTCTGGTGTTGTGTCTTTGAAAGCTTTCTCTGTAATAGAAAAGTTTTTTATAAAATTAAAATTTTAAGACTGAGTCTGAATTAATAGACACGTTTATGGGTTAGATTGTGCTGTTTGATTAAGTAAGTATTGATGCCAACATATAGCAGAAGAAAAATACTCTTCTTTTTATTCTTATTTGTGGATAGACAAGCAGACTGGTCATCTGGCAGTGACTGCGCGATGCCCGCCTTTGAGGGAAAGACAAAGAGGAGAGAAGAAAGAGGAGACATTGGTAACATCACTCAATTTGTGAAAAACAACGCAAGCATCGCTTAACAACCTGTTTCCGGTCAAGCCCTGGTATTGCTCCAGTCAAGCAGCGGTCCATACGTGCTTTGGAACTGTTCTCCGACTTAACAACTTTCTTATATAGGTGATAGGAAATCCTTTTTTTATTCATAAGAATTAATTAGTACTTCCCTCAATAAAAATACACATAGTTTTCGACAGTTTAGCTTTTCTTTATACTTTCTTTAAGTTATTTGAGGATGAGATGATGAGAATGTTACTACACAATACGGTATAATTGTAATATACTAGAAACAAGTGTATAACCATCTCTTACCGTCTCTTTCTTCAATACAAGTACGAAGATGTTGAACTTCCTTTTCGGCGCGAGCACGCGCGAGACGCTCAACTGTTAGTTTTTCCTGTAATTTATATTTATATTTTACTAGTTGTTTTCCCCAGATTCAGTGTTTTGCTGCTGCGTTTATGATCAGTAAGAGTAGCTTATATCAAATATAATCTTTGAAATCGAATCAGTAATTCGTGAGATTAGCGCGTATAATCAAACAAACTCATCAGCTTAACAAAATACAAATAATAATATCAGTAGAAGTCCAGTTTCGCGGTCACTTAGAGAGTAAAGCCATATTAGCCTCGAAGAAACTTGGTGTGCTAAACAGATCGAGACGGTTTTTTACTTCGGCCCACCGCCTGCAATTTTATAAGGCGCAGGTTCGGCTGCACATGGAATACTGTTCTCATCTCTCAGCTTCTCCCTCTTGACCGCATTCAACGGAGAGCGACTCGCATCATCCACCTTCAAAGATATTTCTGATCGACTTGACACCTTGGCGTTGCGTAGAGATGTAGCTTCACTCTGCATCCTCTATCGCTTGTATCATGGGGAGTGTTCAGAGGAATTGTTCGGACTTATACCGGATGCAGGTTTCCGCCATCGTCCTACGCGACAATATATCCATCCCCACCACCTGGACGATTGGCACTCCATCACTGTGCGCTTCTCCAGAAGCTTTTTACCGCGCAAAATTATATGGAACAAATTGTCGCCTGCCGTATTTCCGAACCGATACGACCTTCAAACCTTCAAGAAAAGAGCGTAGTAGTAGCGTAGGTAGGAGTACCTAAAAGGCCCGCAATGCACTTGTGACTCTTGAGTTACGGGTGTCCATGGGCGGCCGTAGTCACTTACCATCAGGTGACTCGTCTGCTCGTTTGCCCTCTATCGCATAAAAAAAATATAGTACTTTATATTTTTTCAACCTTGATAAGATATAAAAGCCAGCAGTAAAATATAAGAATAAATTACTACTACTAACGTATTAATTTCTTTATACCTCTAGGACTGCTATTTCAGTCATGAGTTGTGCCACCTTAGTTTGTAGAAACCGAGACAGACTGCTGGGGCTGTTTGAAGATATATCTTTAGATACTTTTGACAGGCGACTTTCGTAATCTTCTACCATATCGTCCATCTAGAAAAAGGAATGAACATGTGTTTTTATATAGGTAATCATAAATGGATATTTTTGTAAAACTACTCAAATTTCAAACAAGATCACCTAAATTCAAACTTAAAAAAAATAATAATATTGCTTAGGCAGAAGTAATCTATACAAATATATTAAAATCTATACAAATTATAAAACTGTTTGTAATATTAAAATAACCGCTTTTTACTAAGTGCATATGGACGTATACAAGGTACATATACCAAAACTTTTTTTTTTAATTTTTGTCTGTCTGTCTGTTTATTCTGGTTAATCTCTGAAATGGCTGGACCGATTTTGACGGGACTTTCAGTGGCAAATAGCTGATGTAACAAGGAGTAACTTAGGCTACTTTTATTTTTGAAAAAAAAATAGGACCTCACAAAAAAAATAACCAACCAACCAATTAAAACCAAATTGAAAACTGTGATCTGAACAATAACTTTTTTGTTAGATACCACGCGGACGAAGTCATGGGCAACAGCTAGTATTATAAAAACTTTTAGGTAAAACATAAAGTAAGAGATATTTCTAGTAACAGGGCCTACTAATATGGATATTTTGTACTTTATAGAACAATTAAACTATCTAAGGTTCTATCATTAGAAATTAGGTATAAAACATTAGACATACTTTTATTTGATTATTACTTAATACATTAATCTTAAGTGAAACATAATGCAAAGTGTGCCAACACTGCCTACAGAATTGAGTATGTAGTGGGTTAAGAGTTTACTCCTAAACCACTTACAGAGAATTGACGTGATGGCTGCGGACGGCTTAATATGACGTGAAGGCGTTGTAAAGGAAATTACAAATGTAGATCGTAATTTGATTGTTGCTAACTTATGTGACCGAAGACAGAGGTGATCTCAATTAAACTAACTTAAAATAGATTGGCACCGTTCTTTTATACTAGAGTCAAGTGTTGTTCGCCGTTCGTCAATTGCTCGCTGCATTCCTGATGTTATCACTCGCCGCATTCCTGTTGTCTTTGACCTAATTTCGGCTTACAAGAGGGTGATAAGAATTGGATGTTGCTTTACAACACAACATTATGATCGCTACAAATACACCGACTGATACAAAAAAAAAGTGAGGACTTTCACGGGGACCTACTACTTATATTTACTGTAAAGCTTACTCCTACCTAAAAGGCCGGCAACGCACATGTGACTCACGAGTTGCGGGTGTCCATGGGCGGCGGTAGTCACTTACCAACAGGTGACCCGTCTGCTCGTTTGCCCATATCACATAAAATAAAAATGTACTTGTCACCTACATATGCTATAATCACCCTATTTTAAATTTAGTGATGTATAAATAGCTGGTGGAGATAAAACATAACATGAATTCATCAATTATTCAATAGAATATATACAACATACCTCTGATCGCAAAGCTTCGAGTTGAGCTTCATAATATTGTCGCGTCATATCCTTGGCCTCTTCTACTAATTCTCTCATAGTGTTAGCAGCTTCTTGCTGCCGCTCTTCCATAGCAGCCATTAACTCTTTATTGCGAGCTTGAGCCCTGGAAATAGTTTCATTATGAAAAGAACTTATCCTCAGGGTTATTTATAAATTTAAAAAATACCGCAGAGGAGTCAGGCTTAGGCAGTTATGGGTCGGCTTGAGCGAACTGTAGTGAATACCAGAAGCCCATCTCTCATTCCGGTCAAAGGCGGCACAACTACGTCTCTTGAGTTGAAGATTGTCATAGATGGCGGATGGATAAAATTTTTTATAGCCTCTTATTTAATAAAAAAAGAACAAGTTAAAAGTCTAGGTGTTATATTAGTATAGACATAACATTTTTATTCATTATAGATTCAGGTTTTTTATTCAAATATAATGATATAATATTGATATAGTAAGGCTGAAGAGTTTGGTTATTATTATTTTTTTAATAACAATTCAAACTCAAAGTAATAAATACAATATCTTATATTTTAATTCTTGAGGAAATTTTGCTTAACATCACGCTACAAGACGTGTTGAGCAGTGACAGTATACGACGGAAATATTGCAAATAGTGATAAACATCTAGGAAAAGTCGTAATAAGTTGAATGAATGAATCTCACTGAACGAGTTCGAAGTGTAGTCTTTCGTTGTCAGAGCGTAGTTTCATAACTTCATTGCTGCAGCTAATTGTTGTATCTTGTGTACTACTCTCCAGTGTTGACAATAACATAGTATTGTTGACCTCTGAAATTTCAAGATATTGTATATTGATCATTTGGTGTTTGAGTAACAGATATGTACCAATGACCTATGAACTATTTGCTTGAACTTCCCATCAAATCCCATAAGCAAGCCATTATCAAAAATGCTTTTTATATCTTTCTATTGCTGTCCCTTTTTGCCTAACTTTCTTTCTTAGAAAAAAGAGAATTCCTGCACTAGGATGAATTCCTATATCGAAGGGGACTTTACAAACATTCAAAAAACAGACGCAAAGAACATTCACATAAAGTGTTGTCCCACTTATGATGCAACCACTTAAGAGCCATCCGTGCAGTCAATTTTACCATTCAATTAACCCCCTTCCAATATTTTATTCGATAGGTAGACAGTAATAGGCTTAGACCAAATTATGGTGTTTAAAATGCCTCAGGAAACTTCTTCAGGGATTCAGGTGTAATGTATAATTGAAATTTTTAAGTTTTATACTTACGTATATCCTGTGCTACTGCAGCTAAACTGAGTACATGTTTAGTTTCGTGCGCATATTCGCGTGACGGGTTGAGGGTCACCACCATACTCACGGCCTCACCTCTAGCACCCGACAGACCAGTGCCTAGAAGCCGGGTTAGTTTGGATTCCCTATAAAATACACTTATGGATGAGTTATAAATTTAACAAGAGAATAAAATAATAAATAACAACATTTATGGTCTTTTTTTAAAAAAAGGTGGCAAAAGTATGCAAGGCTTTTTGTGATTATAGTTAAAATACTTAAAGACAAATAACAAAGACTCTAGTGCTTGTGGTACACCATATTTTATTTATTTGAAATAATTTGTTAAATGAATATATTAATGCTAAAATAAATTATCATCAAATGTTACAGATGTATAACATATGAAATTTTTTATGACCAATTTAATTTTCAGCCAAAGTGGGCACTGAAATGTTATAACAAAGCTATATATCCTGATCCTTAGTTTTATAATGACCAATAAAAGTTACCTGTAAGGCACAAGCGCGTCATTCCTGTTCCTCTGCTTCCTGCGCAGCATGTGCAGGCAGCGCTCGAGTACGTGCAGCGAGGAGTTAATGGCGCGTGACTCCAGCATCCGCGCGCCCGTGTTGCGCGTCGCGCGCGCTCGCTCGCACCCCGCCAGGTCGCACAAGCGCACATACGACGTGCGGACACCGCCCCCCTCACCTGCCATTGTACATTGTTAGAGTGCTGTCTGTCCAGCAACAGCCATTCTTCTAACTATTTCATATAATATTATAGTTTTCCATCTGAAGTTTACAAAAACCCAGTAGATGGCATTAGATTTCCCTCCTAGTCCTGGAGTGACATTTATAAGTTATAAGTGAGAAAAGTTTAAAAGAGTTAGCAAATTCATATAAAGAACACACACACACAACATCAAATTATCTCAATATAAATATATAAAATTTCTAAACCCAAACTCAATTTAGTTACTATAGTTATTGAAAATCAGTTATACTAACCGGTCTCTGTCAGCATAGTGATTGTAAATATGCAATGGGACCGTGAAGAGTGTGCGTGAACGCCTGTAGCAGCAACCACTAGGTTGTGTTTTCCTGCTACCATTACATCATATGCTTCCTCACCGGAACGAACAAAGGCCTGGGTTGCACCCTGAAACATAATTGAGGAACATCCTATGGACCATCTTTAAAAGTACTTGCAGTTCATTGCTTGTATAGGACTTCCACAAAAGGGAAGTCCACAAGTCCAAGGAGTCCTTAGTACACATTTAATTATTCAGCAATCAATGAATTCAACATTTTGAAGTTTTCAATATATGGATTTTACTGGTTTATAAGGTACAATAAAAGTGCATTAACAATACCAAATGGCTGGTATTTTATTTCTTAGTGAAACAACTAAACAATTTGACTCACCTTTACATAAACATTGCCGGATGAGTCTTCTCTAATACGGAGTTTAGTCCTTTTCTCTGGTGGTGCCAGTAAGTCATATATAGCTTCATTGTAGATCTCCACAAAGGATACCTGAAGCATATTTTAAATGTAAGTGTATCCATATTGTTTGTACAGCCCTATATGTATACTACAGAAACAATGTGAAAGTTAGCTAATGATAGCATTGCAGCATCAGGCAGTGGAACATGAAAACATGCATGAGTACTTTTGAGACAATGACACATCTTTCACATTTCAATTATTGCTCAGTTTTTGTAACTAATAATTACTTACCCAAACATAATGTCGGACCCGGTTAGACAGATCCATGGAACTGGTGGTGAGATCCGAGTGTAACTGCACACTCATGCGCCGGTACTTGTCGCGAAGTGGCGCTGATACGTGGCGAAGGCGCTTCACCCACTAAAAATTAAACATTTGCATGTTATTAGAATCGAAAAAAATATATAAATATTCATTCAAGATTTATCATTTATTAAAAATCAGACATACATTTGCTCATTTGCCTGTATCACCTAAGGGGTATGCAGGGAAGAGCATGGGTGGCCCTATTCTACTATTCTACGCCACAGTGAACCACACTGCAAATTTATTAATCAATCAGCTAATTAAAGAAGTTTGGTCAGATCTAAAATTAATTTTGATAAGATACAGACTGTATTAAGTTTTCTAAAAAAAATTACTGCAATATAAAACAAATGTGAAACAACTGCAATATAAATACTGTCGCCGCTGGACAACTGACTCCTTGGGAAAGGTTTCCTGTTGAGACCGAAACTAGTTCCATCCCCAAAATACACATGTGTATAAAACCGTATATACAGCAACAAGAAAACTACACACCAACCAAGCAATGGCTCTTTCATTATTATTTTGCCATTAATTGCTATTTACCTGTAATTCAAAATCTTGCTCAGCATAATTGAGTTGCTCAGCACCATTCTCAGCAGGTTTATAAACAGGTTGCTGTGCAGCATCCACCAGCTTAAACACATACTCCAAAGATCTTGGTACTAGGCCAGGAGAGCCAACTGTACCCATGAGAGTATATGTTTTACCGGAGCCTGACGCTCCATAAGTTAGGAGTGTAAAGTTATGACCTTCTGGTAACTTCTTTAAGTTATCCTTCACCACTTGTTCAAATATTTCCTGAAAATATGTAGAAGTATTGTGATAAATAGATTGTGTAAAGAAATCTTTAAACTGTAATTGTTTTGATATGTTGATTTAGTTAGGTGTTAGAATTTTTATACACTAGTGCCGAAAGCACTAAACGTGTAGGCCTTTTATTTTTTTTTAATAGCGGTTTGTATAGTTTAAGTATATGATTTTGAAATGATGTGGCCCTGTTCAAACACTTTTTTAAGTAATTACTAACCTTTTGATTGCATTCTGGACCGAATATTTTCGAGAAAGTATACATTTTGGATACATTGTGCTGCGTGCGGCGACCGTGGCCCGCCGTAGCCGTATCTAAAGACGTTACGAGACATTTATCAGACCGAACCTCGTATAACGAGTTCGGAATTTTACACGGTTTTAGACGTAGGTACACTTGCACTAATTCTGGCTCCTCAATTTCTGAATCATCTTCAAACAAGTCTAACAAATTTGTGCCTTTCTGCGGCCTAGGTCGCATAAAAGGGTTTTGTATTAGTGGAGGCCGTGGCTCAATGAAAGATGGTATATCACGTTTAGATACGTCATTATCTGAATTTCGTTGTTCTAACATATTTAATACTTAACACCAGTTCATTAAAACTACGTATAATACTATGAATTATAAAGTAACAAACACAAAACAATCTACAACGGTTCAACTTTCGAAAATTATTTCGTGGTATTGTTTTGCAACGTTGGCAGCATTGAAATCGACTACGGAGACTAAAGCATTAGTACGTTTTTAGAATCAATTTCTTCTAGAATAGCTTAAGAAATATTCTGTTATTTCTTAAGCTTAATATAATCATATTATATTATTGTAATGAAATAAATCTTTCCATTTACTTATATAAATAAAACTTCTTCTTTTTTTTTTACATCAAACTATTGTCACTACTTAAGGGACAAGTGATAAAAGATTATTAATTATATTTAAAAAAGTGTTATGAATTTTGTTTAGTAGTTAAATGGCATAGTTAAAGTAGGAGGATATATGAGATGTGTTGTTATTTACAATATATTAACAGTCATTTGTTTCATAATAAGCTACACTATAACTTTATCTACAAGTGTAGTGTGTTTTATAGACTAGTCACAAATATTTTTTTATGAAACGTACTCATTCGTTCCATTCCTTTATCAATTATTTCATTCTGTTCACAATCAATCAGTCAAATTTTATAAATGTCGGATGTGTACTTGTGTATTGTTTCACATTTGTTTATTTTTGTAATATATACAGCAATAACATATTCAAAGAGAAATGTTGCGGATTTAGTTGAACATATCATCTATAAATGAACAGACATTTCATAATAAGGATAGCTGTCTAATGCCATTGATGATTGTGAAGAATTTGTGAAGATGCGATTATTTTTCGTATTTGGCGTTGTGCCATAGTTTTAATTGCCGTTTTATTGAGAATACTCATAATGAACCTTTCAGGGCCGATAATTTTAGTATTAATTTGTATACAAGGAGTTTATTGTTACTGTCCGTCGTTGTGTACATGTAAGGGAAATAAGGCCGCCGAAGGGGCGTCAGCGGAGCCTCAGCCGGGTGAGCTGCTGCGCCTCAAATGTGGTGGAACCCCGGCACAGTTTACTGAACTAAAGGAGATAGACTTGAGCAAGTTATGGACTACTGTAGTGAGCTTGTGAGTGTAATATTTAGGTATATCTCACTGTTTTCGCATTGTGTCTTATATTTATTTAACAATTAATAACTTTTCAGAGATTTATCTGGAAACGCTATTTCAACACTGTCAAGAGAGCTGTATCTGCCTAATTTACAAAAGCTGTAAGTAACTATAAAATATTTTTACTTTTAAAGTTAAGTTTTAATTAGAGAACTTATATCCTTCTACAAAATGTTAAAAACAGGATAAAAGCACATTGTTACTGGATGTAGAAAAAAAACTAGGTTTGTAGATCTTGAGATTAGCATATAAAAAGAGACACAGTTCATCAAATACTAAAAGTACTATATGGTTGGAGACATTCATTTTAAACCTTAAGTTGATATTTGTCAGGATAGACCAATCATATCACGTGTTTATTCAAATATTAGATCTTGTGACCTTGTAATCTTTTATTTGCTTTTAAAGATTTAGAACACATGTTTAAATATAAACTTTCACAACAGCTTGTACATATGTCTTAATAAATTAAAGTAGGCTATGAGATCTTTCTAAAAGGAGCTTGCAAGATCATATGTGTATCTCAGATTCTGGTAGATAAAAGACTGAGATAAAAGTTACATGTATGTGTATAGAATAAAAAAAAAAAAATCTTATCAGTTGGTTTCAAAGCAATAAACAGTGATTGCATTAGAGTCACAATTATTGTATTTATTTTATTTTTTATTATAATTAGTTTATAATCTTCTTGATTTATATTTTTAAGAAGTTGGCAAACAAGTACACATTTTTTACATGTACCAAAAATGTAGTGATACTTGAGTTTAGCCATCTCCTACAGGCACAGTCTTCTGAAGATAAATTCCATTTATGTAGCAAGTGGGAATTTGTATTATGTATCTATCTATATTAATGAAGGACAAGAGTATTTATTTATTTGTTATAATATGCTCTTATCCGGCTCTATTACTTGAATGATTATTTTTGTATTGGATGGAGTATTGATTGAGAAATAGTAAAGTAATATCCTATATTGTTTCATGATAAATACTCTATTCAATAGCATAATTCAAATTCGACTGATTGTTACAAAGGTTAGCAATTTTAAACAAACAAACAATTATCTATCACAAAATTAACAAAATACGAGCAAAAAGACAAACTCTACATATTATTATATTATTTAAGGGGGTATTCTGGTCTAGACGCCTAAATTTTAGGTATTTTTCAAGCTAGTATTAAAAACAAATGAAAAACATCTTTACTATCCATTTTTTGTTATAATTTTTATTGTCAATTGAAGAATATAAAAAAAAAAATTTTTTTTTCAAAAATCAAAAAATCGTCAAATTACAGGCCGGTGGGCTACAAAAAAAACGGTGCTCCCTGGTTGACATGATTCCAACCCTTGTAGTGATCTAAAACAGAAAAATTAAAAAAATTCTTCATTAGTAAAGATGTCGCTATCGGATTGACCTTTGCCAAAGGAAAAAAAAAGAAGTTAACAAAATGGCGTCAACTTAAAAAAAAAATTTTTTTTACCCACTATTTTTGACCTTTTCGAATTTTTTAAAAATACTTCAAATAGAAATTTTTTAAAATCCGAGGCAGGAGCGATAGAGAGATGTATAACAAAAGTTTTCTAACAATTTCAAAGGAATCGGTAAAGTAGAACTTGAGATATCATGACAACCACCTCAGAAAAAGTAGTTTTGAGAAAAACGCGTTTGAAGTTTGAGAAACAATTTCAATAGACTAAACGCAGAAAATAATATTTAATACTCACTTTGGATTAATCGGCGATCCCACATCCATACATTGGGCCTTCTTCTCTTTCATAATTGATGTCTTGCGAAGTTCTTTCTGCTAACCGAGCTGTTCTGCCTTCTTTTGAAGCAGCAGCAGCTCGCAGTTCAGAGCGAAATTTAATTTCTTTTTTACAGGTAGCACATACAATTAAAGTTAAGAGAGTTTGAAAAACTGAGAAAAATTCCAAAAAACAGTAATTAAATTTTTTATTAATAATTATTTCCTCATCTCCAAACTTTTTCAACTTTGCTGCAGAAGCACTCGTATAGCTAGTGTCTTTTTCAACGATATATTGATTTGACGAAAATCGTTTCTTCTTCTTCCTATCTGGACGATTACAGCTTCCCCGCTTACTTTTTCTATCCATTTTCAGGCAATACGTACAAAAACACTCCTAAATTTATTATAACACAACTATCCACAGAGCACGTGTCTACTTCGCTTCAAGATTAAAACTGAACTGAACAGAATAATAAATGACAAACAATTTCTAGACTATGACCATCGAAATGTACACTTCCAGGTATATTTAGTAGGTACAGTTCCAGGTATATATAGGAGTAAAAGGATAATATATATATATATATATTCCACACAAACCTTTATTATATATATATATATATATATATATATATACATATATACATATATATATATATAATAAAGAATAATATAAAATATATATATATATATATATATATTATATATATTATATATATATATAAAGGTTTGTGTGGAATACAAAAGAATTTCTGGAGAGAACGAGTCCTCAAGTTGTCCGGCAACATCTGCCGTTCATTGTGTGATTCGCTCCTCTCGGCTGGCTTAGACGCCACGTCACAAAATCCGCTGTATCTCCGAAAATAATTCGAATTTTGAAAAATCCGTTTAAGGTCATATTTTTGAAGCTCTACACTTTGAAAAAATGCAAAAAAAAAAACGATTTTTTCAAATTTCTAGACCAGAATACCCCCTTAAATATATGGTTTTACTCATGTGTATTTCGGGGATGTCTGACTAGTTTCGGTCTCGCGACGGCGACGGTGACGGTGTGACTCTGTGACATCTAGTACCGTCGCGGCTGGACGACTTACTCCTTGAGAAGGGTCCCTTTCTCAATCAGTAAAACCATATACATTAATGTATTTAAATAAATATGAATGTAACTGGCGAAAGTTTTTATTCAAATGTATTATATTAGTATGGATATGCATAGCAATGTCATAGATTGATGATTTATATGTTAAAGCTAAAATAAGTTTAACTTAGTTAATTGTATACTAATTAAACTGTACCATTAACAACAGTAAACCACTTGTTTTTCTTCAACAGGGATCTAAGCAGAAACCAGATATCTTTAATAGAGTCTGATGCATTCTATAACATGACATCAATCCAGCGCCTTGATCTGTCACACAATCAGATCAGCAATGTGTATAAGGAGATGTTCAAGGGACTTAATAACCTGGAGAGGCTAATCTTGTCACATAATCACATATCTGCTATGGCTGCTGGGACCTTTGAACATCTCATTGGGTTAAAGCAACTGTAAGTAAATTTATTTATCCTCTTAATTTTCTTTTAGTAAAAATTATAACAGTAATATACTCTTGCCTGTATCTCATAAGGTAAAGCAAGAAAAGCATATTAAAAATATGTATATAAGAAGCATCTCACTAGGCCGCCTTAGTGTGGGTCACCATGCTGCATTGACTAGACATGCAATGAGGATGGTGACCACCACTCTTAGATTCCACTTATTGCTTTCCATCAGGCACAGTGGAGTCACTATGGTAGGCTTATATAAAAAAAAAAATGGCCATTTTCGAAATTAAATGGGAAAATTTGCAGTATATACATATGTATATTTTTAATCATGAACAGCAAACAGTTTAACATAACATTAGAAAGAAAAGTATATGACATCTGAATATTACCCATACTAAACTACGGATGTCAGACTTGGGCAAACACCAAAAATTAATTATATGTCAAAGTGCCATGGAAAGAAGCATACTAAAAAGAGACAGAAAAAGAGCCACAGACATAAGACACCTTACAAAAATAGAAGATGTGACCAAAACAAAAATCTTAATTGGCGGTGGGTAGGACATATGCTCAGGGAAAACAAAAATAAATGGACAAAACATAACAGAGTGGACCCCTAGATTCCAAACAAAAAAGAGGAAGGCAGAGATAACGATGGTCTGATGGAATTAAGAAAATAGCAGGCCCACTGTGGCAGGGAACTGCAAGAATAAGAGAAAAGTGGAAAAGGCTGGAAGAGGCCTATGTGTCGCAAAAAATATATATATATATGTATATATATACACTACCGTCCAAAAGTTTGGAAGCAACAAGATAAAATCAAATAAAATAAAAGTAAGCCATCTTAAATTTTTTTTATTGATACAGAATTAAAAAAATAGACAAAACACACTTCTACAACAATGAAATTAAATAAGTAATATAAAAATTAAATTAAATTTTAGCTTCATCGAAGTGTCCACCCCTCTCTTTAATTACCTTCTCGCATATTCTAGGCATCCTACTAATTAATTTCATAAAATACTGTTCATCTAACTTCTTCCATTCGCTCTGTAATAGTTGCCACAAATGTTCTGAGCTCGTAGGAGATTGATTTTTCACCCTTCTATCTAGTTCATCCCAAACAAGTTCAATGGGAGAAAGGTCAGGTGATTGAGACGGCCACTGCATGATTTTCACATCTTTTTTCTTCCTTAAAAAGTTCTGGCACAGTTTGGACGAATGTTTCGGGTCGTTATCTTGCTGAAAAACGAACCCAGGACCAATAAGATTCAGTCCACTGGGTATGGCGAAATCCTTAAGAATTTTCAAATAGCGTTCCTTGTTTAGTTTTTCGATTATCCTCACAAGACTTCCGAGTTTATTGTTGCCGAAACACCCCCAAACCATGACATTACCACCACCATGTTTGATAGTAGGCACTGTACAAGCTTCTGAAGCTCTCTCTCCTTTAGATCGGCGCACAAAAACACGTCTATTGGACCCGAAAATCTGAAACTTCGATTCGTCACTCCAAAGAACTTTTTTCCATTGGTTTATTGTCCAGTTTTTATGTTCCTTTGCCCATTCTAGTCTGTTTTTCTTATGCCGAATTGTTAGTTTTGGTTTTTTAACTGCAACACAACCTCTTAGCCCCGCAGACAGTAGTCGTCTTTTAACTGTTGTTATTGACACGGGTGTTCCTCGCGTTTCATTCAGAGATGCGGTAATTTGTGGTGCAGTTAAGCGACGATTCCGTTTAGAAAGAACTCTGATGAAGTTATCCTCTTGACTTGTAGTGGATTTGGGCCTACCAGACCTTTTTCTATCTTCATTTTTGCCAGTTTCTTTTTTTCTAGCGAGGGTGTAGTGGACACCTTTACAAGAAATTCCGAGTTTTTTTGCGATTTGGCGTTCACTGTAGCCTTCCTCACGCAGAGTACAAATAGCGCTTCGCTGTTCAAGTGTGATTTGCTTGCGTTTTGCCATTTTCAATAAAAAAAGACGGTCAAGGAAGTAGTCGAAATCTTTTGAATACAGACGATGTTAATATCACAACCTTCGCGTTCTAATGCTCAAGTGTGACTAAATAAGGTCCAAAAAAGATAAAACTACAAAATATTTTCAATAAAACCGCATCAATGCATGAAAGAAAGTCCCCGGCGGATGAAGTAATAAAACACGTGTTTCGTCAAAATCCAGGAATTTGTTAAAACTCAAGGAATATGCACTAGTAATCCTTTTGTTTTGTGTTAAAAAATCACAAAAGGTCATAAAACTTTATTTTATTGCTATTATTTACCGCAGGGAGTCGGCAATCTTTTGTTTTGTTTGAAATCAGGTGTGCTTCCAAACTTTTGGACGGTAGTGTATATATTATGAACTGTTATTAAAAGGCTATTATAAAAATAGAAATAAAAAATGTATATTTCTATTTGTGTGTTATGTGTATGGTTGTGTCTAAAAAAAAATATTCTTTCGTTCTTTATTTTGAATGGTATGGAGCATTAATTGGATAAAATTGGGAAGAGGCTCAAGGTCAAGGTCATGTTTGCATACAATGTTACTCGAAGTAGAATGGAAACAACCCTATAGCTAGTAATATGGGTCATGGTTGAACATCAATTATTTGTTAATTTTGTCTATACGTCTGTCTGTCGGTCTATGTTTGTTTTTTTTATTGTTGAAAAATAATTATGGTTCCGTGCAAAAAATCATAAATATGTACAATTTAGTGAAACTGCGGCGGGCACAGTTAGGAGCATGAATAAAGACCTTTTTACTACAAGATAGTTGAATTGATTGATAGTGTATGGACTTTTTATTGCACGTCATTAATAAGATACAATTATAATAGGGATAAGATATTTAAATGGATACTTCTATATTTTTCTATATATAACAATGGGCGTACAATTATCACACTGCCGTCTCTAATAGGTAACCTGCAGCTGCAGGTTTCCGCCATCGTCCTACGCGACAAAACATCCATCACCATCATCTGGACTATTGGCACTCCACCACTGTGCGCTCCTCCAAAAGCTTTTTGCCTCGCACAACCAGCTTATGGAACAAATTGTCACCTGCCGTAATTCCGAACCGATACGACCTTCAAACCTTCAAGAAAAGAGCGTACTGCTGCCTAAAAGGCCGGCAACGCACTTGTGACTCTTGAGTTGCGGGTGTCCATGGGCGGCGGTAGTCACTTACCATCAGGTGACCCGTCTGCTCGTTTCTATCTATATCGCATAAAAAAAAACCTAGTGTTAAACTGTACTGTAGAGTATCGGGTAACTTGTGGATTTACAAGATTATTATACCAACAATAAAAAGATTATAATTAATAATAAATAGTCTTGATTTGAATCTAATAAAGCTGTTTCTTATAACAATTTTTTATTTACTTAACAGGGATATAACAGACAACCCTTTGGTCTGCGATTGCGATCTACTCTGGGTCGGTGACTGGTCTCGGAACACAAGCGTTAAACTGGTTGGCACACCAAAATGCGCCTTCCCTGAAAACCTGGTCAACAAAAGCGTCCGAAAATTGAAAATATTCCTGGATTTATCAGCCTGTGGCAGTGTTCTATCATCAAACACTCTAATAGTAAAGCCGTCACAAGACCAAGTCGTATTCGAAGGAGACGCTCTAACACTATCATGCAACGCACCATTTGCATCAGTAATGGCAAACTACGAACTGAGATGGGTCCATCCAGTGCTTGAAATATGTATAGTGAATATCACAAATACGGACATGCAAGAAGAAGGCCTAGCAGAAACTACAATATATTTTCCCAATATCTCACTTCATGATATGGGAAACTGGACTTGCATGTACACAGACCAAAATCATATAAAACATAATCGCACCATTGAAATATTAGTTCTGTCAAACAATACCAAATATTGCAATACATCATATACAGTAGATAATAAAGGATTGTATTCTTGGCCTCAGTTATTATTAAATCATACAGCCACAGTACCATGCAGGAGTGGTGAAGGCTTTGCCCGAAGGTACTGTTATTTGAAAGATGGCAATGGCACATGGAGTCAACCCGATACAAATGAATGTTCATACATAAGTAATGTGACAAAGTTACTGCAGCAGTTTGCGTTACTGAATATCAGTTTAGTGCAGTATTCTGCTGTGAATGCTACGGAACGGCTTGCCATGTTGATACAGGAGAAAACTTATCCGTTGGCAGAGATTGTTGATCCAGATGATGTTTTGTTTATATCAAAAGCTATAAGGAATTATATGCAGTATATTGCTGATGACAAAGATTTGGGTGAGTATTCATTTAAACATTAGTTTTACACAAATTTTAAAATAAATACCTCTAAACTTGAAAACCTCTCCAGCTATTAGAAAAGAGCTGATGATGATCATAGGGCTTGAGCAGTTTTTTTAAAAAGCTAAGGAAACTATCACGTCATGTTCGAAACATAATAAAATTCGCATCTAAATCGATTCATTTGTTTAGGAGGCGCGACACACTGACTTTTAGACAGGTAACCGATGTTGATGTAAGTTACAGTTACTTTCACATCATGCCCTTTCATTTTATATCCCACTCGGGTATATTCGTAAAAAAATCTATTATTCCCACCAAGAACACTATCGATTGAATTATTTCTCAAACAAAAGGACTTGCACCAAAACCGGTCAGCTGTTTGGGAGCTATTGTCACAGACAGCCATAAACAGACACGTCCAACTTATATCACCCTTTTTAGGCTACGGTGGTTAAAAAATAAGTTGAAGTTAACAATTTTAATGCCTTCAATAAAAGAGCGTACTTATACCTAAAAGACATGCAACGCACTTGTGACTCTTGAGTTGTGGGGGCCCATGGGCTGCGGTAGTCGTTTACCATTTCCCCGAAATTAGTGAGTTTTCCGGAGGCCCAACTCCCCTCTCCTCATCCCCGTCACTTTCCCCTCCCCCACATACCTTCATCCCTCTTCACCCTCAAATGCGGGCAGCGCACTTACGACTGTCCAGTTGCTTGTCACTTACCATCAGGTTATATAACATAGAGCCTGTTCGTCTGCCCCCTATAATATATATGTATAAAATTCGACATAGACTATAAAACTGTCGCTGTCGCCTGTACTCTTAGATCTTTTAAACTACGCAACGGATTTTAATGCGGTTTTCATCAATAGACAGACTTGTTCAAGAGGAAATTTTATATGTATAATACATGCATGTTTTAGTATCGAAAATCCTAGCATTTCATATATTTGTAATGTAATGTTGTAAAAGTAAACGCTGCTTCTTAAACAATATCTTCGTATCTACATTGCACTCGTGCGAAGCCGGGGCGGGTCGCGTTGTTTGAAATGTTATACTGCAAAATCATAAAACGTAGATATAACTTTGTTAATAATAGTACGCTGAGGGATCGCGCTGAAATATCTACAGATCTTTGTATTTTGAAACATTGACCTACTTGTGAATAGAGTTGAATGTTTAGCGTTCAGACTGCTCATGAATAAACAAATATATCTATTTTTATCATATCGAACCTTTAGCTCTCTATGATTCTGTTTTGAGTAAATAGTGTGAAAAATAATTGACATGGCCAGTCTAAAGTTTTTGATGATGCCTCTTTATAATTTTAGTTTGTTTGTATGACTGTGGAAGAGCCCATGGTTAGGCGCGAATGGGCCGGCCAGAAGCGGTAGACAAACAATGCTTGTGTGCTGTATTGCCGAGTAATTAAGGGCACCGGGGGCCTAACTCACTTCTTTCCGATCCCTCATCCCCCTATACTCTTTTCTCTCCCCTCTTCCCTCCTTCCAACCCGGGTGTCCGGGTCAATATAATTAAGAAATACATGTATGCTTATTGGGCCAATTTCTAGATCTTTGAATAATTCTGGTTTTGCAATGCATGCCCTATTCTTGAACAAGGTTAAAAGTTATTGAAGATGGTGCCTTTAAAACTAAAAACGCATAATATATATTTTTTTGTATTTTGAAAACGGACAATGACCTTAATGAAAGATAAAGGCGTAACCAAACTTTTCTTAAATGTTTGTTTTCGCTGCGTGACCTCACGCTCACCCTGTACCAATAAACCGCGCTATTCAACAACAACGATACATTAAGTTTGGACTGATATCGTTTTCAATTCGTGTTTTTCCGTGTGTCGGAAAAACGAACAATGAGAATTCGGGGTATTGGCCGCTTTTCGAGCTGCAATAGAAACAGACTGTTATTAGACTAATCAGAAATTTATTTGTGATACATAGGTACAATTGATGGTCAAATAGGCGTACAAATATTTAAAAAATATTATAGAACTTAGAATTAAACAAAAGATATATACTTAATATTAATTAATTAGAAAATTAAAAAGGAAAGTAACTAAAAACTAAAATTGTTAAGATTAAAATTAATTGTTTGAAAAAAAATAAAACTGCTTCGTTAGTCTGACACTAAAAAAATTGCATTAAAACTTCTTTGTTCGTCTCTCTCTAATTCTCTTTAACGTTATATCTTTCTTCTCTCTCACGACACAATAACGTCTCCTAAAATTCACCAACAGTTCTCCATCCACGCCCAAGAACTCGATATAAAATCTAAACTTTTATTATTTCCTTCAGGCCCGACATTGCTAGACGTGATAAGTTCTACAATGAATATAAGTACGTCGGTGCTTTCGCGTGCTGAATCGTTGTACGGCGCTTGCACTGATATGGTGCAGGCCGCTGAAGATATATCCGCTCATATAACCAATATACACGGACAGAAGGTAAGATTTCAATACATTACTATTAATCTGTATAGTCCTGTAATATATATATTATGTCTATATGTATTTATTTAGCATAAATAATCATTATAATAGGAACAGAGGAGGAGTCCGTTTTCTGTTTTTTTTTTATAGTATAGGGGGACAAACGAGCAGATGGGTCACCTGATGGTAAGTCACTCTCATGAACACTTGCAACTCAAGAGTCACAAAAGAGTCCGCCTTTTAATTGTTATGAAATGAAAGAGGCTTATGGCTTCGGTAACCTCACTCACTCGGTACACATTGCAAGTATTGTTTAACAGCAGGTATTCTGTGAGGCCCAGGTGATACTCCGGTCAAGCCGGCCCATACGTGACGAAGCATGTCTCTTCCACGTTAAATTTTGTTTATGGTTTAAATATAAAATGCAAAACTAACACCACAAGTGTTTTTTTTTATATAGGGTTGCAAATATTTACAACATAGTACACATACATAGTAACATAGTACACATTCATAAACAGAGTTCTGATGTGTTGTACTTTATGTAAATCTGACGGTAGGCAATTCATAAGTCTTGGGTCAATATAACCGTTTTTTTTTTGTACCGGTATGTCGTCAAACACGTAAAGGGAGGACGGTACCGCACCGGCTCGACCGGTACCGGTACCGTCCTCCCTTTACGCCAAAATAAATCAAGAAAGCCGTGTTTAGTTTTTGGTTTAGATAGTGCTGTTTAATGTCAATAGATTTAAAATCGTTTATTCTGGGAAGAAACTCCTATAAACCATTTTAAAACATAACTTTTAAGTCCATCGTTACAACTATTTTTAGATGCAATATAATATATATACATACATATACATACATAGTAATTCTGGCCATAAATAATGTTACAAATAAAAATATCATGAAATTACATTTGAATTTGTAATCTGTCATTCTAATACGAATATTCATCGTTGTTAAATATTTTTATGATATTAAAATAGAGTGGGGTGATAAAGAGAAACAAGCTTGTGATAACATTATGCAAAGTAGGCATTGAGCCGAATGCAGTTGTTGAAACTCCGCGCAGGTGAATGTACAGACTAATATACATTAAAGTAATAAATGTTTTATGCAATAGAAAAAATAAAGAAAACACACACACACACATACATCCTAACTAAATACTATTGTCAATCCGCTTGGCACGACTAGGCCTCGCAATATCCCCTCTCTGTGTCCCATCCCTGCACAAGTTAAACACGGTCTCCTGCCCCTAGGCGAACGTAGCGGTGGAGCGGTTCCGGGTGTCGGAAGGGTGGAGTGGTGCGACGTGCGTGTGGTACAGCGCGAGCCGCGCCGCAGCCCCACGCCTGCACTGTACCACCACCAACCGCACCGTGGCCCCACTACTCACCGTCACTGACGCATATATACACGCTAGTGTGCAGGTACCCTTACACTCTTTATTTTTCTACCCGACTTGTTGATGTTTTTTTAAATGCTGCAACATACTATACATAAATATATATAAATACTCTGCACGGATGGCGTTGCGGTTTAAGTGGTCGCCGCGCCAAGTGTTGTGGGTTCGATCCCTGCACGGGACAACACTTTGTGTAATCTTCAAGTTGGTATTCTGAATCTGGGTTGTTGATGTGCCGTTTGTAAAGCCCACACAAGACACATCAAGTAATCCTAGTGCGAGACTAGAAGAAGATACTGGATCTAAGTATAGAATGTTGCCCTGTAAAAAAAATTCTTGTCCAAGGAGTTCTTAATATACAAAATATTGTTTACTAATACAATTTGTTTAAAAGAATATTTGATTCCTATTTAAATTACATGCATAATCTATTCATAGTTATGTAATATTTACAACATGATATTGTTAATTCCTGGTAACATAATGTACACCTACTGTATCAGCAATGTTTTCTTTTAGCCTTAAAATGTGTTACACATCCCACAACATTATTATTTTAAATAAAAAAAGTTAAAAAACAATATCTCTACTTCCAGATACCACAGTCGTTAATCTACAGCTCAACAGACTCCGGTGTCCTACTCCAAAGTAACCCCCACGACCTGGTCATCTCTGTGTATGAGGATGCCTCCCTGTTCCCTTTACTGCCGGTGATGGACAATGACCGGATGACAGGACACAGGACCAAGGATTACTACGGGAGGAGTACCAAGAGAGAAGACATGAATATGGAAATCACTTCACCGGTGGTTGGGTTTCAGTTGAGTAAGTATCCCTACTATAATATTATAAATGTGAATTTAAGTTTATTTGTTACGCTTTAACGCCGAAACTACTTAACCGATTATCATGAAGGTATGTACACATATTCTCAAAAGAAGGACATATTAAAAAATAAATAAAAAAAAATGTTTTTAGGCAGATATGATTGTTTGTACGAGCGAAGCCTCTTGTAAAAGCTAGTATTTAGAGCAATATGAGGTCCACTTTCTCTCCTGTTTGTTTGACAGTTACGTGTATAGTTCCTATTGATGGTAAACCTTTTATTTATATAGAATACAATAGCAACTTATTACGAATGATTAGGTATAACAATTGGTAGTCTTATTGCATGACTTCTTAACACCACTGTTAAAAAAAAACTTGAGGCCTTGGTATCGCACCGGTCGAGCCGGCCCATTCGTGCATAAGCATGAAGCTCTCCCACTGTTACACGTATCCCTGTTGCAGAGAACGTATCCCTGCGAGGTACGTTGCTGGAGCCCATCATAGCGACAGTGCGCACGCGGTCTTCGAGCGGACTCGAAGCCCGTGCCGCGCTGTGGGACCCTCGCACTCGCCGCTGGCAGGACAACTCCTCAGGTAACTGCTCATTCTCTCTTTTATAGGAGGCAGACGGGTCACCTGAAGGTAAGTAAGTGATTACCAACTTAGAAGATTTTTGTTTTTAGGGTTCCTTACCCAAAGGGTAAAACGGGACCCTATTACTAAGACTCCGCTGTCCGTCTGTCACCAGGCTGTAACTCATGAACCGTGATAGTTAGGCAGTTGAAATTTTCACAGATGATGTATTTCTGTTGCTGGTGTAACAACGAATACTAAAAAAATTACTGAAATAAATATTTAAGGGGGCTCCTATACAAGTAACGTGATATTTTTGCTCTTGAAATATTCATTGAATATTTAGTTATGTATATTCACTTTAAAAATAAATAATTAAATTAAAATGAAATAAATATTTAAGGGGGCTCCCATACAACAAACGTGTTTTTTTGCTGTTTCTATAAAAAATGGTACAGAACCCTATTTGCGCGAGTCCGACTCGCACTTTGCCTTTTTTTTAATGAACTTTGCACTTTTTAGTCCCCAAAGACTTCCCTTATTTTTTTTATTGAAATACTACTCCCGCACTAGGATTACTTCCTGTCCACCCAGATTTAGAACAACAATTTCTGGATAGTACAAAGGGACGGGTCATCCCTTCGGGGATCGAACCCGCAACACGCGGTAGTATAGTACTGAGGTGACCACTTAAACCGCTACGCCATCCATGCTACTATTACATTTTTCCTTCATTGGATCTTTCTCAGATTGTTTGTTATTATTGAAAATCACTTGTTATATATGTCGGTAGCATTGTTTATGCCGGTCAACTTTTTTCATGATATGAGAGGCAAACGTTCAGATTTCGGGGAACCTGATGTTGACTATTGGGCATTGAGATATTTTGCAAAAAATATATTTTTTCTAACTGCAATTCTCAACGACGGCCTAAGATTCATAATACTGATCAACATAATGTTCTTTGCAGATTGCAAAATATCGCACGTGCTATCAGAAATGATAATCATGAGCTGCTCCAGGCTGGCCTACGTGGGTCTTCTACAGAACGTCGAAACCGGCATCTACGGCGCCAGGACTGACGGCGCAAGGTTCAAGGTCTCGCACCCCGCCGTCTATGTCGGCAGTTTGATTCTCATCGGGTGCGTCAGCTGCGCCACTCTAACCTACATCATGTGCTATCCAGCCATCCAAATGGCTAAAAAGACTAAACATGCACTTATCAATACTTGGATAGCAATTGGATTGCTGTGTTTTCTATACACTTTAGGTATATATCAAACTGAAGATGTTAAATTATGTCAAATTTTGGGATTGTTGATACATTATCTGTCCCTGTCTTGCTTGCTGTGGATGTGTGTGTCAGCAAGTAATATGTACAAATGGGTGACAAAGACACACAACCCGGTAAGGACTCCAGAAGATGATATACCACCTGATGTCCCTGTTCAGAAACCTATCCTTGGTTTATATCTAGTTGGATGGGGTATAGCTCTGATCGTTTGTGGAATATCTGGTGCAGTGAATTTGAAAGACTACGCTGGCTATTCGCAATGTTTCCTCAGCACGGCTCCAGCTTTAAGTGCTATATTCGTTCCCGGCGGGATTTTACTCATGTTTTTATTAATATTATTTTTGTTAATACGCTGTACGATAAGAAATATGAATGTGCAGTTGTCTGAAGGGACTCAAGCGACTGAGAATGTTGATCTGGAGATGTGGGAGCCTCAGACTAACGATAGGGCTGAGAGACGCAGTGTGAAGTCGACTTTAGATTCTGAAGTGGAAGACATAGAACATACTCCAATAATCCAATTGCGAGCTCAAGTGATTGTTATGTGTTTGTACATGTCAGTTTGGTCTTGTGGGGCTATTGCAGTGTACAGACCTTTACCCGCGTATTTGCCGTATCAAGAAGATATTTGTAGCATAATTTACGCTGTATGTGCAACAGTACTTGGAACCTTCATTCTATTTTTCTATGGCATAGCAAGGTCTGACGTCAGAGCTCAGTGGTCAATGATGCACTGTTATTTACAAAAGAGTAAACAGTGCTGTAGGAATCGAAGCGTTTTTGATGCGAACCAGCAGAACCTTCCATCTAATCAAATTGCTCCACCACCTATACCCCCGATACCAAATGATAACAGATCGAGATCTGGCAGCCGAAGTTCAAACAAAACGAATTCTAAAACCAACAACAGTGGCACTTATAAAGCAGCAGCTGAACTAAACGGGCAGACTTTACAGAAAGATACCCTCAAAAATACTAATGGAAAAACTCCAAATATCAACCTAGTCGTACTACATAGACAACAATACAGGTCTAATAATTCCATGATGACGTACCCTGACACTAGGACGGTTGGTCCGGAGGTCTTCTATAACCCCAATCAGATGAATGTAGCTAAAAAGTTCTTCAAAAAACAAAGGCAGAATATGAAGAGAAATTGTCTAGAATTGCCAACAAGAAGAGATTGTGACAACGATTCACACTTCTCACTTCCACTACCAACGAAAGAAGCATATAACGGTGTGGCTAATATAATAAATTCAGGATCAAAAGTGAACAACACAAATATACATGTTGAACGATCAAATAATGGTATAAAAGAAACTAGAAACGTTTTGAATCCTAATCTTTTAGAAGACGACTCCAAAGATAATTACAAAAACTATTCCACAGATCGCAAATCTTGGAATAAGAATGAAATACCAAAAAGTAGTAGGCCACAAGTTATGAATATTTACACGAATGTTCCGGAGACTTTAGTGCCTCAACATCTAGTTATGAAAGCGAGTGTGCCCAACACTTTCAACGGGCAACGTTCTAGTGTGTCCGAAGAATGCCTTCAAAGCCATGCGAACGAGCAGCCAGAAATGAGAACAATATCTCAACAATGCAGCTTGGAATACAGCTCAGCCTCAGAAATCGCTATGCCAAACACATGCTCCGATCAAACCCTGAACACACATTCCGAACTGACCTCATTCCAAGAGACACATAGCGCTTTATGTTCCACAAACGAAATTACAGACACAGAGAGCTTCGGCCAATACATAGATCACATGCAGCCAAGTAAAGAAAAAGAAAACGCAGTTGACAAATCACTTCAAGATATTTCTGAAGAATGTACAATGAACAGCGATGATATTAACAGATCCAGCACTCCTCACCGCGCAGAGGCTTTTGGAGAATTAGATAATTTACTCCAATCCCCGAACATAGGAGATTCTAAAGAAAAAATTGACGATGATAAAGATACATTCTTTATGGCAAAAACGACTTACGATTTTGAGACTTGCAGTACGAATGCTAGCGAGCAAGGCTTTGAAAATGAAAGCGATATTTACTGTCCAAATTATCAAATGTCGGAAGTCAGTATTCGGAGTCACGGGCTCTACGCTCCATCGCCATCATCTATGTGCCCGAACGAAATAAGTTTCAGTAACGAAGATGTGTCAAACATAGAGAGCCAGTACGTTAACTACGACCCTGGTTGGCGGAAAACAATCAAGAGTAACCCAAAATTAGGCAAATATGTCCCCACGCCAGCGTTGAGCTGTCCAGAAGTGAACAGAGACAGTAGTCCTGTCTCTTTCGCGAGTGAGATAGACGAGTTGTATACTCAGATAACTAGGCGAGAGAGTGACAAGGAGAGAACGCCGAGGAAAGAGACGGGGCTAGATGTGACGTTGAATAGTGACGTCACATTGAAGCCTGACAGTGACAGTTGTGTGAGCGAAGCCGTGTCTGACGTCGAAGTGAAAGGAGAAACTACAGTGTAGGTGTCTAGTGCAACTTGATGGACGCATAAAATGGCGCTTTTTGATACATATAACACGTTTTAGGTAAATTTATTTCCTTTAGTGATTTGGAGTAGTTTACGTGGGAGTGTTAAAGAAGTTTGTATTGTTGAAAACCTTGTTAGTGTGTGGAAGAAGAGATGATTCATATTTAAATATTTTCATGATTATAAAGTATTTATCTGTTAGTCTTTCTCTTGACGATAATTCTGAAATGTGTTCATTTTATAATTATTATACACTGCAGGATACTGTTGTATTGTATTATTATTTTACAATACGTTTTTTTATCATTAGAATACTTCAATATGACTAAAAAAAATCAGATCAGATATCCTGATAGTGCCATTTAAAGGTTGGACCTACAGGCTTTGAAGATATGCATCTTAATTTTGTTTATTGCTTCGTCATTAATAAGAAAGAAAGCTCTCAAGGTATTCACAGTGCTATAATTTTAGAAGTTTTGATAGTTATGGAATTGTATAGTTGACTAACGTTAATCGCTTACAGTTTTAGAAAGTTGTGATTTGTATTTTGAAACAATACAATAGATAGAATTAAACTATAGGTATTTTAGCCAAAGATAATGGTAGCATATCCGGAGTTTTCGAAAAAAATATATATAAAATTAAATATACTTATTTAATAATTACGAAATGACTTTGAACATTTGTCAGAATATACAACTATATATTGATATGTAGAAAAGACATTTTCGACATACAAAAAATGCTTTTTCTTAAAGAAAATTGTTAAAGTTCAGCTTGTTAAGGCCAAATAAAGTTTTAAAAGAAAATGCAATGTTAGGTGTTTCTGTTAATGCAAATTATTTTAAAAGAATATAAGAATAAAAATATGAACTTGGAAGAACAAACATGAATCCTTTGGTGTCATGATGTGTTACTGTGAGCTTGTGGCGTCCAATCTTAATATTACTTTAAAAAAAAAATATCATTTAAATATAAAATACTAATATTTTCACTTTTTCAACAACTGGAAAAATATTAAACAACACCAAAAATGTCTTTATAACTTTCATTCTTAGCGATTAAGTTGTATATTTTACTTGTATAGCTATTTATTTTTAAGTTTAAAACAGTCTGAATAGAAAAGTAATGCTTATGTGTTGTGTAAAAGCTGCTTGAGTTACTAAAATACGTAAAATTAACAATAAATATGTAATTTTAAGATATTTTTTAAACTCATTTTCTTTATTAGGATATTTATAAAAAAAGGTTTTTCAAATAAAACAAAATTACTAAAAGAGGTTTGTCTAAAATATACTGCAAAGATTAGAATAGCATTAATTGTCACTGCCATTTTTGTTGAATAATATTAAAAAATTGTTCGTGTATTTAAAGTCTACCTATACAATATATCAGATAATGTGCCAAAATGAAAACCTAAAAAATAACGTGCCTGACGTTACCATTTCTAGTATATATCGTTGTCACTCAAAACTAACCTACCCATGATCACGATCAACATAAATATAATCGCGATTATATGTAGATATAATCGTGATTATGTGTAGATGTAATCGCGATTATATCTACACATTATATGTATGTATATATACAATATATCTAAACGTTAACATTTTATTTATCATCCAGTATCAATCTACCCCATTTTTATAAAAGGTTTATTGAAGGGTAAGAATAGAAGTTCAGCTTAGAAAAGATGTGTGCCTATGCCGATACCTTTGGCCTAAGTATGTTTTGGCTGTATTTATAGTGGTAACGAATTGGAATGCGTCGGCAGTACAATAAAATGTATGAATGAACGGTTTCTATAACCTAAATTGTTATATATGTATAAATATTTTTTTTATATAGTTTCGTCTAGTTTCGTATTTAGACTAGATCATTGAAAGTATAAAAAAAAGTCGACACTGAATTAACTTATTACGGAAAATTGTAAAAACATTTTTAATGAAAGCGTTTATTTACTTTATATCAAAATATTAAAAGCCTGACCTCTAAAAAAGGTTTTAAAATAAATAAAAAAAAACTTTATTCCTTATGACAAAACAAATTAAGTAGGGACATTTCATCTTGTTTCTATTCCATTCCTTCGCATATCTGATTTGTTACAACTGGTGTAATTAGATAAATGAGTAGTATAATTCTCTATACAGCTAATGTGATATAAATCTTCCTTAATTTGACGCAGTTAGATGCGTCTACTTAGTGTACATGGCTCTTTATTATATGAGATTTGTGAATATTATATTGATAGTGGAAATTTATGAATGGTTAGCTTTTGTGGAGCATATTGCGTATTAAATGAGGCGTTTGCAATTGTTTTTGTTTTATTTTTACCTCACTAAGAAATATGGTTATTTATTAACTTTTACGTAAGTATAAAAGTTCTAGATGCGTTTTTAGCTCAAAGCGGTTGACAGCCGTTGACGAACATTTCGGTTAGATTATTGTTTTGCCACAGCGACAAAAAAGATTATTATCAACTGTCGTTTGAAAGAAAAAAACAGTCGAAATTTTCCTTTTTGTTTGTATACTAATTAAAATAATAATATATTAATTCAACTTCTCACAAATTAAAAATGTAGGGAACCCGACAAAGTGTTCATTGAATAATTTTAATAAATACAAGATAAATATATATGTACATTCGACAATAATATACAATCAACTATACCAAACTTATGATACACATGCTATACAAACACTTAAATGCCTATTAGGTTATACCTGCAATTAAAAATAAACAAAACATGCCTTATTTGTAGTAATATTATAAAGAGATGTTTTTTTGTACATGGTAACCTTTAAAACTACTTCAAAATTTTCTGACTGAACAAAGTATCCTCAATTCGAGTCCTGTCTTAAATTACTTATATTATATATGATTCTTATATAGCATAGTAACTATTCAAACATTTTTTGATATGTACAACATAATTATACCTTTACAAAGCAGCCAAACAAATTATCAAGTCAATCATTTCTCCAAATATCTGTCCATATAGCATAGCTCTATATCGCATATTTGAATTTCATAAAAAAAAAAACATTTTGCTAATAGAATAGAATAGAAGTGAAACTTTAAAAAAAAAATATCTCTTTATAATTCTTTTACGTTCCATTTTTCCTCTCAAGGACGAAATGAAAATAACGTTACGCATACCATAGAGTCTAAAAAGTGACAGTTCAAAAATAATAGTGATATTGAAGAGGTCTATTATTGATACTCCAGAACCAGTGTTCGTTACTGTGTTAAACAAAGAGCTGTTCATAGACAATGTGAGGGAGTTTTAGTTGGCCTCAACTAAAACTCCCTGTGTCAGGCAGAACGAGCCGCGCGGTGAGCTCGCGCCCCCTGTCGGCGACGGCGCCAAACACACGCCCCATTATACCTCGCTGGACTTCTAACACCTTTTCTTTGACTGAAAGATAAAAAAAATGTCATTGTTATTTTCAACAAAATCACAGGGTTGTGGTACGTTGTATTTTGTACATAATAATAACAGTGGTAGAGCCATGCTTAGGCACGAAGTGGCTGGCTCGACCGGTGCGATACCACGGTCTCACCGAAAAACCGGTTGTGAACCAACGCGTGCGTTGCATTTCTCTGAAACGTGTGAGGTTTCCGGAAGCAAAACTCCTCCTTTTTTCTTCCCCTCCCCGCATCCCCCATCACCATCAAATTCGGGCAGTACACTTACGACTCTTGAGTTGCAAGTGCCCATGGACAGCGGTTGTCACTTACCATCAGGTGACCCGTTTGTTCGTCTGTCACCCTATAAAATAAAAAATATATATAAGACTAAATAAAGACTCTTGAACACCAAGTGTAATGTACTCGACTTCTTAAAATAAAATAAATGAGCCCAAACACGAAGGGTTTACTAGTCACTGACAAGTTCCAATTCACGTTTGGTTCCATCAGCCGACCATCGCTACAAGGTTCAATCTGTTGACTCGTCAAAACTAATCATATGAGCCCAAACTATAGTGAATAACATGCAGCCAATGAAGAGTTCCACTAACCACCACCGGTTCCATCATCAGATTGATTGACATTTCTATCTTCCCTTTTCTGTCAATATACTCCTAACTTTCCAATTTGATTACCAAAGTGCCCGGATGCAATAGGTTTGCCCCTTTTACGTGAAGGGGACTAAGTTATCATCAGCAAAATATGGGCGTTTATTACACCCCTGCCTATGCCTTCGGGAATTCAGGCATAATTGTATGTATATACCTATATGTTATCCACACTACATATACATACATACATATATAGTCTCACTTCGATACGACAGTAAAAAGGTTAAAATTGAATTCCAAGATCTGTTTACAAAGTTAGTAAATTACTAATAAGTCAACAAATCTAGTAAAAGCGTGTCACCAAAATAAAGCACTCAAGATTTATATTTTTCTGGGTTTCCGGAAAATATGTATACGCTTTTGGTACTTAATGACGATATATCTGATGGTAAACGGATACCAACAACGCTAGACAAGAAAAGTGGGTAAACAACTGTGTCAATGTTCACCCAGTTTTGTTGTCCAGTGCTGTTTGTACCGAATTTCTATTACTTGGTCAACGTTACAAGTCATTGTACTACGGATACTCGTAACATTGTGGCGACACTGTGGTAATAGTTTTAAGGAGTCTATGGCACGGTCTATAATCTATGACAGGGACTTCTCCCCGCTAACAACATCGCTCTGTAACAAGTCTTGTATTTTACATAATATTAACAATATAAAGTGGAAACTATTTAATCGTTTTATTCAGTAAGTCCTGTGCACCTTATAATAAATTGAATACGCAAACGTTATCCTCGGTGCCATCATCGGAGATAACCCCCTCAACATCAGGATTGCTTTCCTATAAGATAGTATGTACAGTCTGTGCCTGTTAGACGGCGGCTGTTTGTTAAATTTGACGCAACTCACCTATAAGAAAGTCTAGAAGTATATCAGATAGTGCCTTATTGCTTGGTTTTGGTTCATTCACCAATCTCAATGTGGAGCTAGTGCAGTGTTGAGCACTGGACACAAGTTGAGCTGCACTGTCCTTGTTACCCACTAATAAGGCTGGTGGGGACGTTCGTAAACCTGACTTCACTTGCCACCACGCAGCTCCTGGAATTTATAGGTTAGACTTATAATTACAATATTCTGCTATCCTAAGGTACATTACGACATATTTGACTGCTTTGTAAAGGGTTCTCACAGCGTTCGATAGATGGCGATGTACAATACTGCATAGCTTGTTTATCTTTTGTAATTTTTCAGAGGAACGTAATCAAAATAAGTTGACCATGAGGCACAATACAATGGTGGTTTTATTTCTATTATAATCCTTTTTGGTAATGCACAACCAGGACAAGTGATGTTTACTGTCTAGTTAAATAAAGAAGATTCTTGCTTGGTGTGTACACCTGCTTATACATTACGAGAAAAGAATTCTGTTAGTCCTCAAGTCATTCGTTACTCTTAACTTACCTCTAACGTAATTGAGTGCTCCAGACCAATCACACGCCCTGGAGCTCGCCCATTTTCCATCTCTATCCTTCAGCTCTCCTTCCGCCAGCCATCGCTCTGGGAAGTATGGCCACTGCAAAAAACTTCCCACTTGAAATATAAGTTAGACTCCATAGTGAGCCGATCTTCGGAGATTACATAATGTAATTCATTATATCAGTTCTGTTTATCGGTTCTTTATTTATACAACTCAAAAAGGAGCGTAGCGATTAGAAGAGTCGCTTGATGGTAACTGACTGACGCCGCCCATAGCCGGCTCTGGACCAACATATACTCTTTTAGTGTAGTAAATGCCTTTAATATAACTTGATATTACTTATTAATTGTAGTTTTATTTGTCACAGAACTAATTACATATTGTATTTTTATCCATTTTAATATTTTTCCAGTTATGTCATTTATTTTAATTTAAAGTAATGGTTCGTTATAATGTTAGGTACCCAGTTAAAAATTAATGTAAGTCACGTGTAATTATCAATTATCTATAAAAGATTATTAAATAGCTATGGGTAATTAGTGTCGTGTCCTTCTTTAGCTGTAATAGGCTTTAGAATAAAAACTTTCGTGAGTTACATTTATATTTATTGAAATATACAGTTTTACTCACGTGTGTATTTCGGAGAAGCCGACTAGTTTCCAAAGGTGACGTCCAGTACCGTCGCGGCTGGACGACCTACTCCTTGAGAAAGGTCTCCTGTCGGGACTGAAACTAGTCGGGCATCCCCGAAATACACTCGTGAGTAAAACTGTATATTTAAAAAAATATACGCTTTGGTACGTACCTGAATAAAATGCAGCGCTCTATGGCAGAATGCTGCTGGTGGGTACTGCCAGTACAAGTTCGGATGAGGAGCGTCAATCACAGCGAATTTGCTGACCAAAGGACCTCGTGAATGGACTAGATACCTGAAGACAACGCAATTTAAAAAGGTAGAAATTTTCTTAAAAAAGTGCAATTTAAAGATTAATTCGCAACGTTACGTAATTTAAAGAATATTTTCTAACTCTTAGTTAATTGATTAGGACTTAGTTAAGGAGTTGTACCTTCCACCACCAGCTCAGCAACATTCGACGCAAATTTAATAACTTTCAAATGCCCAAGAAAATACCTTGTGCCTGTAAAGTTTGAGGATATCATTCGATTTCCTTGGGATAAGATATGATCAAATCCTGATTTGGTTGGCGGTAGTCTAAAAAAATACATATTTGACTGTATGCGTACTGTCTGACAGAAAATATTCTAATCCCTTAGTATTATATTATAGTTCACTGTGAACCACAAGGCAATATACATATATATTACATTTGAAAATGGCATCCTCCTTTTCTGAAGTTTGTTACAAAGACATCTAAAACTTATTAAGGAATAATAGATGCAAGAAATCAGACTTCGACTTTGAAAATCCCAGAAAATAGGCAATTTAAAAACATTTGATAATAAAAAAAAAATGTCTTATTTAGGTACTTACTGAAACCAATTCTCAGCACTAAATAGGAATAAATTAGATCAGTGTTTTAAACTTTACAAAAACCATCGATGATTTTTAATCAATAATGTATATTTTTACAACCGACTTCAAAAAAGGAGGACGTTCTCATTACATCTCATTTGTTTTTTATGTTTGCTATCTCAGAACTTTCGACAGGGTGAACCGATTTTGATGATTTTTTTTTATTTGAAAGCTGGTGCTTGTCTTCAATTTTATGATAGACGCATTGAAGTCAGTTGTCTACTTTTTTAAAGTGAATCATGTTTCTGCATATCAATATACGCGTGCCTTATCAATTAATATTGAAAATGAGAGGCGAAGTATCTCTGACCACAATGTTGAACTTTCAACTTGACACGTGGGTCACGTGGCGTTATTGCGTGGAGCAATCATGAATCAGATTATTTGTTGCAACTGATCAAGATATGTTACGAATGTGAATTTTTATTGTTTAAAAATATGCATAACAGTTATAAGGAAAAAAAAATGTTATCTACACAAAATGCAAGGTAGGATTTTTTTAAGCTCTTTTCTGGAAGGTTTGAAGGTCGTATCGGTCCGGAGATACGGCAGGCGACAATTTGTTTCATAGGCTGTTGTTTGCGGCAAAAAGAAGCGCACAGTGGTGGACTGCCAATCATCGAGGTTATGGGGATGGATATTTTGTAGCGTAGGACGATGGCGGAAACCTGCGGCCGGTATAAGTCCGAACAATTCCTCTGAACACTCCCCATGATACAAGCAATAGAGGATGCAGAGCGAAGCTACATCTCTACGCAACGCCAAGGTGTCAATCCGATCAGAAATATCTTGGCAGTCGATGATGCGGTGAAGAGGGAGAAGCTGGTACTGGGGTGCAGCTGCATAGAGATGAGAACAGTATTTCCTGCGCGGCCGATCCTGCGCCTTATAAAGTTGCAGGCGATGGGCCGGAGTTAAATACTGTCTCGATCTGTTTAGAACACCAAGCTTCTTCGAGGCTAATTTAGCCTTACCCTCTAAGTGACCGCGAAACTGGACTTCGCTTGATATATCGACGCCAAGGATTCCGATGCTGGCTGATGCAGTTAGGGAAGTGACCTCAAAGCGAGGTAATACGATCAATGGCATATTTTTAGTGGTGAACGCGCACACCTGTGTCTTCGTGGGGTTGAACTGGTTTTTTATGTACCTACTTAAATGCAAAAATGTGGGAAAATCCTATCAAAAATGTTAAAAATAAGTAGGATAAAAAGGTTGTAGTATTCAAGGGTGTTTTGTTAGGTCGATGGAAAATGTAACGCCAATGTTTTTAAAAACCGTACACAGGGCTTCTATGCACCTAGTACTTAGTACCTGGTCGGGTTCTTAACTAACAGTCGATTTGGGAAGATTGTGTGCCGCGATATAGAGTCAATAGTTACTTGGTAGTTCGCATGTTCTTAATTGTCGCAAATGAGCCGATGGGTACTGATGGTATGTTACTTCAGTCGCCACTGCTACTGACGGTACGACAGAACGGACAGTAAAACAGAACGCAGACATAGCTTCGCCACCAGGGGTCGTTCTATTACTTCTGTTGAGCCAGCCCATCCGTGCCTAAGCATGGCCCTCCCACGTCTTATATGGCGTTGAACAATGTTTTTGTTACGTAGGTAAATCTCGCCTGATTTTGCGAATCTAATCAAAAACATATCAGTACGTGTCATTGTTTTCCTTAATTACTAGTCATTGTTTTGTTAATATCCGAAGAATGATATGACTACAAATATTTGTAATTTTTAGTAATTTTATCAACAACATTTTGTAGAAAGGTAAGGGCTGGAAAACACAGATTCTTAAAATGTATGATGATTTATGCTGATTGAAGTGGGTCATACTTTTTATAAAATGAATTATATTGCAATTAATTATGACCAAATTGGATATTTAAACGTTTTTATTGACTACGTTAATTTATTTTATCGCACTACCATAAATACTTTTATAATTAAAAAAAATCCATTTGAATTTAGAATGTGTCGATTTTATAATATGAATACTAAATTTTTCCTTCTCATTTTCGCGTCATTCTGTGAAATATTTTTTATGATATTAAAATGAGGTGGGGTGATAAAAGGAACCGAATTTCTGTGATAGTATTGCACCAAGTAGGTAGTGAGTCAACAGCAATTTTTAAAGCTCATCCGCTTGGTATTAGTGGAATGATTGTGTATTGGGCTATAGATAGGTTCAATAAAATCCCTGTTGGGGACGGAAAAACATCTCTCCATCCACGTATGCGTACGGAAAAGGCGATCGAAGCAGTGAAGTGAAGCATTGTTACGATTTATGGTCAGCTTTAGAGAGTATGGAATGTTTGAAATCCATGACAATTCGGAGTCCCGAAAACAATGCATTAGATTGGCAGTGAAGAAATTTAAAAATGGAGAGAGTACGAGAATTGATAATTGGCTTCAACGTTCAAAGGACTGTGTTGAAGACAATTATTTTTAATGAAAACACACTTTACAGTAATAAATGTTTTTTGCAATACAAGAAAATAGATTTTCCTTGTAACAATTATTATGTTAAGTAGGTAATTAAACTGACGCATGATAAGTTAATGGAATGGGTGAGACTAGACACTTGACAGACGACGCGTCACAAAGATTTTGCTCTTATCGGATGCATTATTTGATTGTTATTTGGTCCATTGTTTATATCTTGGTAGCGAAATACTTAATGATAGAAATATAAGTTCTATTAACCCCACTATATCACAAAATACGTCACAATTTATAAGTCAATACCGAGATAAAACAAAGTAAGTGAGAAAGTGACTTAATTTTTTTATTGCATTACACACATTGTAATAGCAACGGCGCGGGCGCTAGCATAATTGGACAACCACTTGACAAGATGTCGGGATTGCGATCAAGTGGTTGCGGGATCCCCCAGTGTACCTTTCTTATCATTTGGAAACCCCATCGGGTCGTCATTAAACCGAAGTATTCGGTAGAATGGTACTAATATTATTAATCCGAAAAACAGCTTATTAAAGACATTTGGACCCCTCTTGGTGCATTGGGTTAACAATAAGTTCAGTAATATACGACCCACTTTGCTAGTATTATTTAAAAAATGAACAAAGTAAATATGTTTCTATGTACATGTATTATAAATAAAACGAAAATAACGTGTGTAGTAAGAGCAACCATTTTTTAAAAAGTGAAGCTTTACGTATATCTTACGGAATTGCTCATAAATAAACAATTACATACAAGTTTAAATAATAACTCACCAAGCAAGCATTCCACCAATCCCAAACCCAACCACCACTGCTGGCTTTTTTTCAGATACTCCAAAAGCTTCTAGCAGTGTCGACAACTCCGCAATTGCTCTCGGCGGTGATAAATCACTTCGGTACCCCCCCTCACTGCCTCCAGTGCCTCTGAGATCCAAGGTAAATACGTGGTAATCATTCTCAGCCAGTTTTTTGACAAAGTCCTTCCAATTCGCACTCCATAGTTTACCAGAATCTGGTGCGTCTTTGAGTATGAGAACTGTTTTACCAGATTTTGGGCCTGTTTCTACATAGTGATATTTGACGCCCTACAAAAAGAAGTAGTAATGTAATAGACGTAATATTGTCTTAATTATAGTGTTACCATATAGTTATACTGTTGCCTAATAACTAGTTTAATTGGAATTGGAAGTAATTTTTTTATAAATATAAATATAAAATTAAATATAATCCTAACTTCAAACCTCTCCAAACTTAAGAACGGAGCTGACGATCTTCAGACAGCTGAGCCGATTTTCTTAAAACATAGCTAAGAGCACTCTGGGTAAAGTCAGCTTTTAAACCGCATCAAAATGAGTACATTTCAGAAGTAGGGTGGCACTCTTGCACACAGATAGACACAGACTTGTCAAACTTATAACATCCCTATTTTTCGTCATAGGTTCAATGGTTGAGGTTTTAAGAATAAGAAATGTTAACAGATAAATTTGAATATATTTAGTTATATTTAGTTTTAATTTAATTAAAGTTTTAATTTCAAATAAAAGTTCTGCGTTTCACAAATAGTTGTCTTAAGACTGGGTTTTCTCTACCTGCGTCCATTTGCCACCATATCTGCTACGAGTTTAACACATAAGTCACCCTTTTCAAATCTAAATTATAAAAACCCACGGAACTAGCTTTAGATTTTAGGTATCCATCCAAGTGTTCAAGGGTAATGTACATAGGAAGTAGCACAAACTTAGACACAAACATAAATTAATAATGACAAAAGTTTGGATTTAAAAGATTTAAAAGATTTAATTTAATTTAAAAAGTTTTAACATAAATTAATAATGACAAAAGTTTGGTTTGTGGCTGAAATTAACTACAAAAACATTTTTTTTGATCTGTACTACTTTATGGTTTTCTTTTATATTTGGAAGTGTGCCGCCGGTATGAAAATGGAATATAAAAAGTTTTCAATAGTTTTAAAATATTCTTAAAAAAGTTTTGTTAACAAATTATATATTACCATAACTTTAACATAGCAATGTGTTCCAATAGAAGCATCAACAGTCAGCTCAACAGGCGGTTCACTCGAAGGTTTCTTTCTATGTCCCTTCCAGAAGCTTTTTATAGACATCTGGATTATTTGCCACACACCAACAAACACACATTTGAGTATTAATTCCACTGCCTGCCACCCGGATAAGGTTTTTAACACATTAATGTTTCGCACACCCATTTTAACGCTGATGATCGACACTGAATGTCCACTGAACGTAGTGATAAGCTCAAAAGTCTAATATAAATTGCTTCATGTGCCTCGTACGACGCATTCTTATCAATTTTATCGATGTTTTGTTGTCGAGACGGATATCACGCGTGCATTGATACGTTGCTATCTGTCACTTCGTTAGATTTTTCGAAGTTCAATTTTTAAATAATGGTGAATGTTTAGATGTGACGTCTTGCTCTATCTTTGGAAAAATTGTATAGTTTTCTCTTTTATACATATGACTACCCTCAATATTTTTTTTTCACTGCCTTAGCTTTTATAAATATAAACTATAAAAAAAAACACAGTAAATAGAATTAGGTTATTCTCCTGTTTTGACCGCACGATTACATAAAATAGATCAATATTTATAAAACCCCAATAAAAACAAAAATAAATGAAGTTTTGTTTTGAGCTGTCGCGACGGATACCTACGTGGGGCCGTCTGCATCTCAAAGGTTTATTTAAAAACAAATTAAATGAGGTCCGAGACGGAAGGCACTCAACTCGCCTCGGAGAGGATATTATCGATGACATTTTGAGCTTACGTTATGTGAACGACACTTTTATTTTAGCTGGTAAATATTTGTTGTGATTTCTTCAATATTTATTATAATTATAAATTTTGTTCACGTTTAAAAATATCAAATGAGTAGATAATAATATAATATAAATCGACACGAGTGTTAGATACACACGGCTGTCTGATTCCGAACTAAGCTGAGCTTGTATTATGGTGACATGGCTGCTAATTATCATAGTAATTATAATGAACTATTAGAACGAAGTTCCGTATGGGGCGTTGCGCTCTTGCCGGCAAAAACGTCCGTAACGTTAAAAAAAAGCGTAAGATTTTTTGGTATAGTGTATAGTGTATGATGACTATACAGTGTCTAATGTATAGTCTGACTATTATTATTATTGCAGTTTGCTATTATTATTCATGTAAATAGCTGTTTCTTTGTTTATTATTATTATATAATTTTATAAATCATTGTCCAACGACACCACACATCTTTTTTTATAGTCTCCTTATAATGCAGGCAGGTGTCCTTTGCCGGCAGTAGTTATTTCACATCGGATGACCTGTCAGTCACACTTGCATTTTTGCCATTATAAGATAATTTAATAAAAAAACAAGCGTTTCGAATCAGAGTCGGATCATGCTTATTTTAAAGATCCAATGTCATCGGTGGAGTGACTGAAGGTGTATGCAAAATTATATATATAGGATAGCCTATTAGCATTAAATAAACCATCCATGATTGCAATTCAACCAGCTACAAAAAGCTATGTACATAAGTGGAAGAATTAGTATGGAATGTTTCCATGCATAAATGTCGATGTCACATTGTGTAACGTATGATAAATATATCTTTACGCTAATGGACATCGAAGACATGCAGAAATGTCCAGTCAGCATCGCTAACGACACTAAAGGGCATGCGTGGTTACTGTGACGTTTAGTTCGCATCCCAGACAATACTGAAAGGCTTAAATTGATTTTCAATTTATTTGATAAAGCACGCCTGTGATTATGGTGGCAGCAATGCGAAGATGAATAATTTTGCAGTCATATTTGTTATTTTGTTATTGTGCATTATGATTTGATGTATGAAGAGGTAGTATAATAATATGAGAGGTTGCTGGCTGCATGTAAATTCAATTGAATTGAAGCGTGAGGAAAAGCTGCCAACTTTTTTTTTTTATTGGCGTGTCGTCGGTAAGCTTATCGGTTATATGTATTATTTTTTTTTAAATAAAGAATAAGTTTTTAGACAAAGAGGTTTTTATTAAGGACATACAATATATATTACATTATTTTTTATTTTTATTAAATACTTTTTTAGAAGGTGGTTTAGAAGTTTTATGGTTAAGTGATATGATTGGCATTGTATAAGACAGTGATATTATCGCTGTTATCAGTGTTTATACAGGTAAATGAACTTCAAGTCGCGGTCAGGAACTTTATCACACTTTGAAATTAAGCGAATAAAGTTACAAGAAATTACTGTAAAAAAAAATATTAAAGCATTTATTAAGAAGAAGTTAAATGTAATAGCATAGAGTTCGTATTACTTATGTTAGAGTTTCAGGAAAAAAAAAACATAAGCTGGTTTTAAATTTTGGCTTAGCTCTGATAGGACATGACCTATTAGAAAGAAGATTAGTACGCAGAAAGGAGATTACTTGATTACACGAATGGCGTGTCGGCTTAAGTGGTTACCTCACCACCGCGCCGAGTGTTGTGGGTTCGATTCCCGCACGGGACAACACTTAGTGTAATCCTCAAATAAATTGTTGTTCTGAGTGTGGGTGTTCTTTGAGTCCTTTGTTTGAGTATTTGTAAAGTCCCAAGAGACACAGGAAAAAAAATAACATGGCGATTCCAGACAGTTTTGTCAAATTAACTTCTATACCTAAAGATTGTAATAAAGGAGATTACACATCGGTGCGTTCACTAATATGATTAAATGTGTAACAAGTAGAGTTTGTTATAAATCCCGCCTGTATTGCTTATTTCCTTATTTTTTTACGGCGACGTCACCACGAAATGTGTTATCCTGTAAGCCCACTACTAAGACGAAACCAAGTGATAGATATCTAATATATTGTAATCCATCAAGTCTATAATCTAGGTCATGAGTTCGTGATAAAGAAACATCATACATTCATACATGACTGGCCTGTTGGTCTAGTGGTTAGTGACCCTGACTGCTAAGCCAGAGGTCGTGGGTTCGATTCCCACTCAGGATAAACATTTATGTGATCAGTATGATAATTTTTTCTATGTCTTGGTGTATTTTATCTATAATATGTATGCATTTAGAAGTATATAAGTATGTTTATCAGCTGTCTGGTTACCATAGTAAAAACTCGGCTTAGTTTAGGATCGGACGGCCGTGTGTGAGGTGTGTCCAATTATTATTATTATACTACATACGTACATACGTACACTCGAAAAAAATAATCCTGCACAGTCGGGTGAAAAGAAAATTAGGTTACAAAACTTGTGATTCGATTTAATGATGAGATAATACAATTATTGTAATTCCTAAGCACAAATGGATTTAGAAATTTGTTCTTTTTTAAATTTTCCGAAATAGTTTCTAATATTTCGGTAGGTACAAATGCTTTTATTAATTAAAATAATAGGTTATAAATAATATTATATTTTACTCTGCTTTTAAAATGCAACGGACTGGTCTATTATTTTCCAATGTCACTCTGTTGTATCCTTAACCTAATCCTGTACGAGGGCTGACGGGATGCGTCGTCACGTTCCTCGACCCTCCGCTCTGACACCTTTGTGTAACACCCTGTATATAAGGGAGGCTTCCTTATATTAGGAATAGAGAACGTTATCTTTGAGAATATTTCAATTTTGTGTTTGATTTTCATTATTATAAATAAGCTTTAAACTGTTTTTGATAAGCAAAAATATATTATGATATAGGGGGCAGACAAGTTGAGGATGTCACCTGAAGGTACGGTACAGGTTGACACTCTTTCTTTTTTCTTCTCATCAGCATAGCATAAAGTTCCAAACGAGAAGCGTATGTTATCCTCATATTTTTGGGCTTATAAACTGTCACGACAAAATGATGTAAAATATAAAAAAAAAAAAATATTTTAGTGAAAACTTCTTTAGGCGCGTTGAGCATTTATAGAGAGACTTATACTTATAGACTTATACTTATAGAGCTGTATATGTACTGTGTATATATGTGTACTTTTTGGGTAAACAAAAAGCGCGAAACTCGCGTCATCGTCACCGTACGCTTCCCATGAGCTATATGTATACTGTGTATAATCTAATAGCTCCACGATACAATTCACAAGTTACTTAGTTTTCACTTCAATCGGCAGTCCCCAAAGACTGCCCGTATATTTTTTAGTTAGAGGCCTTGGACTTGGCCGGCACCAGCCAGTTCGAGTTATAGTCACACCCTGACTTGCTTGAGTTATTGTTTACACTTACTCCAAAATCCATCTGCATAATAAATATGCCTTCCCATTTCTATTCTTGCTTTCCTGTCAATATACTCTAAAATATTCCCATCTAATTCCCAAAGTGCCAGGATGATGGCAATAGGCTTGTCCTTGATTATGTGGATGGGACAGGATTAAATACGGCATGGCATTAATTACACCTCTGCCAACCCCTACAGGGATACCGGCGTGAGTGTTTCTTGCTTGTTCTTCTCTCATATATTGGCACGAACTTAGTTTGGCGCATAGATAACAATACTGACTCTCTTCTTTGATTGAAATAAATTAAGTTTATTTGATTTGAATATTTTAAAAGTTTTTAACTTTTATACGACACTAATGCACGCATATGACAATGCATAATGTATATACAATATTTCTTTATTACTTATAAGCAAGTAGGCATCGTATTAAATAATTAAAGATAAACGATTTTATTCATGTATTTATTTCGGGGATTCTGCACTAGTTTTGAACCCAACGAGATCCCGCTTATTGAGAAATCTTCGTAGAGGGTTTGAGAGGTTTGGGAATCAATATACACAGTGTAACTCTTAATACTGACTCAGGCTCGTCTGATCAGTGTAATCGTCTTATCACTTCGATGACAAATTCAAATGATTGGAGCCCAGAACTGCTAGTTTGATCGCCTGTTCGGTGGCAGACATTAAAAATTGAGCAAAATTCCCATGAACGCCAGAACGGATCGGATCAGATCAGTTCAGATATAACAGCTGGTCTTTAATAAACATTTATACTATTTTGACCTAATTAATTGCTTTCTAAATTACTAGCATTCTGTCGTTGAAGCCAGGTCATATCACTATGGTGATAGCAAGTTTTGAAATAAATTATTAGTAACCCGGATTTAATTCAATGATAATAAAGTATTAAACTTTGTTTATCATTCTAACTGATACATCAAATATTAAAAGTAATTGAGTGGACTGTACCTAATTTTGACGTCACTAGTTTTAAGTACCATACAAAGTACAAAACCTTCTTTGTTATAATAAAAATCATTTAATTTGACTTCACAGTCAATTGCCGCATTTTCTTGATACTTATTTTAAATGTGGAATACACATTTCCTTTATTAAAAAGGTACATCATTTGAACGCTGTACCCGTGTCACAGTACATAGTGGCCCCGGGGGACAGATCGTGCGATTGTCATGTTAATGTCACCGACCGGGGGCGTTGCGGCGCCCCATGAGGTGATTAATAATTATTTGACACTTCCACCCTTATGTATTCAGAGATTTCGTGTGGATTCTGTATTGTTGTTTTATTATGTGTGCGTATCTACTATGTAACTTGTAGAAATATTTTAATTTTTTTTTTGAAAACCACTCCCCCTATAGGAATTATTCTGTGCGCTGAGCACTATACAAACATACATATGACGGACACAAAGAACATCCACACTTAACGCAACTATTTCTGGATTACACTAATTTATGTCTCGTCTGGTAATTGAACCATCGATTTCTGCTCAGCAGTTATTCCAATCGGCCAGTCAATATAATTTTAAGCATTTGAAAATGTGGTGGCCAAACGTGAAGCGTGGGATTATTATCATTTTTCCATAGGGGTAGGCAGAGACCTCTTCCTTCCGTTTGCAACGATTTTGACATACCTTCCTCGCTTCTTCAACTTTTATTCCGTTTCGCATAATTCCACACATAATATATAGATTTTTATAGATCTGTATGTAATTACGGTGTGTGACTGTTCTTTTTAATAAAAAAAACGAGATTTGTGGTTTCGCGTCGTCTGTAACACTACACTTGGTAATCGGATTTGCCTCGCTAAACGACACCCTATTAAAAATCCACAAAGAAAAATTAACGTAACAGACGCTGCCGTATAAACCTAATGCGTACAATCTTAATGTTACCATCACAAAAATCGCACGTATATGCATTTGTAAGAAAAAGCTTGAGTAAGGAGTTTTTATGCAGTTGAATTATAAGTATAATAGTTGGGTTTTCTTATAATACACGCTGACGTATCTCATGTTACAAGACGACGGAATGAAAAGGCTATACGATATTTTTATTCGATACAGTATTGTTAATAATTTGATAAATATCTGTTTGGGGTGTGAAATTTAAGGCGTGTGTTGTGTAAGTATTTTATACGTGTATCAGTATTCGGTATTTTACACGCGGTATTGATTCCTGTTATGTCAGGATTTAACCAGAGAATCGCTTAGATGACTGCTATTAAAAAAAAACAAATCCCGCAATAGGAAACAGGCACTTTTGAACGGAGCGTACGAGTTTATGCTCAATGAACAGAAAAAGTAAAACACAAACATCGTTGTATTTCTTTACATACCTACGAAACTTTGTGAGTCCTTTTATAACATTATTTTCTATTATACCTTACCTAAGATAAAGTATAATTTTTTGAGGAATGTTGTAACTATTAGTGCTCGAATAGAAATTCAGATCTGGATGTGCCGGCGAGGCTATTCTTAACATTTTCACATATAAATTATATATACACATTTAAATTTTAATATAAATCACATTTGCATTAAAAAATTCGTTCGGTTTTTATAACGAAGTTGGGGACCACTGTAATGCGTACTCTTACAAAGTGGTTCTCTAATTTTTTTTAATTTTTGGCTTTTACAAGTGATTGATATAAAAACAAAATACTCAAATCACACATCATTAAAGGTTGAAGCTTCCACACGTAAAGGAATGAAAATGAAAAAAACGCGCCAAATCGGTTTACTGACGTATCGTACGGACCACGGACAGTCGTACACTTTTAATTTCTTTTTTTTAAGGCATTAGCATGCACCGAGTTCGACCGGTAACTGCGTTACGTGAATTATTCTGTGTACAGTGGAGAGTGCGGCCGATTGTTGTAGATTCTGTAAAAAAATTGATGGTAATTTCAACTCTAATGAGTAACTGGTAGGTGTGGAATTTCCATGATGTTTTCGTGTAGTAGTATGGTTAGTTGACGCGTGCATTGTGCCCGAGTGCATTACAACAGGGTACAATGTGCGAGGGCCACTCGTTACCTACTTGACTGTGTAACTTCGTTTGTGAGTTCGCCTCGTGCTCAGAGTTGTACTAACGAGCTCCTCGGACATTTATTTATTATTATATTTATTTTTGATTTAATTTGAGTACTTGTGTTGTGTATTGAATGGTTTTTAAATATTACCTTCATAAATTTGTAGGACTCACAATATGTATTTTTCAGACAGTAAAATCCGTTTAGTAAATCCATATAACAATCTGATATCACACACACATACGATAAAAGTTAGTATTCGATAGCAGAGTACAGGAATAAAATAAATTAAGTTTTATTATTTTATTTATAATATTGAAGGATACGATGTGTGTCTATTTAGGTGTGTCCCTCAGAATTCTAAATTATTTCGTCTAAATGCTGTTTAAAGAAATTAAAATATAAAACTCATTTTTAAAAGTGCTAAAAATATTGTCCTTTATGCTTCTAAGTGAAGTGCCATCATTTTGATTTCCTTGAGCGAGGGTGCGTCACTCGTTGCGAGAGCTCGTAACACCTATTATGGCGCCCCCTCCAAAAAGATTTATTCAAAATGTTATTTTACACCGTCTATGTACCCAAGCTCCATTGTATTCATCCGGCCATGTACAATACCGTTGTAATTTGAAATAATGTTGCGTTCTCTTGTTCGATTTTCAACTTTATAACCGTGAATTTTTAAATGATGTCATAGGACGCCATTTTGTTGACGTGTAGGGTGACTGTAACTGTTATTGACTCGTGTTATTGAGTTAGATTGAGTGGCTAATGGGTTCACTATTGCGTTGTATTTGTAACGCATTTTAATATCAAATCGTTTGCTTGCTGTTCAAATAGGAATGAAGTTGGGTACATGAAAATTGGACATTATTATTGTCTAGATTTTTGTTATTTAAGACTTATAGAAAGAAGATAATAGAATAATGGTAGATCAAATAGCCGCATGACATAGCGAAGTAATGATCATAAATTAACCTTCTTAAGCTTTGTGCCTAAGTTACATAATCACTTAAGTTATTCAAGTTATAATTAAGTACTTTTAAAACTAAAAACTGACAGTCCACCGTCCACTTTCAAGTGTAAATCTCTAGGCATGGTAACCTGCAAACTGGTGGCCGGGTAGTTAACGAAGCCAATTTGCCGGCTCCCGACCAGTAATGAAGCACTTACTCCGATGCTGCCGCAGTCGGCTGATAACGAATGCTGTTACCTAACCATAAATTTTCTTTTTATTTTTTTTATTGGCTTCCATTTTTAAATCAAAGTGGATATTATTTTTGAAGTGGCAATGTTCTGGTAGGCAAGTGGGGACTATTGGGTCTTTAATCTAACTTATCAATGATCTTCTTGAGATATTTTTATTAGTTAAAAAGTTAAATACAGCAAATTAATTGGGTAATATAATCGTTAACCTACTTTATACTATAGTTCATTAAATTTTGCTTTTTTGAAAGAAATAGATAAATCATGTTATGTATGTCTACAAGTATAAGTTATATTATTAAAAAAATATATAACCTAATAAGTTTATCACTCTGTTAGCGTCTCGTTTAGTTGTACAAGAATAAACGTATTTCCTTTCTGGCTTTCTAAATATTATATCTACCTATGTTGCGCTATGACTCTCCCCTTATTAAAACGATTTAAATGATACTTCACATATCGATCAAGTGGTCTAAGCTATATGGCTTGGCAAAGAAACAGCAAAAATACACCCGATAAACATAATCCTTCTTCTTGCGCCGACGCGACCGGTACATTGAAGTGTTTATCAAATCAAAGTGTAACAAAATTGTTTATATAGACGTTATAATAATATTTAACTACCAAAATATATCATATACCTTCTATATTTATTTTTTTCTCTACTATGAATCTATTCCCAACATGCCATCATCATATAACATCAAAGTTGGCAGTTCGAAAAAAAAAAAATCATTAGTTTTTTTTGCTGTTTTATTTTATTTTGGGTTTATGATACAATAAGGATATGTTAACTCCATCATTCCTAAACCAGACAAACCAAATAAAAAAAAATAAAACTAAGTGCATTATATGTAAATACATGTTTATATAATAATTAAGACTTGTCACATCCATCACAGCAAATCATTGTCGAATGACTGTAATGAGATGACATAATTTCTTGGCTGCTTATGACCGTTAGCAGCTCATCTCGCTCTAAATTAAGAAGTCATCCAAACAATTTAATAGAAGTCCTTAGAGCAAAGCCTCATGTTCAGATTTATTCCTGTCACAATCCATAAGCAGTTGTTGCACATGTTCAATTTAATTACATAGAGGACAGTTGATAAATTTGAGCCTGTTGCAAATTTTGTTGATGGAAAATGGCTAGATCTATTTTTAAAATATGTTTTTATATAACGTCTTTTATTACATGTACACATATAAATATAATATTAGTACCTAAGCCGACATAACCAATTTAAATTCCTTATCCATTCCATTCGAAATTTAAAAAAGCTGCACATTCCCCAATCCTCGAGGACAGACTAACAAACGTAGTATAATCTCTACTAGAGGTGACAGGCACCTGCCAGTCACGAGAGTGGCTTCGTTACCGCGGCCAAGAGAGGGCGCTCGTGTCCCATCGCAGTTTCACGTTGGCTCAGAGGTTCGGTACTTCAAATGATGACAATTATACAGAATTTCAGATTGTTTTGCGAGTTGAATTTAACTAGATGTTTTTTTTTAATGGAAATGGTGACCAGGAATACAATATGAATGCACGGATGGCGCAGCGATTTAAGTGAAAGTCCACCAACTGTTAACAATCACAGTATAAATAGTACATAAACGTCTTTAAAGCGCCTTTCCAATTTTTTTGCGCAATAGTTTATAAACTGTATGAATAATCAATAATGAATTTTAAAGTAATCATTCGTAACGTAATTTAAAGAATTATCCAACAACTGTTACAGATTTGTACCTTCAACCATCAGCTCAGCAACACGAGACGCAAATAAAACTTAATAGGTTTAAAAGTATAGAAAAAAAACTATATTAGTACATATAAAGTTCACTTACCTCTCTTTTTCTGGGATAACATGATCAAATCTTGATTTAGTCAATGTGACCACCGCATAAACTCTTGCGAATAATAAAATAGTTTTTGAAGTTTGTTGAAAATTAATGGCTAATGTTTTCCTATGATTAGTTAAATATTCAATTCTAGCTTTCAATAGCGGCTCTGTTATATTTTAAATGATTGTATCCTACTGACTACTTTTGCAAAATTTGGTTTGAAATAAATAATATCTATCTATCTCTGTTTAAAGTTACTAATCCGATCCCTCGGGGAGTGTTTATTCCTGGATAAAAGTTACAAATGTTATTTGTTGTACCATTGACAACGTGTATGCTAAATAAGTGATTGGGTAGGCTAGAGACGGGACAGAGTATAAAATTAAATATATCATTTTTGAATCTATAATAATAATTAGTATAATACTCAATAATAATAATAATTATTATTATTCTCAGAAATGTGGTTACAGTAGGTGGTTTACAGAATTAAAAGCACAAGACACATTTCGCTATATTTAGGTAGCATGCAAATATTTAAGATTATACAGATAAAATTATGCAAACATACTAATATTACTACTACTTTTTTATAATTGCTGTTGGTATATGTACTTATAGGTGCATATGCTCTTTTTTATATTTAGCCTATTTACAGAATACAAACATTTGCTGTTTCCTATTACTATTATTATAATAAATACATTTTATTCTGTGTGCCTGCTGTCAAGGCCTTTTCTGTCCTGGCTATCGTCTTCCCATCGTCTGAATGGTTTCCCTTTTCATGCCTTGGGTACCACAATGTTACCTTTTCCTACTTCTCTTCTCCCCTAATTACATGGCGGTCTCATTTCCCCTTTAATTCTCTTATTTATTTAACTTCATTATGGGTCTTTGTAGCTTTCATCAGGAAAACTATAATTAAAGATATTTTTTTTATATACTATAGGGGGGCAGACGAACAGACGGGTCACCTGATGGTAAGTGACACCGCCGTCCATGGACACTTGCAACTCAAGAGTCGCAAGTGCGCTGCCCGCCTTTGAAGGTGATGAGGGATGGGGGATGCAGGGAGCGGAAAGAAAAAGGAGGGATGAGGAGATGGGAAAAGGAGAAAGGAGATGAGGTGAGAGAAAGGGGGGGAGGGGGAATTGGGCCTCCGGAAACATCACTGAATTGGGGGAAATGCAACGCAAACGTTACTTCACAACCGGTTTTCTGTAAGGCCGTGGTATCGCACCGGTCGAGCCGGCCCATTCGTAGTTAAGTATTGCTCTACCACTGAATATTTTTTTTGATTTTTTTATATTTTTCTCTTTTACCTTAAGCTTCGTTTTATGCTTCGCTGATATGTTTGAAGTTTAATTTTGCAGAATTGGATTTTATAAGAGCGCTTGGCACTGACATACTCACTTAACTATTCTTATAGTTCAATAATAAATACCAATCTATAGAAAATTAATATCCACATAATACACTCTTAAAGAGTTATCTTAAGATATAACAATTAAGTAACAGATTGGTATTTACTGAGACATCCTCCAAAACTAAGCAGAGTTTGTACTTGTACGATAATAACCAGACTGCTGATAATTAATAATTAATAAATTATATAAATTACGTATACCAATACACAGAACAAAATAATTATTATCATCAAAGAGTTATTTGTCCTTGGTGGGAATCGAACCTAACTCTGGCTCAGCAATCAGGATCACTAACTACAAAACAAACCAGAAGACCACATGTAAAATCCGACAAGAACTACTGTTTCATATGTTTTTACAATGTTAAGGTTTCCCAGATTGAATGATAGATGGCGTTAAGCGTTCAAAATGTTTAAAAGGTTTTAAGTGAATGCCATTTTTTTTACCCTGAACACCCGTGTCGAATTCATTCGTTAACGTCTAATGTTAGTAGATAGACACTTAGTAGATACCGTAGGAACATTGTTGTAGGTTAGGTGTCGTGAATTACAATGAGATTTAAGCAAAACTCTGACAGAGATAAAACCAGCCAGCTTTGCATTCATGAATAATGAGGCTTGTCTCCTATTACGTAAGTATGACAACATTTTAGTCAACAAAATTACATGTTATCAATAATATAATAATCTTTGCAAGTACCTTTTATGCATAGTAATGTCAAATGACTAAAGGAATTTATAAGTATTCGCATGCTTCTTCGTTTATTGCAACACTATAAGGAATTTTGTAACACAATTTATTGCTCAATTGTTTACGCCGTTTAAAAAAAATATCGGTTTAGCTTTGCATTTTCATCTGTCATTTTTAAAGCCATTTAGCATCTCTGTATAGCATAGTAATTGCTTTCTGAATATATCAAAACTTTGTATTTATGTCAGCTGTTAAATAAATCGAGTATAAAAACATAGCTTCATTTTATCAACCCAGTAGCCGTTACTTTCCGTTACGCTCCCAAAGATTGTAGCGTGATGTTTCATAATCTATATTTGTCAATAAATACTTTATCCAATATAAAAAGGATCACTCATGTCTAATTGATAGTTCCTGAGATAAGTGCATTACGATAAACAAACAAATAAGGTTTTACTTTTTTATTAACATAAATTACTGTGTTATATATGTTATGTTATGGGTGCTATGCTGTAAATTAAAACGGTTTCATTTTGGTTCTAGTTATTATTAACAATGATAAATTTCAATTATGTTACGTTATTGTCGTGTTGACTTTAGTTCAGATTTCATTAAATTCAAGAGTAGCTGCAGAACCTATTCAATTTAGAAGTATTTGACCTACCCATTTATACACTCATTACGGATTCTTGTCTCATTTTAGGTCGACTTCTTGTTTTAAATTTAGTTTTGTAATTAATCATTATCTATAAAATATGGACTTATATTTTAATATAAATTAAAAAGTAATAAATGTTTAACATGTATTAACTAGCATAATAATCTCCGAACAGCAGTTGAGTAAACGAGTATTTTTTTCATAATAAAAACATTAAAAACATGACTCGTTTTGTAATTTATGTCGTCAGATAATTTCTATTACCGTTACAAAGTTGTTTTGACTATCTTTAATGCTTTTTAATATTTGTATTCAGCCTGTTTCAATTACAATCTATGAGCTACTTTAAGAATTAAAGATTTTTTATAAGTACACTAGAATAATACAAGCACACACTCACGACTATAGCCCTGAAAGTGTAGGCAGAGCCGTTTCCACTGCCCACTTTTTGACAACTATATTTTACTCCCACTAATAGGGGAAAGCCTATTGCCGTCTTCCTGGCAATGTGTGACTGTATATATACTGTCTGATATTTATATAACAGTCCGATCTCTTTGTCGCCCGTAGTGACACACACGGGAACATAAGGCCTGGCTCTAGCCAATTTTTTAGCCACGTCGTTCGCGTTGTACACGCGAACGACGTGGCTAAAAAAATGGCATTTACTTTATTAAAAAGAAGAACAACAAAAATAACTTACATTATATTATAATATTATTTCTGAGAGATTATAATTTCTTTAGTAATATTTTAATCAATAGGCAGTATACAACTTCTATGCAGCTTAAACACGCTGCCGACGGCTTTCACACCCTACCAAAAGAAGGCGCGTTTGCGATCGATTTTATTTATAGTCATATTGTAACCTCATTTCTGTCTATGACAGTAAGTTAGTTGATCTAACATATTTTTTAAAAGTAAAAGCAAGCGTAACGACGACGGCGCATAGACACCATTTGTTTTTTATCGACAATTTATTTTGCTTTCAAACTAGGAGTTTAAGTGGAATATTTATGCAAAATGTATTTATCAGTTCGTTCCAAGTGTTATGATGTTATAAAATATTGGCGCTAGAGGTCGTTGCGGCGGAAGCAAGCATCGTTTCCGGCGGAGACGACCGTTATCTGTTTACGGCAGTTATTTATGAAGTACCGCATTGAAAATATTTATAACCAATGTCTTTGTGTTTATAAGAAGTTTTGTTAGGATATTGACATTGCTTTTTTTGCTACAAATAGTACTTACAGGTTATATTTTGGAAGTGACGAACGGTTGTCATGATCAATATCGCTAATTTGAACTTTTTTTTTTTTTTTTTTTATGCGATAGGGGGCAAACGAGCAGACGGGTCACCTGATGGTAAGTGACTACCGCCGCCCATGGACACCCGCAACTCAAGAGTCACAAGTGCGTTGCCGGCAGGCGACAATTTGTTCCATAAGCTGGTTGTGCGAGGCAAAAAGCTTCTGGAGAAGCGCACAGTGGTGGAGTGCCAATCGTCCAGGTGATGGGGATGGATATTTTGTCGCGTAGGACGATGGCGGAAACCAGCAGCCGGTATAAGTCCGAACAATTCCTCTGAACACTCCCCATGATACAAGCGATAGAGGATGCAGAGTGAAGCTACATCTCTACGCAACGCCAAGGTGTCAAGTCGATCAGAAATATCTTGGCAGTCGATGATGTCGTACAGTCGACCTTATTATCGTTGGTACTTTGTTTTTAGTTATTATGTTTAAACTTCGTATAAATGGATTTTATCATTTAAATTGGATCTTACATAATCTATAGACGATGTAGTTTGTTATGATGGTGCAATTTTTAATATTTTTTAAATAGTTTTTATTACTAGTTTTCACCCACGACCCAAAATCTTTTTTGCGTACGAATCCCTATAGAATAGTACTTCTTTTGGTCTGAAAGGTACCCCGTGTCCTTCTCTGCACACATGATCAGTTCAATATTTGAAGCGTGAATATACCAAAGAAACTTAATTGCGGATTTGTAATATTAGAAAGGATTTCTTGTCATCAATCAATTACCCCACTGTAGTCCACAGTTGGACATAGGCCTATATAGGATATGATTTTGTATACCTATCTACTACTGATATACTACTGATATTGTATTCTTATCTTGAATTGTAGGGTCAACACTACACCCTACCTATAAAATTCAGAATTGGATCTTCTAAATCAGAGATACAAGTTTACAATATGACACTTATTAGTTAGAGTACAGCACCTACTTATTTGGTGTCCGTGTATTTAGCGAGATTCTTAAAAACTAAAGTTTGATTAAATAAGCGCTAAGACACGATTTTAAAGAAGTGTCAAAAACCAGCGACAATAATTTTATTTATTTATGCAAACGAGACAGCTGGCCGAACGTCAACATTGAGTTACTGATATCACTCGGGCTCCTTTACTAACTCTATGACCACTTGTGGCTACTCTATGGTCCAATTGCATTGTCAATGGTCACGTATTGCTATTGTTCACTATCCTGAGGGGACGTCACTATTATCAATATCTTTTTAAAGACGGATAGTTGTCCATACACTTAATCCACCAAATATTAAAAAGAGCTACGCCGTGATGTCCGAGATAAAAGATGAAGTTTGTTATTATAATGGACGTGTTTACCTCTAAACTATATGATTATCATAACAGATGGGATGCTGCATGTTATTTCAACTGGATCGTGCGTGACTCGATCGTTGAGATGTGACGAGCTGAATATTTAATTAGGGTATTTTCGAATCTCTATTTTTTATATAAACACTCATTACTAAACTTTGATTCGTTTTATTGTAACAAACATACGCATAAATAAATACAGTTTAACGGTTTTATTTTAAAAATAATAACTTAATTTGACGTGTAGTCTAGTTGTATTGTCCACCCTACTTAAATTTAACAGCCATGATTTTAAATTTTATAAAAGGAACGTCACAGACCATAAATCAAAGAGCGTCCATACTCTTAACTGTTGTTGTTTTCGATTGGCTATGTAGTATCGATTACAAGTCGTTATATTCTCGGTTACTCTGTGGGTGGACTTTAGGTGTGCGTGAAATGGATACTGCCCTACTGGGCGGAGTCGATGTCAGCCAATCCTGTAACTGATACTCTACTTCTTCTCGAAGAAGAACAAGAAAAAATGTGCTTTATTACTACCAAATACGGTTGATATTACAGTTACTTGAAAACTCATTCTTGTAAGCGATACTCTAGTTCTTTAATGTATGTGGTGATGGATTTTGGGCTTTATGTATAGTATCTTAGGTTGTTTGTTAAAGGTATATCCATGTAATTGATACGCTTCGTCTAAAATTGATGTTTGTAGTATAGGTACATTATTATGGTTATGCTAACAAGTTTAGTAGGTTTCCCAATATAGGAGTGGTTTTAACCTAAAAATATTGTCTATGCCAAATTTAAACATGTTCATTTGATAACAGAATTCGTTTTTAGAAGATTTGGGTTTAAAACTTTAAAACTCACTTTTGATTGTATTTTATTGAGGTCTTTAATGATTCACCATCCACGAAAGCGCATAACACAACATACACAACTTCAAATAAGTAGATAATCAAGTATTTTGCTGTCTGGATGTCAGTATGTATGCTGTGTCTGTGCGGTGTTATCGGTGTCTCTCCATTGGTGAAGTAAAAGGCCACTAAGGACTGCTATCAGACAGTATATAATAATATGCAGCCCTAAAGTACCCGGATGATGGTAAATGGCTTAGTCCTATTACATTACTGGGACTAAATTATAGTTGACAAAAATATTGCGTTTGAGAAGCCTGTGCCTACCCCTTCGGTCCTCTAGGCGTGTATGTATGTGTGTATGTAGCAAGGTAAAAAAACATCAAAAATTCTGCATCTATATTTTACAAATATACTTATATTTAACAAATGAATTGAACAGTTAAAGAAAGCCTTGCTTTAATTTGCTGCGAATTTATAACAGTTCAAAAACTTCGCTATCTTCAGGTTTGTAAGCCTTACTGTAGTTAATTTATAGGCCAAACTAAATAAGGCACAAAATTGTCGTTAACATGGCCGATAATAGGCGTAGGTGTGTCACCTGCTGTGCAAAGCCAACCTAACATAGATCACAGGTCTCTTTAACTAATCTTTTTATCCGAAAAATAAGGGTTATAATTTTCGAGTATATTACCAACGAACGAACAAACGTACTGGCCTGTTCGGTTAGTGGTTAGTGACCCTGACTGCTAAGCCAGAGGTCGTGGGTTCGATTATCACCCGGGACGAATATTTGTGTGATGAGCATGAACATTTGTTCTGTGTCTGGGTGTAATTAATCTACTATATGTATGTATTTAGAAGTATGTAAGTATGTGTATCAGCTGTCTGGTTACCATAGTACAAGCTCTGCTTAGTTTGGGATCAGACGACCGTTTGTGAGTTAGAGAGTCATAAGTTTACCTAAACATTATAGTACAAGTGACATACAGTAGACTTGAAGCTACCCTCAGTATTAAACGTAGAAATTGATAATGTGATTTGGCTTCATATATTTCAATAATTTTAATTGTTATCGGATATTCATTAAAGTACAATAGATTTACAATAGACTTACATACCCCAAAGTAACTGTCACAGACAATTAATCGTTGTATTACGTTTCTAAAAACATCGTTATGTATTTTACGTTCTAGCAATGAACAATACACAAAAAGAAACATTAGAAAGGGGAGGCAAGGGGCACCTGACGCCGGAAGTCATTAGTAAATAGATGGACACGAAGAAATGCGATAACGCCCTGCGCTCCCCAAAATTACTATACACTTATTTTAAAATTGCAACTCTAAATGTAACACACGCGACAATAATGAACTTTAGAGTATAGAGTTTAAAGTTTATTTTCTTTTAGAAAATACTTTGACAGAAGCATAGATAAATTTGTTTCCCGCCATAAAAAATGACATTGTGTGGCCAACACCAAAACGTTACCATCTATTGTTATAATCTAAGGAGTTTTGAGGGTTACCAAAGATATTTTTTTTTTCTAGAATGGCGGATTTGAATATGTTTTAGTTGCTTCCTGTATTACATTGTTTTAGGTATTCTTTTTTTGAAGAACTCAAAATGTTTAGGCAATACACGCACATATTTTTTTTTAAATAAAGTTTTATTTTAAGTTTATTCTCTTTTCAACTGTTTTATTTAACGTAATCTTTCTAATATCGTATATGCCATAGTTTGAATGCATGTTTGTAACTCAATAACGTAAGAATAGCTGAACGGATCTAGATGAAATTTGGCAAATAGATAGATACAGCCTTTAGTGACATAGGTGTTATCTCGAAATGTTACACTATATGTTACTCCTACTATTGAGACTACATATTTCTTGACTAGCTGGATGGTCTACTGGTTAGAGAACTTGACTGCTGAGCCGGAGGTCCTGGGTTTGATTTTCACATGGGACATAAATTTGTGTTATCCATAATTTGTTGTCCCTGGTCTGGATTTAATTAGTGTCTGTTGTGTTCCGGAACACAGGAATGATTCCTAATGCGGGAGTTATCTTTAAAAAAAAAGAAGATTCAAATAATACCTCACGTGTCGAAATTAGTAATGTCATTTATGCTTATACTATATATACATAGCTATGCGAAAAACTAAACTCTCCTTCTTGCGCAGTCGCGTCTAAATAGGTATGTTCCAAGTTTAAATTATATGAAAATAGTATTAAAATCACCTCTAGTTGTATTGCAATGTAGGAATGGCGATTATTTAGTTCTAATATCTTCAACAGATGGCGCTGTACTGTATACTTTTCGTATAATATTTTTTTTATGCGATATCGACAAACGAGCAGACCGGTCACCTGATGGTAAGTGACTACCGCCGCCCATGGACACCTGCAACTCAAGGGTCACAAGTGCATTGCCGGCCTTTTAGGTAGGCGTACGCTCTTTTCTTGAAGGTTTGAAGGTCGTATCGGTCCGGAAATACGGCAGGTGACAATTTGTTCCAAAGGCTGTTTGTGCGAGGCAAAATGCTCCTGGAGAGCATAATGGTGGAGTGCCAATCGTCGGTGATGGGGATGGATATTTTGTCGCGTAGGACGATGGCGGAAACCAGTAGCCGGTATAAGTCCGAACAATTCCTCTGAACACTCACCATGATACAATTATATTTATTGTTAGGCAATGACATCTACAATTATAAATTGCAGTACAGAATATATATACATATATATATATACATGTACTCACGTCTGTAGCCCTCAAGGGACAGGCAGAGGTGATAGACGCATTATAATTTATAATTTTATAATTATTAATTTTCATTTATAATTTCGTACGTAATAGGGGCTTAAGTCTATACAACTGTTATTACACCTTTCATTCGAGCATGCTGACATGACTTTTTTTCATTATTTCATTACTACTTGATAAGATTATCATATATAAGAATAAAATCGGTATTATTTATGGATTTTCTGTTATTGACAGATTTCACAAAAAATAAGTGTTATTTTTTGTGAAATCTAATGTGTTTTCTCCTATTTGAGTGTATGGGAGTTTCTTTATTTCACAATAACGTTTAAATGTCTTTTTGTGAGGGTAGTTGTGTTTTTGGAATTTTAAATTGTTGAACATCTTCACCTTGGTACCGTGCGGTTCACGGTGGAGTATAGGGCCACCTCATCTCCTACCGGTCGTAAAGGGCGACTAAGGGATCAGACTGTTATCTATAAGACACGATGTATACAGTCATACAGTGACTGCAATAGGCTTGTCCCCTATTATGTTAGTGGACCAAATTCTTATTGGCAAAATGTGAATGTTTTGTACCCCTCTGCTTACCCGTTAGAGGATACAGGCGAGGAGGAAACATGTTCACGTGGAACATGTTCAGACTACCAATGTTCAGAATACCAGACGCCGCAGAACCGACGACCGTTGGGGCAAACGAGTTCTTGAGTGGAGACCGCGTCTCGGCAAACGTAGCGTAGGACGCCCACAGGCCAGGTGGAGTGACGATTTGCTGGTGGTGGGGAAGGTGGCTGGCAAAAGCTGAATGCGAGAAACTGAAAATTGATCAAAGTGGCATGCAATGAGAGTGGCCTTCGTCCAGCAGTGTGTGTTTTTACAAAATAAATATATTTTCTTCGTTTCTTTCTATTAACAATACCTCTGCCTATCCTTTCGGATATATAGGTGTGAGTGTATGTACGTACATATATATGTATATAAAGAAGTTGTTCCTTATATTTATACTATCTACCCTTTATCAAAATCATCTTTAATTCAACCAACTTCCCCTAATTCCTTAACAAAAGCCATCGAAACTTACATCCTTAGAAGCAACACATATTAACATAATCCCTAAACTATATAAGCAGCGTTAACCCGTCGCCTGCGACAACGGTGTCATAAAGACCGAGCACCCCGACACAGCGAGCTGTTATTAACTTAGCAAAACCAACAATCGTGATTAAATCGTGCGTCAACTAATAAAATAATAAGACTCGGAGCATTTTCATATAGATGGGGATTACATGGTGCTGGACTGATTGGGAATCATAAAAATAAAAAATGGTTTTAGATTGTAGGTATTTTATAATTGTATTCCTAATATGTTTTATGCAGATTTTTATTAGTTTTACTCGTGAGAACTGTGTTCTAAGCATGTCCTGCTCACGAAGAAATTCTGCCAATGGTAGTGTATGTGTAGGCTCCCTTTAGTGTAGTTGAGGTGGACGATGGCCAGCGAGTGCCTCATGCTCGTGAACGAGTGCTGTTGATCGGGACTGGTCATCTCCGGAGTGCTATTATATATTAAAATGTACCTGGTAGTCATTATTAGAATTTATATTTCAAAATTTAATAAAAAATGTGAGGACAATACAATACATTTGCATTGTCGTCTCATTTTATTTTACACTTATGAACTGTAACAAGAAAATTGTATAAAATATTTAAAAAAGAGTGTCCTTGGAGTGGCTTGGCTCCATAGGAGCAGGCAACTAGGCACTAGAACAGGCAACTAGCTTCACGACGGACTTGGTCTGACTGATTTCACTCTTGAGATTTTTCTTTTGAATTCAAAAAAAATTGATTGACTTCAATTGATTGACTGTTTTAATGGGTGTAACAGTACGTTGGTGTACTTATTAAGAAAATAGAAACTAGAGAATACTGACTAGCCTATCTAGTGGATAGTGATTGACTACTGACTACAGAGCTTGAGGTAGTAAGTTTTGTGTACGTTTCTGTTTCTCAAATCTTTCTTAGCACAAAGAAAACCAAAAGTACATTTAAAAACTTAATATATTTTAATACCATGCGTATCCAAATTTTAAAATTGTTCATAATTTTAAAGCCTGGGTACACACATCTGAGCTCCTGGTTGCAGTCAGGTCGAGTTACAGGTACGCGACCCCGACGTCCTCTGGATATTGTTTACACAACGCAGTCCATGCGTATTATTAGCAATGTCCATTTTTTATATATGTATATGCCGTCCCCTGTATACATACTCCCACTTTACCAACCTTTAATTCTTAAAGTATTTGGTTGACGGCAATAAGTTCGTCTCTATTACGTAAGTGAGATCAAATTGTAATTACCAACATGTAGATGTTTAATACTCTTCTGCCTGCCAATTTAGGGATACAGTTATTAGTTATGTACATATATATATATATATATATACATATACATATATGTATGCCTTATAACTGATACTATACAGAAACTGAAGTAAATCATCATCAAACGAATACTACGTCAAGATCTTGAACAATTAGGCTAGTCTCTCTTCGTCTACTCTCTCTTAGGCAAGATATATAAATACTTTATGTATATATTGATAGGTAGTAATGCTCGTATCGTAATGCATATAACTAGACAGTGGTAGAGCTATGCTTAGGCACGAATGGGCCGTCTCGACCGGTGCGATACCACGGCCTCACAGAAAACCGGTTGTGAAGCATTTCCACGAAATTAATGAGGTTTCCGGAGGCTCAACTAGCCCTTTTCCCCTCTCCCGCCTCGCATTTGTACCATCTTCTCATCTCCCCTCTCTTCTTTTCTCTCCCGCATCCCCCCATCTCTCATGAGTCTCATGACGTTCAATGGCGGACAGCATATTTACAACACTTGAGTTGTACAGACGTCGGTTGTCACTTAACATCATCGTATAAAAAAAACTAGTTTAGTCTGAACCTATCCTAATTTTAGTAGTATTTATTAAGGTCTGGGCCTACTTTATTACGGCACGATAATTAATTCTTCTTAATAAGTAAAATGTTAATAGGAAAGAAGAAATGTTAATTTGCTGTTTTCGGTGGAGTACAATAGGGCCACCCTTTCGAGGTTTTTAAGGTATCGTAAAATGCACATAAGGGATAGGACTGTGATCTATCAGAGAGGGCAGTGTACAGTCTTGCAGTGCCAGGGTGACAGCAATAAGCTTGCCCCCTATAACGTAAGAGGGTCTATATTTTTTGTTGGCAAAAAATGAGCTTTTGTGACGCGTCTGCTTACCCCCTCAGGAATGTAACTGTGAGTGTGTTTGTATGAAAATATTAACAAAGATTGGAGACTTTAAAAGATGTTGATAAACACGATAAAGTACCATTAGAAGCCGTCAAATTATTAAAAAGTAATTTACCAGTAAGCAGAATGTAATGAATCGTAACGATAAATAGTTTCCTTCCTGGCGACATTAACGTACAAAAACAAATATAGAGACAAAAAAATGTTATAAGCGTTATAGAATCGTTAACTTAGCTATTATCCGTTACTTGAAATGCTTAATATCTGAACCTTTATAAAACACATAATTGAGTTTACCACGATAAACAACTACAAAATTATAATAACGTGTAATAAGAACAGCTTCTTGAGAAATTTTACGCTCCGATAGCTTTTTTAGAACAAAAAACCGCATAGAAACCGATGACGTTTGAAGGGGATAGGGGGGGTTAAATTTCATTACAATTAGCTGTCACGTCGTTTGAATAATTCATGTACGGGGTCCAGGAGGCCCGCGCAAACACTGAAGGGTTGATTGTAGCCGGTCTGTTTGCTAGCGACCAGTAATTTGCGCTGGGCGTTCATTAACACGCGTTTGCGTTTAGATTTTGATGTTACCAATTATTTGGAGTGAACAGAGTAATGGTTAGGAATGCTGTCGATTCCTAGGTATTTTGTTTATGATGGCAGGCTATTGCGAGCCAATGAATACATACGTTCATCAGACATACGTATATTTATGTTTACGAAATGTTAGTTACGTTTTGACCACCTTTGTAGTATGATGATTTAATATCTGTAATGCTACTCTACAAATAATTAATTTAGTTAGTCTATTTAGCGTTATTGTAATACGAAGATGAGCTATACGTGATTATTAGTAGGCAGTGGCTCACGCTGTTAAGGATCGGATTACATGCAACCTAAATCAGTAAAAATGCGTAAAATATTCATAATTAAGGTTTTAGTTTTCATTCATTTTCTAAATTAGCATACATTAGTGAATTATTAAAACATAAATTTATGAATTCCAAATTGTAATATGTATAGTTTTTAATCAATCAATATATACATATATAAGTAAAAAGTGTGTTTATTTGAGTCACTAAAGGGCTTGTTTTAATATCAACGTCAGACATTTTTTTATTAAACTGGGGGGGGGGGGGGCAGACGAAAAGACGGGTCACCTGATGGTAAGTGACAACCTCCGTCCATGGACACCTGCAACTGGAGAGTCGTAAGTGCGCTGCCCGCCTTTGAGGGTGAAGAAGGATGAAGGTATGCGGGGAGGGGAAAGAGACGGGGATGGGGAGATGGGAAAAGGGGGGGGGAGGTATAAGGAGAGGGGAGTTTGGGCCTCCGGAAACCTCACTAATTGCGGGGAAATGCAACACAACTGTTCCTTCACAACCTGTTTTCTGTGAGGCCGTGTATCGCACCGGTGTAGCCGGCCCATTCGTGCCTTAGCATGGCTCTACCACTTATAAAATCACTTTCTGACACTTGCTAAACTAGGTCCTTTGTGACTTTGTGTGCTTTTGTTTACATAAGTGTTGCTTTTATGCTGTTATTTATCTTATTTTACCTTTCTTTGTGTAATTTTAATTTTACTTTTATAGTGTCTAGTGTGTGTGTCTAATAAATATGTTTATTCTTTCTTTCTTCTCTCTAGATCAAATCTATTTGGAGAAATTTTGGTTATAGAATTTCTTTTTACACTTATCAATAGGGGAACCTACCTAAAAGAATAATAAATGTAGCGAAAATATATCTTATCACTAGATATTAGATATAATATGCAATTCACGCTGAGAATGGGGTGTATATATGCAATTATGCAAATTCATGTAATCTGGTCTCTAATTAAGGCTTTTGTTTTTCTACATATTTAAAATGAGTGACTTTTCTGACTGACTGTGGCTATAGTAATGTATTTCGAGTGTATCTATGTCTGTAGATATATATGAGGTTACTTTGTGCTGTCTTAGAGCCTAGAAGAGTTGTGTATATCGACTTATGGTGTGTGGTTTGGGTCGTCTTAAGAGCGGGAGCAACACATTTGTGAAAGAAATGATGAAGTTAGGTACCGTTGGCAAGAGTTTTTTAACAATTTTACTTGTGCTAATTGAACTAGAATCTTAAATGTTTTTTTTTATGATTATGGTGACACACGTACAGTTGGTTCATCCATTATCTGATAGGACACCTGCTACTAAAAAGTGCCTTTGAGGGTGATTGGGGGAGAAGAGGTGGTGATGACGGTAGGGGAAAAAGTAGGGAGTAAGGCCCCGGTACTATTATTCACTCGGCAATATAATGCAAGAGTTGTAACAAGTCTGCCCGGATGGTGCAGTGGTTGAAGTGGTCACTATTTTGTCGCACTGAGTCTTGTGGGTTCGATCCCCACACCTGACAACACTTTGTGTAAATCTTAAATTGTTTTTCGGAGTCTGGGTGTTCTTTCTGTCCATTATTTGAATGTTTGTAAAGTCTCATACAGGAGTTAATGCTAGTGCGGAAGTTGTCTTTTAAACGAAAACCGAAAACACGATTGTATGTCCATCGGTTTCTGTGTGTTACTCCGGTCGTGCCGGTCCATTCGTGCGTTAGCATAAACTTTGACTAAAACTTTATTCACAACAGAACATCTGACTCTCATATCTCCGTCTGCTAAAAGAGTTTAGAGGTTAGTTTAGGTAAACAAGTCTGGTTTTCTTTCAATCATGTCTGTTCTATAAATGGCGAGGATGTGTTGACACAGTGTTTAGCAGTTCATTACAGCGTGTCATGGTGATGCTGAGATCAACTTACAACCCGAACACTATCGAGTTACGAGAACACGTATGAGGACAAGGCACAGGCCGGAGCGATTTTTAGTAAGGCTTTTGTTGGACGAGTAGCGTTTTGGTAAAAATTTATTGCTAATTAATGGCTTATTTTACTGAAATAACAGTTGTTTCAAAATACAGGACTGTTACCTAACTATTATATATTTATTAAAAAAAAACAGGCACGTGGCACAGGCAGACAGGCGACGTGCAAGCAAATAATGGTGCTGAAAGTTTTTTACAGACTGCAGTCCTAATGCGGCCATAACCATTAATAGGCTTTCCTCGAATTTCGGACATACTATAAATAAAAAAAATAAATATATATACATATATATGCCTGGCAAGGCTTGGCCACCATTTAGTATATAGGACAATAGCCCTTTAATTAAGAGATATAGCCGTGATTGTTAGGTTGCTTAATAATTCTGAGTATGTCATGCTCACCCACATGTAATGCGGATGTTGACGTATTTGTCGGGTCATTGAGTTTCCTTCGATATTAAACTGAATACGACCATGGCTGACGTGAGCATCACGTTCATGAACGAGTGCCATCCATTGTGGCTGGTCGTCTCCTAACTGCTACTTATTTAATTATTGCAATCACTTATTTAATTAATGCAATAAATTTGATTGTCTGATATATTTAATAATAAATGTAAAAAGAAAAGAAATTTTTAGAAGCTTTACGACTGACTTACTCCTATTCCTGACAGTTAAAATACCTTTAATTGGTTTTCATCTTGATTTATGAACGTACCCTCTAGTCTATCTCGTAGATCTTTTATTCTTCCGCTTGTAACTTGAGGCATACAATTTCAGGGTGCGTGTACGCATGAGACGCGCCAACTGTTCGTCTGCGCCGGCGCCTAACATCCGTCTCGTGTTGTTCCACGCTTTAACACCAGTGTATGATTACCTAGAGATGGGTTGACGAGAAATGTAAGTTATGTTGTGTACAGACCCCATTAGTACATTTCAAATTGAAAGTTTTTGTAAGGTAAGTACGTGGGGCTATAAAAACAAAAACATGTTGAGATATAATCAATGTATCTACTTCGAAGTAATGAGGTAGAAGTTCTCTTTAAATAAGAAATGCATAGTAGATAACATTAGAAATTCAGGGCAGGACAGACGAACAGACGGGTGACGTAACGTGCAGGGAGACTTGCAACTCGAGAGTTGTAAGTGCACTGTCCGCCTTTGAGGATGATGAGGGTATGCGGGGTGGGGAAAGAGAGGGGGATGAGGAGATGGAAAAAGGAGCGGACGGTCAGGGAAGAGGAAAAAGAAAAGGGGGAGTTGGGCCTCCAGAAACCTCACTAATACCGGGGAAATGCAGCGCAAGCATTGCTTCACAACCGGTTTTCTGTGAGGCCCATTCGTGCCTAAGCATGGCTCTACCACGTAAATATAACGTACATTAAGACCTCATCGTGACGGAACAGACTAAAATATGAGTTTTCGAAGACATTTTCGTGGGCCATCGTGGTGAGATTTTTTTTTTATATTAGTCTACGTTAATAACGACTCCACTAAGCCTGATGGAAAGCAACAAGTGGAGTTTAAGAGTGGTGGTCACCATCCTCATTGCGAGTGTAGTCAATGTAGCATGGTGACCCTACACTATGGCGGCCTGGTGAGATGGCCTTTTATATATTTCATTTTTATAAATGGTGATTTAAAAACATGCTTTTATAACTGAACACACAGCGAACATAAACCAGGGCCTATATCCCCGAAGGGGTAAACATAGCTAACCATGTTTTGTAATAGGGCCAAGCCCATTGCCATCATGCGGGCACTGAATGACTGTACATATACTGTCTAATAGACAGCAGTCGATCCCTTATTCAATAAAAAGTATATTTATACTATTTGGCGGAGGTAGCGTGATGTCTTGTGATCAAGTGGTGGCGGGATCAAATCCCGCCCAGTACACTACCGTCGTAAACCCACCCCTAACACAAGCTTTTAGCTTAGCTGGGAACACTAGTAATGTGTGACCGACGTTGCTAGTACTCTTTCTAAGAAAAATAACTAAACAATTTTGTAACAAAGTTTGTTTGTTTGATTGAACGCGTATGTCTCTTATTCAAATTATTAGTCCGTTGATTAAGGCCTTCAGGCTATTACCACAGAAAGCGTAGCAGTAATATTTCATTGCAACATATCCTGCAGACTTTCATACATTATTGTATCGTGTAGATAATAGGTACATGGATCGGGCACGTATATGATTAACCGGAATTTCGTGTACAGTTAGGTTTTGTTGTTGTAGTTTTATTGCTCAGAAAGTAAGTGAAACTAAAAGATGATGACTCTAATATCGGTTACTCCCACTGTCAACTCGTGAACTTTAAAAGCTTTTATGGCAGTCTTATTTGAGTCGATATAAATGATCTTACACCACTTACAAGTTGTAAGTTTAAATAAAACTCATACGCCAGCTATAAGATACTTAAAGTAATGGTTTGCGAAAACATTTCAAAACGTTTTTCGTCGACATCGTTCAATATTATTCTACTTACGATCCGAAACCTAAACAAACACAGTAAACTTCCGATATGACATTAGAACTGCAAAAAATAATATTTAAGTATTAAATTACCGAGTGTATTATCTGTATTTTTGGACATTCTCACGTGATAGCTGGCGCCATTATTTTTTTTAGAGGATTTCTATCGTGAGTTGACAGTTTTCGTTCGGATGTTATTAAGTTATTGGCAGTCTATTATAGTGTTATTTTAGGCTGTTGAAAAAGTATTTCTATGATATTGAATGAAAAAAGTAAGTGATTCTTTTTGGGAGACTGTAGTTTTGTTTATGATTGCTGACCAAGAAAAGAGGATTAACATGCGGTATGTAAACTGTAAGACTACGGATAAAATAAGGCCTCTAATGTATATTTTTTCTCCTGACTTTTTTTCGGCTTATATTTCACTTACAATGTATTTTAGTTGGGCTTGGTTTGAACATTACATTAAATTTTACCCGCTTCCCGGTGGCCGATTTATGTGAAATTTTATATATAACTACAGTTTCAATGACAATGAATCTTTGTGATAAGCTACTAAAACTAAAAGCTTAAATAATAATAAATAAATTAATAATTTGTATAACCGTGGCGCTGGCAACCGAATAGGTCTACCGGTCTACTGAGTCTACCGGTCTACTGAGTCTACCGGTTTGAAATCAGACAATTCGTTAAAATGACGCCATGTTTGCCTAAATTAAAACGGAGGCGACAATACTCACTGCTTTACTTGAGCCCTTCTTAATTAATGACATACATACATATACTCAAACCTATATACCCGAAGGGGTTGGCAGAGGCGTCTCAATTAGGCCAGAGGCCTACTCCACCACTCCTCTTTCTCTCCTCTGACTCTTGAGTTACAGGTGTCCATAGACGGCGTTTGTCACTTATCCCCCTATAATAAAAAAAACCTTACAAATGAAAAAGAAAAGTATATAAGTATATTATTTTTCAGTGGTAGAGCCATGCTTAGGCACGAATGGGCCGGCTCGACCGGTGCGATACCACGGCCTCACAGAAAACCGGTTGTGAAGTAACGCTTGCGTTGCATTTCCCCGAATTGAGTGAGGTTTCCGGAGGCCCACTTCCTCCTCCCCCCTTTTCTCTCCCCTCATCTCCTTTCTCCTCTTTCACATCTCCTCATCCCTCCTCTCTTCTTTCCGCTCCTTGCATCCCCAATCCCTCATCACCCTCAAAGGCGGTCAGCGCACTTGCGACTCTTGAGTTGCAAGTGTCCATGGACGGCGGTGTCACTTACCATCAGGTGACCCGTCTGTTCGTTTGTCCCCCTATAGTATAAAAAAAAAAAAATTAAAAGTATTTTTTAATCTATCATATATACATACATACGCTCACACCTGTATCCCCAAAGGTATAGGCAGAGGTTTATATTTAATCTATCATTGATAAATATTACCACTTAGCAAGTTATTGCTACCAACGTTCATAATCCTATCTACTTAAGAACCAACATAGAAATTGAATATATTAAAAATATATTAAGATAACAATAGTAAGCATTCATGCAAATTGCTGGTGCCCTGGTGGTAATGGTAATGGAATATCCATATAGGGCTGTTACAAGAAACGGTCCACCTGTAAGTAATGTCTTACCGCTAGGCCTGCTAATGGAAGATACAAAAAGTTCATACTTGTGTACTCTAGTACATGAGTTATTGCCAATTAGTCAACGTTGATATCAATTGAAGTCTCTATCTTGTATCTAAATTATTGCCATTTTGATATTGATACGGTACCAGTTAATAATAAGGATGACATGATGACAATCTTATAAAGACTCTAAAAGGCTAACAACTAAAATCTATGGATCTGGCTCATGAGGTTGTCGATATGTGGGATGTGGATTCAGCAATCATTGTGCCGATAGTCATATCAGCACATGGGTTGATTGCTAAGAGCCTCGACAAACACCTTCAGAGGGTCACGTTAGACTGGGCTGGGATTAGCGCCTGATGCAAAAGGCAGTCCTTGATACGTATGCTGAGGAACGTATTGTGAGGAAGTTACTCTCTCTGGAGACTTAAGCACCGCTGCCTTGGTCCCCGTACCCGTGGGACACTGTTTTTTATATTTTTAAATATATTTTGGTTTTTATTTTATATTTAAAAATGTAATTCAAATGTTTATTTATTAAATAAAGAGTACATATAGAACTTCAGACATCTAACACACGGCCATTTCCCATCCTAACCTATGCAGAGCTTGTACTATAATACCCAGACAGCTGATAAACATACTTATATATTTCTAAATACCCATACATATAAAAAATACTCGTGCTCATCACACAAATATTTGTCTTAGGTGGAAATCGAACCCACAACATCTGGCTTAGCAATGAATAGTCACTTACCAATACACAAACGATTAATAGGTTAATTTAAAGAGATAGTTCGAGTTGCGACGATATGTATAACCCTGAGGTGATCCTAGTTATTTCGTATACGTACTCCCCAATCTGTATTTCTTTGTTAAATCAACATCACTCTCCTTTTATTGCCTTCTCCATCCCAATCCTCAATATTAAATTTCTTCTTCAAATTTACTCTTCTTTGAGTCTCAATGATCCAAATTGACGGCAAAAGTCTTGCCCCTATTACGTAAGTGGGATTAATAAATAACAACCTTCCGTTGTCTTGTCTTAAGAAACCAAATTACGTGAGATACAGACTTGGCCTGTTGGTGTAGTGGTTAGTGACCGTGACTGCTAAGCCAGAGGTCGTAGGTTCGATTCCCACCCAGAACAAATATTTGTGTGATGAGGATGATCATTTGTTCTGTATCTGGGTGTAATTTATCTATAGTATATATGTAGGTATTTTGAAATATATAAGTATGTTTATCAGCTGTCTGGTTACTATAGTACCAGCTAAGCTTAGTTAGGGATCAGACGGCCGTGTGTGAGGTGTGTCAAGTTAATATTAGTATATTTTTATCATTAATATTATTATATTCATATTGTTATGTTATTATAGACTTCAGCGGCCTATAAGTTATGGTGGAATAAAGAAAATTACATCCATAGTGTATTATGTATATACATACGTACCTTTTTTTTTTTTGAGTGGAAACCCCCACGGGTCGGCTAATGGGTAAGGTGGTATGTCGGACTCGAACCGACTAAAATCCGTTCTGTCATCGTCTTATGGCTGGGGCCTCAGGTTGTACCCTAGAAAGTTACTCCCTGTGTACACCAGCAGACGTGGCCGCCTTCTGGACAAGTCCCGACCTCATATTTAGACAGGAATACGTCGTGCCGCCGGCTGAAGCCTGCTTCTGCAAAATTTAGAGTATGCACTACTCTCTAAACCTGACCATAGATATTCATATAAGAAAGACAAATATATATATAGGTACATTAATAGCCTCAATCCTGTATCCCCGAAATGGTAAGCAGAAGTGTATAAAATTCCACATTTTGCTAATAACAATTTGTTCCCACTAACGTATTTGGGGTGCAAGCATATCAAACGGGTACCTAAACATACTGTTTGATAGACAAGTCAATCCCTTAGTCGCTATTTACGACACCCACGGGTAGAGATAGGTTGGCTCCATTCTACTACCGACAACCATACTTATATATATATATATATCTGTACGTGTGTATGTCACTGAACTCCTCCTAAACAGCTGGACCGATTTTAATGTTTTTTTTTGTATGCGTTTGAATGGCGCCCTGGATGGTTTAGATTCACAAATGAGCCCGAGATGGCGCTGCAGTCGGTATCTAGGTTATTTATCAATACTGCAACTTCAGGATAACGTGTGTCGAGGCCGCTAGTATATATGTATATATATATATATATATATATATATATCTGGCAGTATATTTATTGAATAATAACATAGGTTACAACAGCTCAAACTGCGACCCTTTCTTGCGCATCTTTTAATGCTACTCACATAAACCCATATACATAATGGACCCTAAAAATTTACACTTCATTTTGTCAGTTGTGACAATAAACTACCCACTCATTTTTTTTCTTATGTGGTATTACAATTTCTTATAGAGCGAATGATTATGAGTTGGGTAGCAGTGTGTTACATCAACAAACTAACAAGCTGCACTCAATGATACTAAAAGTTAACTTCTTGAGTTTATTTGTTCATTATTATCTTACGTTATGTATTATTTATTTAAACCACCAATTGTTAATATTTATTGAACTAATTATTTATTATCAGACTCCATTTAAGTACTTCGTGTGAGGCTTATAACTATTATGGTTGGAACATCTGCCTAGTTAACATCATAATATGTAGATATGCCAATATCTATTTATCGTTGGAGAGCAATGCACGAATGGGCCTGGTCGATCGGTGTGATATCACCTCACAGAACACCGTATCCCACGGCTGATGTTGAGCGTAGTTAGTTAATCATGTCCTTGAAGCACCCCTTCTTGGGTATACCTAGGACCCTTGCAATAGATCCACTTATGACGGAACATAGTGTGGTTTTAGTCGTTCGAGTCAGACATACTACTTCACGGTGAGCTTCGGTGAGGTGAACGTAAACAATGGGTAGTTTTTCATTATCCGAAGTAGATGTACAAGTGTGGTGGTTCAATCATTGTTTTTTTTGTTAGGGGTAAATGTGTTTTATTTTGATTTCCGTGTACCTTGATAATTTTTTGTAATGCAAACAGCTGAGATCCACCGCCACCCTGTTTCCGGCTCGTTCTTAGTCAATTTGAGGGTGGTCACAACTGCTAGATAAAACAAATAATATATAGAGCTGGATGATTGGCTTTCTCCTGGATTCGGATAATATGGTCAGAGGTTATCTTCCTCGCAGCCCATAAGAATGATCCCTACTGTACAGTAAAAGATTACCTTCGCCAGTCAGGATTACAGCTTTTAAGGATGTTTCTGACGTCACACTTAATTTGACGTTGAATAAACACTACATATATACATACATACATACATTCACGCCTATATTTCTGAAGGGGTAGGCAGAAGCAACTCTAACAACATTGCACATCTGAAAACTGTAACTAAGTCCAATTTGCGTAATTGCCCAAATAATAAAAAAAAATGTCATAAAGCGGGCACTGTATAACTGTATTTATACATACTGTCTGATAGAGAACAGTCTGATCCACTAGTCGCCTTTAATGACACGCACAAGAATTGCAGATGTTGTGCGGCCTGTATTTTACTCTACTGAGAAAGACATGGCAATTTTTTAATTACATTAAATTATCGTTATTCGTGAGTTAATAATGTCAAAGATGTAAGACCAACCAGATGTTTAGTTTTGTCTGTTTGTTGGTGTAGAGGTCGACAGTTGACCATCCCCGACACGCTAGTGCGACACTTTGTACAGTCGAAGACATGTTTTAAATCAACTCCTTACTAGAGGGAGCTCACATTACTTCACATACGCTAAGTCATAGGGTTGGCACTCGTCCTTAAACAATGTGTCGGTGTTCATGTTGAAAGCTTCTCAAAAATGTAGGTTTGTTATCTTCCAAATTTTATATTTACGCTCACACGTATTTTATTTTACAATTTTAAGTCAACATAAGTTCTAAAGGGGTTCGCAATCGTGTACAGACACTCAGATACATTTAGACCAAGCTCCTTACTAAGGTAGCTGGGATAGACTGGATGCGGAGGGGCACATTGGAACAAACCTATGTACAGCAGTGGACTGCAGTAGGTTACTTGATAGTCAATTAAACAATCTAGTTTTAATGTACTAAGCTAACTCCTTAAAACTAGTGTCATATATATAAAAGTTTTATTGAGTCTCTCCTAAAGTTACTTATTTAGTACCAAAAGAGAGACGGTCGGTCAACGGCTACTAGATTTAATAATTACCAATTTTATAACAATTAATGGAGCAGGGCCCATTGTGTTACTAATACATACACTTGAATGTAGATTGATGCATTGGGACTTATCGGTCCATCTACATGAGTTCTAACACCAAAGAAGTCATATTTTGAGCAAATTCGATACGAAACTATCGATAGGTAATCGCAAAACGCATCGTTTGACATATAAAACACGAGTTTTACTTATTGGTGGGTAGTTATACAATAAATAAAAACAGCGCGTGTGTCTGTGTCCTACAGAAAGCTATAACAACAGTATGTCGTTGTTCAATAAAAGTTAATGATATACTAAAGGCATTAAATCACTCCACCACTTTGCTCTTTTCAAGAAGCTTTTTGCCTCGCACAACCAGCTTATGGAACAAATTGTCTCCTGCCGTATTTCCGAACCGATACGACCTTCAAGCCTTCAAGAAGAGAGCGTACTCCTACCTAAAAGGCCGGCAACGCACTTGTGACTCTTGAGTTGCGGGTGTCATGTGCGGCGTTAGTCACTTACCATGAGGTGAACCGTCTGTTCGTTTGCCCCCTCGACGCATAAAAAAAAATAATCATCCCATATATTTATAAAGTGTTTAATCCATTATACAAACAGTCTTCCTATGTGTTATGGAAAGAGCAGACTTTCCAATTGGCTTATAAACCATTTAAAAATAGAATTACATTTAACGGGATACGATTAATGGGAAATCCTCGGTGTGAACTCAGGCGACCATGTGGGTAACATATAATGTTCTCTTACCTTGCCTGATTGTCTCTTAATTCCATATATTTATTAGAATAATGAACCTAAATATTCCATTTAGTTACTACTCACTGTTCAACTGTTAAACAAACGCTGTTGCCTCTGTTTGCGAGGACAGTACTGTTGGCAATAGCGTTTGAATATGTATATGTATGCAAGTTCATTTTTTTAAACATAAGCTTTTTAGATGACTCATTAAAGAATTTAGGTTCTCAACTCGTTTTTTTTTGGGAACTTTGGTAATTTTTTTTTTATTATTATAAGGGTAGTTAGTATTTAATATAAGATTAGGTATAATCAATCTTTAATGTTGAAAAATAAGGGATAAAATAAATATAAAAGTATATTTATATATATGTATATATTGAAGTAAGTGATTTATTTCTACACAATTAAGTCATTTAGTAATAATAAGTCTTTGGTGATTTGAAAAACACACTAGTCTAATGGTAAAGGTCACACAAGGGTTAACCCTAACTCTCAAAGTAGTTGTTCCTGTGACTTGGGAGGAAGTGTTTTTTTCTTTTTTCATTTCTTTCTTAATTGAGGATTAATACAATTTTTATTGTAACAAATTTTGGATGTAGCAACCCTAGACGCTTCACTTCAGAATTCTTTAAAACTGTGTAAATATAGATAGTCTCAAGTTACGGGGATCGATTTTAAAACAATATTCAGTTTCTTCTTCGTTTAGGCGCCTCCGAACAAATATGGCGACGAGGCTGTATGAATTGGCTGTCTTAGCTCAGATGTAAAAAAAAATGTTTCGGGGAACACTTTTGTTTATCTAAAAGTTTGGTTTGTGTTTGAAACCTATGGAGTGATATCAAGATGTGTATCAACAAATAGACTGGCTTCAGTGAGTTGGCGTTACAAAATGTGATAAATCTTCACTTAGGCTACCCTAAGTGAAGATTTAGAGAAAGTATTTTTGTGTGAAAACCACTTCGCTGTTCATTTGACAGGGTACTTTTTTTATTTAAATGGCATATTTTTTTCTTGCTATTGATGAATAAAAAAGTAATGTAGGAACTACTACTAATATATGTGTACCCAGAATAAAAATGTATATGTATACATATTGTTCTTTGTCACACAAAAGAATGTAAACGGCTTGATAAATTTCAAAATAATGATGTGTCAGTTTCCCGTTTTATCAGAAAATTAGAACAAAAAAATAATTAAAAAAAAGCTTTTTAACACTGGTAACCGACAACCATCATGCTATATGATTCTTTGCAAAATAAACATCCACAAGCACGGGAAATTGTGTTTGTTCTTGGATAGAAATCTTTAAAATACATCGAATGTACACAATCACAAAAAGCACTACAGAGAAACTTACATAAGTAAGCTCCTATCCTTACCATACAAATAATCCTGCACAATTACCTATCTTCGTTAACACAATCATCACAATAGTGACGTACAAACATACTCGTAAATAATACGCCATTACACCATTACGACGACAGGTGGCGGTTACAAAAACCCGGTCGATTGGGCCGCGGGAAAAACAATCAAAAGGCGCCGCGGCTTCAGACGAGCCGCTTTGATACTGGGACAATTACCTCCCGCACCCCGCCAGGGAAACTCATTTTCCAACGCGGAGTAAACCTGTGCACTTATTAGATGTTGACAACCCTAGCGTTGCTGCTACTTTATGCGACTGTAAACCTTATGCAAACAACATAGAGTTGTAATCGCATTGATTTTTGAATTAAGAACTGCAGATGTTCTTTTGTTTAGCTCGAATGACGACCAATTTCAAGTGACATTCGATTTAAGGTTTGTAAACTTTATAATGATATGTTTAAAGGTGATTTTTGTTTGGAAAATAGTTTTGAAAAAATATTTTTGAGTGGTGTGAATTCTCGCGCCGCGGATCGGCCGTCAATCATCGCGCGATTCGCGCTCTGACAAAGGAAAAATCTTCGATCGCAAAATACCTGGTAGATGATCAAAGTGCTGTGTTGACACCATAAATAACCCACGTTGGGTTAATTTAGCCTTTGACTGCGTTTACAAGGCGCCTGATCGATTCTCGGTGGGAGTTTCTTAAGGTGTGGATTGATTATTACCGTTTATAATGCAGTTTCCTTCAGAGGTAAACATTTTTTTAAATCTAAAAATCGAATTCGAAGCTCAAACCTCTATAAACGTCTAAGGAGACCAATTTCTTTGTCTAATCAAGAAACAAATTCTAATCAAAAATAGTACTTTGGATAAAACAAATTCTAATCAAAAATTGTACTATTATCAATCGTCTATCAATCAATATCAATATCAATCAAGCTCTCATTCTAGAATGAACTAAATGAATTAAAAAAAAATTAACTCCTCATTAGAACGTTCAGAAACTGCTGCCCAACCTGTCACTTTAATTCAACCTAAGACTTATTAAAAAGAATGGCAATAAATACCTTTGAACAACAGCGAAAGTACGAATGAAACTGGAGATTGCTCAGATCTCATTCACAGCATGCGAATGAAATGCGATAACCCTCACAATGCAAGCGAGAAATATTCCTACTAATTTCACCTACCAATTGGCGGGGCACATTCTTTTATGTTTAGGGGTGGCACATAACTCTTTTTTCTTATACAATTAGGTGCATTTGTTAGCTATATTCAAACAGTTATTACAACCTCTCTTGTCATGTTTGGCTCAGATTCTGTCTAATGCTAATGACATTGAATGAGCACTTGGTAGTTTTTTGGCATTGAATGTGTAACACACACAAAACTGGGACGAATTGGACTTGTGCTTTTTTCTAAGTTCGGGTAAGTCCCAAGTTTAACGTAATAAACAACTAGGCTTATCTAAAGACATACATAAGTACAATCATCTATTTTCACTAATTAATTACGGACAACCCTGTGTCATATAAATCGGCGTCGTTTGACATTGCTCGCTTCCTCCGACAGTCCGACAAAAGCTGACGTTACCCGATAGAAGCCGAAGGGTTTTATATCCATTCAAAGTGTGTGTAAGCATTTATGCTCATTTGTCGGGTCGCGGTGACACTCCACACTTCCTGTGCAATCAATTAGCCTTTTAACCCAGTGCTAGGGGACAATAGGCGGTGTATGCACTGCTCGACAACAGCCTACTTATTTGCCGATTGTGTGGATGCAATATTGAGTTGTTTTTAGATTGTTATCAGTTGCGATATGCGTCTTGGAAGATATTGATGCATTAGAATACAATACGATTCGAGATTTACGACGTCCGTAAATGGGATGCGTACTTCTTATTATTCGTATTTGTAACCACTTCCCATATAACAAACATCCCACTTCTACTTTAACTTAAGATGTCTCACAGACGGTCGTCTAATCACAAACTAAGGATACTTGTATTATGTTAACCAGTCTACAGATAAATATACTATATTAAATATATATACATGTTATAGATAATTTATACCCAGACGCAAAACGAACGATCTCGCTTATCACTTATTTTATTTATCATACAATAACTTGTCCACCATTTTTTTGTTTTAAATAGAAAACTTCGCACTAAGATTAAATCCTGTGTCGCGGGGGACTTTCGAACGACGAACACTCAAACAACGGACACAAAGAAACCCCAGACTCAGAATAACAATTTGAGGTTACAAAAAGTGTAAGCATCGAACCCACAGCACTCGGCTTGGCAGCGTGGTGGCGTGGTGACCACTTAAGCTGCTATGCCAACCATACAGTCAAAAACCTTTGGCTCATCAGTCAGCGTCATTCACCGCTAGACTTGTTGACAAATGTTTTGCTTGGAGGAAAACGTATCTTCTTTTTATGGACTAGGGCTTTTGGAGGTGTCACACGGAATCAATGACGCGTACAAGTGTTTTCTCTCTTTAAACCAAGTGAGTTTAGTTTTAACTTATCGGCAAATAAGTAAATACAACACTTCTCTCAGATCTGTACGTACAACATAGATATTATATTTGATCATGGCTTTGTCCCGGAAAGGGTAGGCAGAGGCCCATTAAGCATTTGTACCTATAAATAAGGACAAAATTACATTATCAAGTATATTCAATATTCATAGAAAGGAGTCATCAAGGAAAGTCCAGCCGAACTTTTTCACTTGTCAAAGACAAGGTCAAATATGAAGAGCTGACTGCCAACCTTCTATAATTGAAGATTGAGAATATTTGTGGGCTGTGTGAAATTATGTATGTATATTTTTACAGTGGTAGAGCCATGTTTAGGCACGAATGGGTCTGTCCGTCTGTCCCCCTATAGTATAAAAAACAAAACATTCATTCTGTCTGTTATAATTTTGTCCCATTTACGTAAAGGAGGGAAAGCCTATAGCCGTTAAAAGGGCACTTTTGGTATTCGGATGAGAAAACTTAGAGTTTATTGACAGAAAAGGGACGAAAGATAGGAAATAGTTAGTTACATTGCTTATACGAGTACAGATGGATTGGGGAATGTACGCAATAGCTCAAGCAAGTCAGGGTCGCGTAAGTGTTTTGTAGAATTGGCGGCTTTATGCTCAATTAATTATTTTGTATTGGATATTTATTACAGTTCCAAAACTAAGATAGGTTGGCTTGCCCTTATTATGTAAGTAATAATAATAAAAATATATAGTAGTTACCGTATTATAGGTATGTGCCCGACCCAGGTCTTGAAAATAGTTGTGCAACATTGTATTGGGATCGATCTATCATCACTGACAGGACCATAGTTGCCAATAAATCTGATATGCAAGCAATGATTGTGGACGTTACCATTCCACATGACGAATATCTCATAAAGGCTGAAAAAGATAAACGAATAAAATATTTGGATTTAGCCCATGAGGTGGTGGATTGCCAAAAGCCTCGACCAACATCTGCAGAAGCTCAAGTTACACAGCTGGGTTCAGGGCCTAATGCAGAAGGCAGTCCTTCTTGATGCGGCTCGTATTGTGAGGAGATTCCTGTTTCTGGAGCCCTAACCACCGGTAGCTTGGTCCTTGTACCCGATACCGGTGGGACACTATCTTTTATATTTTTAAATATATTTTATTTTATATTTAAAAATGTAATTTGTATGTCTATTAATGAATAAAGAGAATAAAAATAACAATAAAATAGTTTGAAAAGTTGACATATGGAATTAATTACACATCACAAAAAACGTTTTTTTATACTGTAGGCGGACAGACGAACAGAGATTGTAAATGACAACCGTCGTCTGTACAACTCAAGTGGTTTAAATGTGCTGTCCGCCTTTGAGCGTCATGAGACTCATGAGGAATGGGGAGGACTCATGCGGGGGACTCATGCGGGAGAGGAAAGAAGAGAGGGGAGACGAGGAGATGGGAAAGATGAGAGGGGGAGAGGGGACAGGGGGAGTTGGGCCTCCGGAAACCTCACAAATTTCGGGGAAATGCAACGCAAGCTTGCGTTGCTTTAAAACCGATTCCTGGGGTCATCCGACCGATCGTGCCTAAGCATGGCTCTACCTTTATTCTATTTCTATAGTCACATAGCCACTTATAGTCAGTAAAGTTTTCAAAATGTGGACGTTTACCACTTTGTGTTGTATTACAGTTCACAAGGTGTTAACTATTTATTAGTTTTGGAACGAAGTTCCTTATAGGGCGTTGCGGAGGGGTAACCTAGGGGTAACCTAACCTAGCCGGCAAAAAACGTCAGTAACGTTAAAAAAAAGCGTGAGATTTTTTTGTATAGTCTAAGTATGATGACTATACAGTGTCTAATGTATAGTCTACGGAATGACTGTTATACTTTTTGTTGTAATATTTAAATTTCGCGCCTTCTGTTCCATTGACTTGAGTTGTATTAATATGCCTTTTCTTTATCTTTAACCTAATATATATTCTGTGAACATCACTAGTAGCCGATGTATTGTTTTCTCAAACTAAATAAAGTAAAAGTTATTTTTACTAGAAAACCAACTTGTTTCCATTAAAAATTAACAGGTTATGGGCCCAGGTAGTCCGATTAGTAAAAATCAGTAACTAAATTCAGTGTTAAATACGTCTTCAAAACACATAACCTCAACCACAACGTGCTCAGTTTTCAAGAAAAGTTTTCCGATAAACAAATAAGATGTCATCGTCAAATAACTCATTGGCATTAATAGAAAAATTAACCGGCCGTGATAACTATGCAACCTGGCGATTTGCAGTAAAAACTTACTTGGAACATGAAGAGTTATGGGACTGCGTCGAACCTTCTAATCCATCGACAGAAATCGATCAAAAGCGTGACACCAAGGCCAGATCAAAGATAATTCTTCTTGTGGATCCCGTGAATTATATTCATATTCAAGAATCAAGCACTGCAAAGGAGGTTTGGAATAACTTATCTCGTGCGTTCGATGACTCAGGACTAACACGCCGGGTTGGTCTCCTACGAGACTTATGCAATACTACACTAGCAGGATGTTCAAATGTGGAAGAGTATGTCAGCAAGATAATGACAACAGCTCACAAATTAAGAAATATTGGCTTTCATGTAGACGACGAGTGGCTTGGCACACTTCTATTGTCCGGCCTTCCAGAAAGTTACAAGCCAATGATAATAGCCATTGAAAGTTCAGGTATGAAGATTAGCTCTGACTCAATAAAATCTAAAATTCTACAAGATGTCAAACAAACAGAATCTGATTCAACAAATTCAACTGCTTTCGCGTCGAGTCAAAAGTTTCATAATAAAAATAAAAGTTTTTCAAAAGGACCTCGCTGTTATACTTGCAACAAATATGGTCATAAAAGTCCTGAGTGTAAATCAAAACCTAACAAGTATCAGAAGAATAAGGAAAGTAAACAGAACCAATCATCATATGCAGCTGTATTTATTGCCTCTTCCTGTTACTCCGATGATTGGTATATTGATTCTGGCGCCTCGGCCCACATGACCAAACACAAGAATTTGTTTATAGAAGAAACAAATCCAGATATAAAAACTATTAAAGTTGCAAATAATAAATCATTACCTGTTCAAAGCTCTGGAAAAATAAGCTTATGTGTTGATAATGAAAGAGGTCAACCAAATGAAATACTGTTTACAAATGTGCTCTATGTGCCTGAACTAGCTACAAACCTGCTGTCGGTGAGTCAAATAATAAAGAATGGTGGCCAAGTAAAGTTTAATAAAGATGGCTGTATTATACTAAACATAAACAATGTAGTAGTAGCAACAGCAAGCTTGATAAATAATATGTACCGTTTGAACATGTATGAAGCTCATGCTTGCATATCAGACGTTATCGAGCAAGATACTTACCTGTGGCACCAAAGAATGGGCCATCTAAATTTTCAAAGTTTGAATAAGTTGACTGAAAATACTGCAGATTTAAAACTTGGTTTACGAGCAAGTAATGTGAAGTGTATAACGTGTCAGGAAGGAAAACAAACACGTTTACCGTTCAAAAGTCAAGGGTCTCAGACTAAAGACCTGCTTGAATTAATTCACTCCGACATTTGTGGACCAATGGAAACTCAGTCATTCGGCAAAGCTAGATATTTCGTGACCTTTTTAGATGATTACTCAAAGAAGATATTTGTATATGTACTGCATAACAAATCAGATGTTCTGGAAAAATTTATTGAATTCAAGAAATTAGTTGAGAATCAGTTAAGCCGTACAATTAAAATCCTCAGAACTGATAATGGGCTTGAATACGTAAACAGAAATTTTTCAAACTTTCTCAAAGATGCTGGGATAATACATCAAACAACCACACCTTACACTCCAGAACAAAATGGCACAGCTGAACGGATGAACAGAACTTTGATAGAAAGAGCAAAATGTATGATGTTGAATGCCAAACTACCTAAAGTCTACTGGGCTGAAGCAATTCACACGGCTGCTTACATTATTAACCGCTCTCCGACTAAGTCTCTGTGCTACAAAACTCCAGAAGAGATGTGGACTGGACAAAAACCCAATGTCAGCCATATGAGGACATTTGGATGTGAGGCGATGGTTCATCTGCCAAAAGAGAAAAGAAAGAAATTGGACTCAAAATCTCAAAAACTGATCTTTATAGGATACTGTGAAAACACTAAAGGGTACCGTTTCTTATTACCTAATTCAGAAAAAGCAATAAAAAGTAGAGACGCAATATTCTTAGAGTCCACAGTCAAGAGAGATTATGTGCCTATTGAATTAACTACAAATGAATGTAGCATTCAAAATAAGGATCGTGAAGAACTTTCAAGTGATGACTCATTTGATACTGTAACTGAAAATAAATCTCAGTCAGACAGTGAGTACTTCCCCGATGAAAGCATAGAATATTCACCAGAAAGGAATGTTACAGTCAGAACACGAAGACAATGTAAATTAGCCTCTCAGGAACAAGAAGAAAGCTCTTACCTGTGTTTTAATGAACAATTAGTGAATAATGAAGTTCCTGATAACTATGAAGAAGCAATGAAGTCTGTTGATGCTCCAAAATGGATAACTTCCATAAAGGAAGAGCTTGATGCTCATCAACAAAATAAAACATGGACATTAGTTGATAAAACTCCTGACATGCGAGTAATTGGATGTAAATGGGTATTTCGCATCAAAGAAGAATCTTCTGGACTACGATACAAGTCTCGGCTTTGTGCGAAAGGATACTCACAAACTAAGGGTATTGACTATCAGGAAACATTTGCACCCACGGTCAGATATGATTCAATCCGATTATTACTCGCAGAAGCTGCCCAACATAACCTGCAAATAATACAATTAGACATAAAAACAGCTTTTCTGTATGGAGAGCTTGAAGAGGACATATACATGGCCGTACCTGAAGGCTTAACCTGCAAGATTAATAAGCATTCCAGCTGATCCACATACAACATTGGAAAAAGGAGAGGGTGAATCAGAAAAGAACATTCCATATCGGGAAGCTGTTGGATCATTGATGCACCTCGCTACAGTAAGCAGACCAGATATCTCTTTTGCTGTCAGCCTGGTGAGTAGATTTTTAAATTCATACAATGAAACTCATTGGAATGCTGTGAAGAAAATTTTCAAGTATCTAAAGGAAACCAAAGTGTATGGTCTGTACTACACAAGATCAACTAAGCCTAATGTTGTAACTGGGTACAGCGACGCAGATTTTGCCAATGACCCTAACACAAGACGTTCCGTCACTGGATACGTGTTTATTAAAAATGGAGGAGCAGTAACGTGGGCCTGTCAGAGACAACAGGCAGTTGCCCTATCAACCACTGAAGCAGAATTTATGGCAGCCTGTGCTGCTACAAAAGAAGTCATGTGGATTAAACAGTTACTATCTGATATTGGTACATTCAATCAAAAGTTTGTGTGTTTAAATTTAGACAATCAGAGTGCAATCAGTGTAATCAAAAATACTAATTTTCACAAACGATGTAAACATATAGACATTAAGTTTCATTTCATTAAAGAAAAATACTATGATAAAATTATCGAATTAAACTATGTGTGCAGTGATGAACAATATGCAGATATTTTTACCAAGCCTCTATGCAAAATTAAGTTCTGTTATTTAAGAGATAAAATTGGAGTTAAATCCGTCAATGTAATTTCTAGCAGTTAATTATTGGTTAAAGTTTTGTTTTGTCAATGTTTAAAGCATATATCTTTTATGAAGGCTCAAATTTAGGAAGAGTGTTGTAATATTTAAATTTCGCGCCTTCTGTTCCATTGACTTGAGTTGTATTAATATGCCTTTTCTTTATCTTTAACCTAATATATATTCTGTGAACATCACTAGTAGCCGATGTATTGTTTTCTCAAACTAAATAAAGTAAAAGTTATTTTTACTAGAAAACCAACTTGTTTCCATTAAAAATTAACACTTTTTTTGATAAAGTAGTTTTTTTGATTTTTCTTCTAGAAACTTTGTTCCTATCTGGTGTCTCACGACACCACACATCTTTTTAATTTGAATAAAAGCTAGCTATTAAAATCTTTCAAATTTAAGTGCATTACAAATAATTACATTCAAAGTGCAAGCATTTTGAATGTAACATTATGTCCATGGTCCAAAGTGAGAGAGCGTGGCATTCTGCCGTCTCGTTTTGTGAGTAGGTGATGGTGACAAGCACTCTCCCATCCCGCAGAAGACGCAAAAGACGTCGGAGAGCAACCACTGATCTCCAACCTACATGAGCGCTAGCCTGGGGGTAACGGGCCGGGCTGACTATTACCCCAGCAGAAGCAGGCCTGAGACGGTGGGTTGAAGTACGTGATCCACGCGCGCCTATCTGATGGGGGCGTAAAGCCCCAATACTCCAAAGTGAGGCCGCCTGCTAGCCAGGTAGCCAAGGTCAGCTGGGGTTCCCGGAAGCTTCCTTCTGAGGGTATCCTGGGTCCCTATCAATAGATTCTCTTTCGAGTTCGCGTTCGAGTCCGACATACCTCACCGTCAGCTCCGGTGAGGTGATGACCCGTGGGGTTTCCACACGAAAAAAAAAGTATTATTAAGAGAGTAAAAAATATACGATCTTTGATATAGATTAACCCCATAATTTAGTAAAATAGCTAACATATTCTTCACTCCACTCGACTACCCACCCCTATTGCACAACAAAGACAGTTGATGACACGACACGTGGCGTAACGCAAATTTGTAATATTACACATTCAGTGTTACATTACATAGGGCAGTATTAGTTAGTGTCATGATACTACACAGAGTTTATCGGCTTACTGGTAATTAAATAAAAGGGTAATTTTGTCCTATTTGAAATTCATCTCGGTCTCAGAGCAATTAGGGACAACGCATAGAGAATATTGAACAGTTGTGATGATATATATAAAAACCGGCCAAGTGCGAGTTTACTCGCGCACGCAGGGTTCCGTACCATTATCTATAAAAACAACAAAAAAATAATGTCTTGTGTATGGGAGCCCCTTTTAATTGTTATTTTAATTTAATTATTTATTTTTAAAGTGAATATATAACTACATGCAATATAACTAAATGCTTCAAGCGTCTACCTATTGCTGTTATCAATATCGAGGAAAAATGAATAAAACATCGCGTTTGTTGTATGGGGAACCCTTATGTATTTATTTTATTCTGCTTTTTAGTATTTGTTGTTATAGACGCAACATTCATACATAATCTGTTAAAATTTCAACTATCTAACTATTACGGTTCATAAGATACAGACAAACAGACAGCTGAGTCTTAGTTCCGTACGCAAAGGGTAAACGGGACTCCCGTTTTACCCTTTGGGAACGGAACCCTAAAAAGCTCAAATAGCTCATTTTTATATAATTATCAATACTGTCATTAATTATTTAACCCCATCTCTTGCCGTAGGTGTTGTAACAGGCGTCTTACGGATACGGATTGTTTTCTCTCGTAGGAAACTACGATAAAATAGTGTTTTTATACTTTTAATGTACGTTGTCCATGAAACATTGTAATATCTATCTGGTAATTTTAAAGAGTGGCCATGAGTTTGTGTGCCCAATTACTTCTCATAAGACTCAGGCATGTGACTTACAATGTTGTTATATAGGCAACATATATACATAATCTTACCATCAGGTGACCCGTCACTCGTTTGCCCCTAACGCATAAAAAAAAAAAAAAACTTTATCATATTAATTTCATATTTGACAAGGCAACCTATAGTTACGGTGTCGATGTGTGTATTGATCTATAACTTTAAATAAGGCGATTACAAATAATTGTTAAGAAAATAGTACCTGGATAACCGAGCTTTGCTCGGTATTTTTTGGCAAATCGTGTAAAACAACGAAAAAAAAAGTTAAATAAAATAATCATCAGGACTCGAACCGGGGTAATCTGGTTACGGAACCGCCCTATATCCCACCTGATCTATTACAATCTTATATAAAGTGGCGAAATTTACCTTCGTATACTAATGATATTGTAGCAGTTTTTCATTGCCTGAAAACACGGATAAAACGACGTTTTCTAAAACTGAAACCTAGCTAGATCGATTTATCGCCCCCGAAACCCCCTATATACTAAATTTCATAAAAATCGTTGGAGCCGATTCCGAGATTCCAATTATATATATATATACAAGAATTGCTCATTTAAAGATATAAGATAAAACTAACTCCATTATTCCATACCTTCTTTACTTGCTCTAGCCCTGACCAAGAAACATCAAAGATAATACATACAACACAACATTACCTTCTTAATTCTACTCGATTGCCGTCGAGTAGAATTCCCTTTTGTTTTTATTCCTATAAAAGAGAGCTCCCGCACTAGGATTAACTCCTGTGTTGCTGTGTCCTGTTAACTTGGTCATATGGCTCTAATAATTTAGATAACTCTTTTCAAACTTTAGATTGACTTGTATTTTACATTTCTTCCCCCACGGGTCATCAACTCACTGGTGCCAGGTGAAGTGGATATCGGACTCGAAGCGCCTAAAACAACACCGTCTTACTCTAAGAAGGAAGCCTCTGGGAAATACATTATGACAAAGGGGACAATACCTGGATCCGATATTTCTGACAGCAGTGTTACTGACAACTCGGGCCGACGGGTTTCCTTTGCCTTTAAAAGAAAAAAAAAAGTTATAACAAAAAGTTTTTTAAAAGTCATTTCTTTTTTAAACAAGAAGCCGTACCGGGAGTACTGTAATTGTGGCATTAGCGTGACATCAAAGGCGCCGCTGATTTGTAGCGTTTTGTTAATGTGATAAGTTTTGCGACCGATTACCATTAAGCGGGGTGTCAGTTACAGCGACAACATTTTTAAACTGCCTATACTAATATTATAAACGCGAAAGTAAAAGCATCAATCATGTCTTTTACGTTTACACGACCAAAACGTCTGAACTTTTTTTGATTAAATTTGGAATGTGGATAATTCCGTTCCGTTCCGTTATTCGAGCACTTTTGGGTTGCAGATAGGAATATTAGGAGTATATTAACTGGAAAGGGAGGGTAGAAAGGGAATACAGATGGATTGGGGAGCATAAGCAATAGCTCAAGCAAGGCCGGTGCAAGGAAGTCTGAGCCCTATAACTAAGTACTGTCGTAACTCTGATTTTGGTTGATAAGCATTGAGACCTATCTTACTACTGGTTTAAATGTGAAAGATTGGTTAGATGTTTGTTGCTCTAACACGGCCGAATGGCTAAACGGGTCTGTATAAAATCTGGCTCACAGATAGATCATAATTTGGAATAGCATATTTGCTACTTTTTATCATGGAACAACATGCACTGCAGTCAAGTCAGTTTTGGACGTGCGAGAGCCGTGCTTCGGCTCGTATGAGCTGGTTCGACCAGTATTACCACGGCCTCACAGAACACCGGCTGCTTAACAATGCTAGCTAGCATTGTGTGATCGAGTGAGTGAGGTTACCTTTGGCCTTACACCCTTTCCCTTCCCCTCCTTATTTTCCCTTCCCCCTTTTCCCTACCCTAACAGGTGGACAGCACTCTTGTGCCTCTTAAGTTGCAAGAGTTCATGGGCAGCGGAAGTCACTTACCAACAGGTGATCCGTCTGCTCCCAATACCATAAAAAAATCATCAGCTAGTTGTTGTTAAATTGTAAGTAATAAGTAAATTCGCTATAAGTTGCGCCATACCAAACGGCGTGGTGTTGACTTTTGGCCCCCCTCGGAAGGGGACGCAAATATTACAAGTCGGGTATTTTGTTTGTTCAAGTAACGGATTACTATTTGTAATTTTATGCGATTTGCTTCTTTCTATGAGATATAAAATTATATAGCGTTACGTATATATATATAATATACGTAACGCTAAACGCCACCACGTTCTTACAAACATTTCTAATTCCTCCCCTGCCGATATTTGGAAATATCTTAGGACCTTGGGTGTTGGTAAGGTTCTGCAGCCTAGTATATCGATGACTTCAGGATTGGACGACATGAACAGTTATTTCATCACATGTCCCACAATGCCGTCAAATACCAAAAGTCAAACACTTACTTATATCTCAGGGCTTCCTCGGCGTAAGATCAAACCTTTCTGTTTTTCTCCAGTTGCCTCGGATGACATTAAAAAGTCCATTATTTCCATAAAAACAAAAGCTGTGGGTTGTGATAACATAAGTCGATTTATGATAGTCACGATTTTAGACCAGCTTTCCGAAGCCATTTCCCATATAGTTAATTTCTCCCTTCACTCCGGACTATTTCCAGCCGAATGGCGCAAGGCTTACATTCGCCCCCTCCCAAAGATTCCCAATCCTTCCCTTCCAAATCATTACCGACCCATATCAATCCTCCCCTTCCTATCCAAAGTACTTGAGGCCTGCGCTCACAAGCAACTTTCCAACTTTACCCATCAAAATAATATCCTTAGTCCTTATCAATCGGGATTCAGACCTGGGCATAGCACCGTGACTGCTATGCTTAAAATGACTAGTGATATAAGGAGTGGCATAGAGGACGCAAAACTAACCGTTTTAGTCCTCATCGATTTCTCAAACGCGTTCAATACTGTCAACCATGATATCCTAGCATCTATCCTCACTCATTATATGGTCTCCCCCGAAGCTCTGGAATGGCTTTCATCTTATCTTCGTGGACGTCAACAGTCAGTACGAATAGAGGAATCATCATCTAGTTGGTGTGATCTGAATACTGGCGTTCCACAAGGTGGCATTCTTTCTCCTCTATTATTTTCGATGTTTATCAATCTCATTACGCTTGATCTTCAGTGTGCGTATCATTTGTATGCAGATGATCTTCAAGTTTATTCTCAGGCTAAAGTAGATAATTTGGCGGAAGCGATTAACAATGTGAATATCGATTTAGAGGCCATTAAAGACTGGTCCGAGCGTTTTGGCGTCAGTGTTAATCCCTCCAAGTGCCAGGCAATAATTATAGGTAGTCAGCGAATGGTCAGCAGAATTGACAAGTCAACACTGCCAGCAGTTATTTATAACGGCTCCATTTTGCCTATCAACTCTTCTGTCAAAGACCTCGGCCTGTTTATTGATTCCACTCTAACATGGCAACCTCAAATAGCGAACGTCAGTCAGAAAGTCATTGGGACCTTGAGATCACTCTATCGACTTAAGAACCTCCTCCCTACCAGCATCAAGTTGATGCTTGTACAGGCACTAATCTTTCCAATCATTGATTATGGAGATGTATGCTACCTCGACCTGAATGCAGATCTGCTCAACAAACTCGACCGACTTCTCAATAATTGCATTCGGTTCATTTTCAATCTTCGTAAGTACGATCATGTGTCTACTTATCGTACCCAACTGTCGTGGTTACCTATACGTCAGCGTCGCAGCCTTCGTGCCTTAACTACTCTTTTTTCTCTTCTCCATATCCCCACAGCCCCCAATTATCTTACCTCACAGCTTAGTCTTCTAGGTGCTAACCATGACAGAGATCTCCGCTCCACAAATAATTTGTTACTCCTATGCCCTACTCACACCTCCTCTCTCGTTCATTCTTCTTTTGCTGTCCAATCCATTTTATTTTGGAATGCGCTCCCTCCTGAGATTAGGATGACCACCAACCGCGACACGTTTAAAGTTAAAGTCCGTGAATTCTATTTGAGACAGTTGACTGAGATACCCCCCCCATGACTAAAACTATAACTAAAGTTTGTATCTATGTATTGTATTTATGTGTATGTATATAAATGTATGTATATTGTATTTATATAGAATATTTGTATATATTTGTTCATTTGTATGTGAATATAATGTTTTTTTTTTTGTTTCTTAATATTTCATCTTTATACACCTGCCATGTCCCTCACTGAACCACCCAAAGGTTGACTGGTAGATAATGCCATGTGGCATTAAGTCCGCCTCGTGCGTTGTATTATGCAGGAAGAGTTTTAAATAAAAAAAAAATAAAAATAAAATTACTTATAACACTAGAGTTGTTCGTGCAATGAACCAAGCACTTTTTTTTCTTTTATGGTGTACACAGACGAACTGACTGGTGAGCTGATGGTATGTGAAAACCGCCGACCATGGACACCTGCAACTCAAGAGTCTAGCACACTGGTCGGTCTTGGTTAGTGACCTTGATGGCTGAGCCGGAGATCGTGGGTTCGATTCTCAGACGGGCCACAATTGGTTTGATCCACAAATAGCTCTTTGTGTCTGTCGTTCGTATCTTTGTAAAGTCCCCCGCGACACAGGAATAACTCCTAGTGCGGAGATTGTTTTTTTTTTTATAGTCTAGGGTGACAAACGGAGATGGGTCACCAGATGGTAAGTGACTTCCACCGCCCATGAGGGTATGGGGAGGGGAGGAGGGTAAAGAGGGGAAGGGAAAGGGGATAGGAGGTTGGGCCTTCGGTAACCTCAGTCACTCGGTCAGACAATGCAAGCATTGTTTAACAGCCTGTTTTCTGTGATGCCGTGGTAATACTCCGGTCGAGCCGGCCTATACGTGCCAAAGAATGGCTCTTCCATGTAAATCTCTGTCAAATGTCTTTTAAGGAAGAAAAAAGAAAAGTGGTTGTCCGCCTTTGGGATAAAGGTAGGGGAAAGAGGAGAGAGGGAGTTGGGCCTTCGGTACCCTCGCTCACTCGACGTTACAATGCAAGAACTTATAAAATTCAAGGAGATAGACCTCAGGTAAGGATATGAACTCACTAGGTGGGTCTGTAACTACCACTGCTAGTATTCATTAAAAATAAAAAAAAAACCCTGAAGGTGGTTCTAACAATTACACTGTTAATCATAGCGTAGACCTTTTTTTATCCCCCACAAAAATGGGGATGTTATAAGTTTGTAGTGTGTATCTGTGCAAGTGTTTGTGGTATCTTAGCTTCTGAACGGAAGAACCGATTTTGCTTCAGGGTTTTTCGTTTAGAAGGTCTTAATTGAAAGAGTTATATCTTTGTTTCAAGCACATCTGCGCAGCTGTTCGAAGATTATCAGCTCTCTAATCGTTGGAGATATTTTCAAGCTCATACTTAACAATTTTAATTTATACTTGTCCGCTAATTTATCTGGAGATCATTGGAATATAGATAGCGCAGTACTATCATATTATTGTGGCTACTGTTTGTAGGCAAAAGCTTGCGACTAGGCTGGCTGTATGTCTGTTTGGTCGTGTGTTGAGTTAAGACCGTCGGCTACGTACCAATGTTGCCTAACAGTCAGGTCCACGACGACTCTGACAACTCATCCTCGATTCAATTTCTAACCGTCTCTGCACTATCGACTTTACATAAAATTTTGCGAATTGACACTTTAACTTTTTGTTAAATAATTCACTTTAAAAAAGTAGACAAACGACTTCAATAACGTTCTTTTTACTATAGGTCTATCATAAAATTTAAGACTTATATGATTTTCTTGAAATGGGACCACACGGAAAGCACCAGCTTCCAAATAAAAAAGTCATCAAAATCGGTTCACCCAGTCGAAAGTTCAGAGGTTACAAGCATAAAAAAACAGTCGGATTGAGAACCTCCTCCTTTTTTGAAGTCAGTTGAAAATCGTTTCTTATTATTATTAGAACAAACATTAAAGTGCGTTTAACACTTTTGCACAGTAGTTTACTTAATATGGTATTATTTACATAATTAATTTTATAGATTCAGAAAGCTACAATCATATATAAAAACTTTATTTTATTTCAGTCTCGTTACTGAGCTCATACCATTATCGAATGCCTTCTAAACAACACAATTGTAAAACAAAAATAAACAATTCCTATCATTACAGTACCAAAAAACAGCTACTCACGTCCATTTCGGATGTCTGTCAGAACTAACTGGACAAAATAAAACTTTATAAAAATGAAATAATAATTCGTGACTCTGTGCAGTAGCGTCCGACGCCATTGTCCGGCCATCACCAGTGACTAAACAAAATACTAACGACTCGGAATGTTTTTAAAAAACAGTTTAAGAAGCTTCCGTTTAAGAAGTTCGTTTATTTATCCTATTGTGCATAAGCGGATCGTTTCGTTCGGTAATCGTTGACTGACGTTAGCAACTGTGGGAAGGCCGTTTTTTTTCCTTAATCAAATAAACATTAATATATTTCAATGGCGCGACGCTTGGATATAATTATCGCGTTTGTATCCGAACGGTGTGCAACTGACGTGTCAAACGGACAATTCAACTGTTTCTAATGAAAATAGAATAGGAAGTTTATATTTATTTTATTTATTGAGGGTTTGTTATATGTAAGTTGTCTGTTAGTTGTCATTATTTTGTTGATATTATATTATATATCTTTCTTGGCACAGATGCCTTACGCAAAATCGGCATTTTTTATGCAATGTTTTGCTTTATGGTATAAATGTCAGATGACTGTAAGTAACTACCACCGCCCATGGACACTCGCCCGAGAGTCTCAAGTACGTGTCAATTTTAAACAGTATATTTTTTATTTACTAAACGCCACGACCGTAGATTCAATACAGTTTTGTATGAAATGAAAACTACAGATGACGTCACCTGGTGCTGTCAAAACAATTATTTTTGACTTTAATTTAATGATTATACCATAAGTTTGCTTTATAGAATATAGCACTTAAAAAAATCGAAAAAAAGGTAAGGAAAGAGGAACGAATCAATTCGAACGATTTGTATCTGTGTCACTTTCTATTCAATTTGAATTTAATTCTATTCTGAATTCAAAACCATCAGTAGCAAGTCGGCGCAACAACTCGAACGATTCTTGTAGATGCATCCTTTTTACAAATTGCGTACATCTATCAGTTTATTGGTGTAACTAGGTGTGTTTATCGTGCGACCGTCACTACGAATTGTCGTCATCCGTGTCTCAATGAGGATGCAGCGATCACGTCTATTGGGCCGCAATGATTGGACGGCTCGCCGGAAACGGCCACTCCTGCGCACCTCCCTAGTAGAGACTTCTTTATTACTGTTCAGATTATAGTAAATTTTAACAATAAAAAACTTCAAATTAAAAATAAACAGTGAAATTGTGTTGTCCCAGACAAAAAAAGTAAAACAAACGAAAGTATTTCAATGAATATGTAGAATTAATTCATTCTGACTGAAAGTTCTGCACTATGTATTAGCATAGACAAGTTTCAAGAAACTCTGAAAATATCTAATTTGTGATTATTTACGCCCTCGTTTCACCAGCCTGATGATGAAGCCCCTATAAGTGTCTCTTAGATAGCATAGAATTTTGCTTTACTTGCTTTTAAATGAAACGAATACGTGATAATAATTTTATGTAAAATATTGTGTAAAATTAATATATATGTATATAATACTAATTAAAATATTATTTTAATTACTTTAGGAAGTAAACCGATAAACCGATGTCTTTACTTTGTAAGATTTTTTTATTTAACTTTCGTGATATGTCATTATCATGTTTAGTCAATAGGTAGGCGTTGAAAATAATCAAATACCTTGCTACACTCCACACTTCACTTTTTTATTTTTTCGCTTGTGGCCTACCATCTCTAAATCACAGTGTTTTACCATCTGATTAAAATACATGATCTTAATCTGATTCCCAATAGCATAGAGTAAAATAGAATAAATGTTTACTTTTTTAACAAGCACGAGCTTCTCTTTGAAAAAAGAAAACAATTTAAAGCTGACAGAAGCTCAGTGAGCAGCGAAACGTATTCAAATATCGAAAATTGTTGACAAATTAAGTTCCCTACGACACCCTTACCACTTGAGAACGACTCGACGAAATTTTAAACTGTCTAACCAACCTAAGTATATCAATTCAAAACTGTATCATAGTCTTTATGATTTTGCATTAAGGGTTAAATTTCAACGATTGTCTGTATATCAGCTCGACTTTCTAAGCTATACGAAGGGACGGACCGAACCGTTCGTTTTACTAGTTACTCAATTAGGCCTTTTGTATTTGTTTATCTGAGTTTGTATAGCGTCGGAAGGGCACAGATATATGATATAACGCGCGTTAGAAAGGGACAGCTGCTGCAAAGTAATTTGAGACAGTTCTTTTCACTGGCGCTGTAATACGTTCCTATTTTGAATGGCAACATGAAACTCGGGAAATGCATTCAAATTGTGTTCTGTTTTAACTTTTTCTAATTTATGTAATGGCCGCCTACGGTACGGCTACAGATTTTACTTGATATGGGCTTTTCTTTACAATGTATTTTTTGTTTATGAGTTCAGAATGGGTTCAATATTGAACTTATGTATGTTAACTCTGTTACCTGCTAGTACTAACCTTTATCTTGTCGGACTAAAAGCTTAATTTTATTTTTGCATATTGACTAGTGCCAGTGTGAAAAGTATCGACTGCGTTGTTGGAATACGTCCGTGTACTGCAGTAAATACGAGTAAATGACGGTGTAGCCGATATCGATAGTATGTAGGTAAATTGTATTATGGTTGAAAAAAATATCGGTATTAATGCACGTGTGCGACTCTTTCAGGAGTATAGGCGGGAGTATATTTATATATGTATGTTACAGTTTCGTGACACAACGTTTTATTTTACACTTATAAACTGTACAAGAAAATTGTGTAAAATATTTGAAAAGAGTTTTCTAAGTATTGGAACTAGCTTCACGACTTACTTAGTCTGACTGACTTCTTCTCTTGACAATTCAAAAGTAACTGTGATTAGTTGAATTGAAATAAATTATTTTGATTTTGACCGCCCATTGTATACATTAATTTTATATATTTATTTTAAGCAATATGATTTTGGTGTGCAATCAAGGTTATTTGTTTTTACTCTATGCTATAGTGTAATCTAAGTAAGTAAATATGGTTACTCCTTTCTTTGTATTCTTTTTTTTATTTACCTATCTCTTATAGGGGGGTTTGTTGTCTATAAAGATAGATCAACTCCACCTTATAATATTATTGTTTTATACTAATTATATTTACTCTGATCAAATTATGTAAGTAAGCAAGTAATGTACTATACTTTTTTTGTATTTAATTTTTAAAATAAATAAAAAGGAACTTATAATTATTTTGAAGTGATTTAATTGTATAAAACATAAGTTATTTTTTAATATTTCGGTATTCTACTACTAACTATTCTCCACGATTCTTTTTTTGAAATTGTAATTTAAAAAGTTAAACAGGATGCCACTGCGACACTGTCAAGTGGCGTGAACAATTTCACAATCGATTTAATTTGAACGCGTCTGAACTCTATTGACACTTGATCTTTTATTCCTGTCATACACTCACTTTAAGCGGGATGCACACTTCACGATTGACGCAGACGGCAGCTGTGACAATTGTTATATAAAGATGTTATAGATTGGACACGTTCGATTTATCTTATTGTATTGTAGGCCTGTAGAACCCACTCAATATTATACTTCATTAATGGTAGGTGCCATACTGAAATTATCATTACGAGAGAAAGAGCCGTCCTGCGCGTGGAATTTCGAGTCCTTGATTATTAATTTTCGATAATTTATCTTTTTCATAAATCTCCTTCTACTTTTTGAGATAAAATGTGGGCGAGGAATGTTGATTATCGATTTTATTACTTACCAGAAGTTCCCCGCTCTTAGGGTTCGTAGTGTGATGATCTATAGCTCAATAATGGATGACTGGATGATTTAAAGATTAGCCCATTTAAATTAACAGAATTATTCAGCCTTTATTAGACAGGTGTTTTAATTATTTTGTTTATTGCATGTAAGAGATTAATATATGTAAGTGACAATTAGCCTCGCAATTAAATCTCGGAGCAGCAGCTAGTGACCATTTTGTTCGAACATACTCATCTATCATTATTATTATTATTACACATGGTAACATCTTTCAAGGCAGTTTAAATCTTTGAAAATTCAAATCAACACTCTTTCTAAATCTTACATAAAAGGCACGTGCCGTAACAACCCTTATTCTGGAATAAAATAAAAATTGCCATAGCTCCCTCTCACCCCTATTGAGCAAATATCGTGTGATCGGTGTGACTGAATCGTGACCGATGGTGCATAAAACATCCTCGCGATAAGCCCGAACAAACTGTGGATGGGGCTATATGGCAGTGAGTCACAAATTAATTTTAATTTTTTTTATACTAATGGGGGGACAGACGAACAGACGGGTCACCTGGTGGTAAGTGACGACTGCCGTCCATGGACACCTGTAACTCAAGAGTCGCAAGTGCGCTGCCCGCCTTTGAGGGTGATAAGGGACAGGGGTTGCGGGGAGGGGAATAAAGAGATGGGAAAGAGGAGGGGATGAGTGGAAAGAGGAGAGAAGGAGTTGGACCTCCGAAAACCTCACTAATTTTGGGGAAATGGAACGCAAGCGTTGCTTCACCACCTGTTTTCTGTGAGGCCGTGGTATCGCACCGGTCAGGCGGGCCCATAAATGCCTTAGCATCGCTCTACGACTGTTATTGTATAATAAGAAATTTGTACTTGTAAGATATAAAATTAAGCCGTGTGGTGGAGTACAATAGGGTCACCTCGTTTCTTCCCGTCGGCGCGTAAAAATCCTCTTCCCTTTGGTAAGTACCTCTTAATACTTATTTGTACTTTAAAGTGGAGTATTACAAGTATTAGATTACTATACAAGTTTAAAATACTATTTAATAAAGCTGCAGTTTCCATGTGTGTACGTGCTTGTGTAAGTATGAGTAAATCTGTTTAATCATTAAACATTATTTAGACCGTCTGAAGATCGTTTTGTTAACTTAATATGTACTGGCTCTACGTCGCATGTTGTCGTCCAGCCCAGCTCCCCTGTCGATAAAGGTGTTAATGAACTGCTTACAATCCCTTAAGTTGTTGACGCGCAATCATAGACTGTGACGTGTTCAACTTGTCTCGTCTTATTGCTACTGATTTAACTAAACGTATTGATTACATTATAGATATTATTATTATTAATAAATAGGCAGGCAGTTGAAGCCAATGATATTTGTCTGTATCCTGCTTAATACCTACTAACTGGTCTTTTGTGTTGAAGGTATTTGTCAAGTTTATTCTTAAATACGTTTGTATTTTTAGCTGAGGCTGTATCTGTTGGAAGTTTGTTTCAAGATCTTAAAACCCGATGGCAGAGGTAGTATTTGTGAGGGTTATTATTTGAATAGCGGGTGCATAATTTAAGGTGGTGACCTCTTAAATGAATATTAGTATTACGTGTAAAAATGTTTGCAAATTCATGAAGATCATTGAAGAAAAACTAATATAGGATGGGTCTTTATTAGAAGAACAGAAGCCAGAACAGCAGTTTAGAATTTTATCTGTACAACTTGTCTGTCTGTATTTTTTTGTTACATTTTACCGTGGGAGAGCCATGCTTGGGCACGAATGAGCAGACTCGACTGGAGTGTTACCACGGCCTTACAGAAAACCGGTAGACAAACAATGCTTGTATTGAGTGTGGGTACCGGAAGCCAAAATCCCTTTCCTCTTTCCTCTCCCCTCATCCCCCTCTCTTCTTTCCCCTCACCCCCTCTCAACACCCTCAAATTCGGGCACCGCACTTATGACATTGGGTTGTAGGTGTTTACGGGCAGCGGTTGTCACTTAAGCACTTAAGCATCTATGTTATCATTTGGATTTAAATATTCATTCATCAATTAGAAATAGGTTCACATTTACTTGAAAAATTCTGTTAGTTAGTTACAAGTGAAGCCAATAAGAGCGTTTGAAAAACCACTTCGTTCTAGATCTGGGTTTTTTAAAGACAACTCTTGTATTACGATATAAACAATGAGCAAAAGGAACATGTACGAACACCAACAAATAACGTAGCACAAAGTACGCATTCAATAAATAAATGGGATCAATGACTTTACTCTCGTAAGAAACAATATTTTTATAAGGATTTGGGGCTTATGAACAATGTAATAAGCATCACTTTCACCTGTATTTATGGTTACTGCTCTGCTCCTAAGAGTAGTCGCGATATTTTATAGCGTATATTAATACTCTGTCCAAATCAAAACGAAGTTTCCAATCCGATTGGTATTTTCAGAGATTAGAATGTTTAAACAAACAAACAAGAAACTTTACAGCTATAATATATTAATATTTATGTTTGCGTGTGTCATTAAGTTCAGCAGATTATTGGCACAATGTGTCAAATACTTAATCATTTCAGATAAAGCCGCTAAATACAGGTTACTTTTTTGAATTCTGGTAAAGTAACGAACCATTACAATTAATTGAGTTTTAACTACGTTAAAATTAACTACAATGTATTTTTCCACTCACATCAGAATTGTTACCCATAAACGGACGCATATTATTTTTATTTTTTTTTAAGAAAAGGATTTACGTCTCATTGTCACTGACTGATTCAAACTTTTTTGTTTATTGTCATACCTACACTAAAAAGACTTAAGGTTTACAAGCCATTATAAGTCTATGGATAGGTATAAGAACTGTCGCATATTTTACAGGTTAGTATGGCTATTTGAGGGTTCTGCTCAGGTAATGATGTCTCGGTGTCTACATTTTATTGTACAAGACTGTGCCTTGTATGGTAAAGAGAATTTGTAACTAAGGTTCTTAAAAATATGAGACAGAATGTGAATTAGGGTCTGATTGATACGTCGTACGTCTGACTGTTACAGTCACTTACAGATTTGCTGTCAAGAACCGAGATGGGAAGAAGTATTTTACAGTTATTTACGCTTATGACTGGTATTATATGTACAAAAGGGCTATAAATTATAAAGTAAAGAACTGTAGAACATAATTACATTGTCTGTTTCTGAGATTTAAGAAAGATTCTATAGAGGATATTGTGATAATCTGCGTTTGTGCTTTTTAAACCTCTCTTAATAAAAAACAAAAAAAAAACAGTTGAATTAAGACCCTTTCGCGTTTTCTAGTCATATTATACGTATACATTATTATTTTTTTCATGTGGCAACCTGGTCATCACCTCGCTCATCTAGTTCTGACTAAAACCACACGGTGTTCCGTCATAATTGAGTTTATTTCATCTAAAATCTATTAAATACTTAGACTCCTTTCTTTAATGTAGTTATCTACGACCTATAAATAACTTACATACATATGTGTATTATTGTGGATTTAGAAAGAAGACGAAAGAACAAAACACTATCAAAACCAAAACACTCACTACGCACCACTGTTTGAGAAATTTCGACACGACCGAAATGGCTGCGAATGCGATTACTTATATAACTACATATAATTGAATTCTGTGCACTTTAGATAAATAAACAAATTTATATAGTATTGCAAGAAGTACCTTTGTTGTGATATACACAAATTTCATACAGACGGGGACTCCGAAGTGGTAGTCAGAATCGTATTACAAAATGTGGGGGACATTTTGCTAAGCATAATTTAGTCATACTAAGATAATAAGGGGCAAGCATGTCGCCATCAACCGGGCTCTATATAATACAGGTTTGGTCAAATGTTAGAAGTGTTACGTTTGGCCGTCCAATAATTAATTTAGATTGAATAAATAGGAGTTGAAATAAAAAAAAAAGTTTAACGTTAAATACGACCCTATAATAAGATCACACTTATGTATGTGAAATATTCTGCATATACTGATCTGATAGACAAGAGTCGATACTTTTAGTCGCCTTACGATATCTAAGGCAAGAGATGGGTTGGCAGTATTCTAAAACATCGAGAACCACACGGCTTGTACAGATTGTATGTAGATACATACGCTCAGGCCTGCATCCCCTAAGGGGTAGGCAGAGGTGTATTAAGCACCAACATTTTGTCAATTAGAATTTGGTCCCACTAACGTAATAGGCGCAAGCCTATTGCCGTCAACCGGGCTCTGTATGACTGTATATATACTGTCTGATAGATAACAGTCCGATCCCTTAGTCGCCTTTTACGACACCCACGGGAGGAGACTTGGTGGCCCTATTGCCGTCAACCCTGCACTGTATGACTGTATATATACTGTCTGATACATAACAGTCCGATCCCTTAGTCGCCTTTTACGACACCCACGGGAGGAGACTTGGTGGCCCTATTGCCGTCAACCGGGCACAGTATGACTGTATATATACTGTCTGATAGATAACAGTCCGATCCCTTAGTCGCCTTTTACGACACTCACGGGAGGAGACTTGGTGGCCCTATTGCCGTCAACCGGGCACAGTATGACTGTATATATACTGTCTGATAGATAACAGTCCGATCCCTTAGTCGCCTTTTACGACACTCACGGGAGGAGACTTGGTGGCCCTATTGCCGTCAACCGGGCACAGTATGACTGTATATATACTGTCTGATACATAACAGTCCGATCCCTTAGTCGCCTTTTACGACACCCACGGGAGGAGACTTGGTGGCCCTATTGCCGTCAACCGGGCACAGTATGACTGTATATATACTGTCTGATAGATAACAGTCCGATCCCTTAGTCGCCTTTTACGACACTCACGGGAGGAGACTTGGTGGCCCTATTGCCGTCAACCGGGCACTGTATGACTGTATATATACTGTCTGATAGATAACAGTCCGATCCCTTTCTTCTTTATGAATCATCGTTAACAATTTTGACAACTCTTGTATATCATCATTAGCATTGAAATTATTACAATATAAAATAGAAACTATTGGTTCATGGTAACTAAAGTAGGAAATAAACAATTTTGATTCCAACTTATTTAAATATCTCGTGAATGCCGCATCAATTATACTTTTATATATCGTTGTGCTTGCTTTAATATTGCGTTGGTTGCACATATGCGTCTCGTAACGGTGTCGCGAGTCCATAGATTTTATCTCATCTAAAAATGTGCGTACCGCGCTAAAAGAAGTTTTCACTTTAAAAAAAAGAATTCAATCAAAGAACTATCATACTCCTGAGAAGTATTCTGTGTCTCTCACAAACTTTTGTCCTTTTTGACCACTACATCAACTGGTCAATTATTCAGGGGCCTAGAGCAAACGACTTCTCTTTAAATCTATACAAATAAATTAAATTGGAGTGTCTGTTTGTAATATTAAAATAACCGCTTTCTACTAAGTGCATATGGACGTATACACGGTACATATAAAACGATTTTTTTTTAATTTTTGTCTGTCTGTCTCTCTGTTTGTCTGTTTGTTCCGGTTAATCTCTGAAATGGCTGGACCGATTTTGACGGGACTTTCACTGGCAGATAGCTGATGTAACAAGGAGTAACTTAGGCTACTTTTATTTTTGAAAAAAAAAATAGGACCTCACAAAAAAAAAATTAAAACCAACCAACCAATTAAAACCAAATTGAAAACTGTGATCTGAACTATAACTTTTTTGTTAAATACCACGCGGACGAAGTCGCGGGCAACAGCTAGTACGAAATAAGTAAAGAAACGAACTATGTTCCCACGCTTAACAATTATAATACAATAAATAACCCAGAAACAAAATAACACATACAAATGTTGACTTTTTCAATTAACGCTCCAAATCGAGAGCTGTTTGCAAAATACAGTTAAATTGTGTAGAAAAGCCAACCCTTTGTCTTTAAGGGTCGTTTGTACCCACTTGATTATTGGAGGGTTATTCGTCGTTTTGTGGTCATGTCCTTGTTAATGGGAACTTTATACCCCTACTGTTAATTTTGCCCCAATTTGACTTTATAGCATTGTTAGTGTTACTTTTAAAAAAATAATTTTAAGTGTGAACATTGAGATTTCTTTGGTTTTTTAATTCTTTTTAAGAGGTTCTTAAAGATGACTTTGTTAGTTTTATAAGTAATAGATTTCTTTATTAAGAGTTAAGTACTTTAAGGTTCCCATAATATTGTTAGTATGTATTTGAATTCAATTCACTTTAGATTTCTTTGAGAAACTCTAGTAATACACGTTACTTGTCGGAAAAGGGCGCCACAGGTAAAAAAAAATAATAAAGAAACGTACAAAGTCAACTAAACGAATAAGGTTTGAAATTGTACATTTTTCAGAGGGTGTAGTCATATTTTAGGGTCGTTTAGTAAACCCCGTGAAAAACATGAAGCGCTAACGGTTATGGGAAGATTCTTACTGAAGCATATACATAATAATTTAACTGTGTTGGTGGCCGTTTTTTTCATGTTTGTAAATTCCGAATAATTTCGCAAAAAAATACGAAAACAATTCGTACTTTTTAACAAGAGTTACTTTGGTTATGCATGATAAAGACTAGCTTGACCATTTAAACACTGATTTAGTCACAAACGCTGCTTAGCCACAAACACTGATTTAGTCACAAACGCTGCTTAGCCACAAACACTGATTTAGTCACAAACGCTGCTTAGCCACAAACACTGACTTGAAGTTGCCGAATATCTCAGATGGATGACGTATAAATAAGCCGCCGAAAACCTCGGACACAAAGAACATTCAGTCTCAGAACAACTATTTTTGAATCAGATAATTTTGCGTCCCGTGTGGCTCTATCCAACCCACCACCTCCGGCTCCGCAGTCAGGGTCACCACCATCACCACTTAACCTACAGGCCAGAAATGTGTTATTGTTGTTATACAATAGGTAGTTTCTTATTGTAAAAATTTATCTTTTTTGTTTTCATATAAACAGTTTATTCAAATTTTGTCTCAACTGCCTTTTCATAGATGAAGGTGATGATGATGTTATAACAGGCAATCACACTACATCTGTATGTAAATGCCATCCTTATTATAAATGAGACAGAGTTTGTTTGTTTATTTGTTTGAACGCGTTTACCTCAGGATGTACTGATCCTGTTTAAAAAAATCTTTCGTATTTTATAGCGTTTTTTGAAAAATGCTGTAAAACATCAACCTAAGCTACTAAACGCTACAACTGGTAGTAATAGCAGATATTTTACTACCTATGGTAAACATTCTTGGAGGATGGCGAAAGAAATCTATTATTAGATAAATGAAAACAAATTATTGGCACCTGTTGTTATTTTGGAGATTTCATTAGCCACAACGCAACGATGAAGGGGAACCCAACTGAACTACGATTAGGTTAGTAATGAATAGGCCCTTATAACCGACTTCAATAAAGAGAAGGTTTTCAATACGGTTGGTTTTTGTTATATATGTGATACCGTATTTAATTCATTTAGAAAATGTTTTTTTATGTGTAAGGATATGATTTCGGTTTGCTTCCATATTCTACCACATGAAAGTATGAAAAATAAGGGATGAACACATGCATGTGATACTAAACTCGAGTACTCTTTGTTTAATATGAACGATCAGCGTGTTTGTCTAGTGATTAGTGAACCTGGCTGCTGAACCGGATCTCGTGTTTTCGATCGTTCGACCTCATACGGTAATAAAAAATTGTGTGATCCACAATTTGTTGTCCTGAGTCTGGGTGTTCTGGTGTTTGTTGATTGAACATTTGTAAAGCCCAGGAATTATTCCTAATGTGGGAGTTGTCATTTTAAAGTATAATTTTTTTTTTTTTCAGAAATCTTTCATGAACTTTTTAAAAGTTATTTACACACAAAACATTAAACATTCCTTTACCAAACAAAATACAAAAGCTCCTTGGCCTTCATTAAAAAAAGTCAAATTACTAAAATCAAATTGTAACAAAAGAAATAAAGCATGGAGCGTAGCAATGCGGCGAAGCGATAAATATCGTTAAGCTACAATTGTCGTCAAAAATAAGCGTAATTTTAATTGAAACAAGGATAGAGGCGCATTATCTCGTTACTGACGCTCCACTCGGCTCCTATTCTCTATCTCACTCTCCCACTCCCCGCCTAATATTTAGCTCCTGTTCTCTATCCCTTTCTCCCACTCTCCGCTCAGATATAATGCGCCGCTGATTTTTATCATAATTATGAGTCTTTGTTCCGTCTTTAGTTAGTTGGTTTTGTTTGTTTAAGTTATTATATTGTTGTCTTTGTACTTTTCAAGGATTCGAAATTATATTTTGACTGGGACTTAAAAATATCGAAATTTTTAATGAAGATGGTCTGTCTTGCGTCAACAGTCAATCATTTAGGTGACTGATTGTTAGACAATGCTCGCGTTGTATTTCACCAAGTAAGGTTTACGGAAAGACCTGCTTTTCCACCCATTTGCCAATATGTCGTCTACTCGTTTGCTTTTTATGTAATAAAAAAATAAAAAATGTATGTACCTACATACATATCTACAATCACGTTGTATGTCGTATGTATATTACAGATTAATTTGTTCAAGCATTACACACCGTGTACAATGAAACACAAGGTTTTTATAGGCCAGGCGTTCGGCCTGTTTCCTGACATTTTACACTATTAATTATTAATTTCATAAATATTTAGGTAGTCTACTCTGCTTTTAAATATAAACGAATAAAATAGGGGATACGTCACACTGAGAGTTTATTTGGCATTTGATGATAGATGTCTTGTAAAATCTGATGAATCGATTCAAACATCCCTAAATCCCGTAGACGTTAGAAAATCAAATAAATATACATGTATACAAATAACATCAGACAATGTAATTGAACAATGTCGAGTGTATCATCTCTGGAAACAAATCGAATCAGCCGCAATCCCGCAGACATATTGTTCCGGGGACAGATACAATCTGTGTGCAGCCTCTGACGTACCAGCGGAGGGTAAAACCAAATGATTTCGATATTGATTCGTACGTAGCTCTGTGACAATACATGTGTATTGTAATGTAGATTTAGAAACATTCAATTTTTAGCTTTTCAATTGACTTCAAAAAGGAGGAGGTTCTCAATTCGACTGTCTTTTTTTAATGTTTGTCACCTTAGAACTTTCGATTGGGTGTAACGATTTTGATGTTTTTTTTATTTGAAAGCTGGTGCTTCCCGTGAGGTCCCATTTCAATTCTCACAGCGGCATCCCTGAGAAAACCATATGTCTTAAATTTGCATTAAGTGTGTGCGCGACAAATGGACGAATAACTCAATATCACGTAACCCGATTTCGATGATTCTTTGTTTATTGGAAAGGACGTACTTCAAGGGTAGTAAGATAAGAGTTTGGTTAGCTTCTGACAATGGTATCCATGAAAAAACCATATAAGTCTTAAATTTTATGATAGACTCATTGAATTCGGTTGTCTAATTTTTTATAGCGAATTATTAATCTTAGCTATCACGATATCAATGAAGTTTATCAGACTGTTATCAATCAGGCAATAGATATATACAGTCGTATAGTCCCCGGACAACGGCTGTAGGCTTGCCCCGTATTGGGTAAGTGTAAAATTATAATAGGCATGACTGCAGGAGTGTACGTTTATAGTAAAATTTACATATATTAATAGTGCTCCGGTTATTTAATTAAAGTAAGATTATGTCGGTACTGTGTCTACTAGATGTGTTTTAGTTGGAGCGACCAATACTGTATTGTTGATATAGTGGATAGTGACCCTAACTGATAAGCCACGAATAATTGGTTGATGAGCACGGTCATTTCTTCTGTGCCTTAGTGTACTTTATACATATTATGTATTTAGAAATGAAGAATTATTTTTATTTGAAGTCTGGTCATCATAGCCTAACGTCAGTTTTTCAATCAGCATTGTATGAGATGTCTAAAGTTTTTTTTTTTTTTTTTTTTGTACTATAGGGGGACAGACGAACAGACGGGTCACCTGATGGTAAGTGACACCGCCGTCCTTGGACACTTGCAACTCAAGAGTCGCAAGTGCGCTGCCCGCCTTTGAGGGTGATGAGGGATGGGGGATGCAGGGAGCGGAAAGAAGAGAGGTTGTGACGTATTCACTATTTTATTGGTTCCCATTTACAAGTTGATTAGACTATCTAATTAATTCTCTAAATGATAATATATATCGTAGTCGATAATTATACTAATATTGTTGATTAAAATATCAATAATATATCAATAATTATATTGAATAAATACGGTAACAGAAATTTGAATATTTCGTTGCATTATACTGGAGACAGTTGAAGAGGTATGTTAAAGGACAGACGGTACGTTTTTTCGTACGCGATTGTGTAACAAAAAGTACGATACCTAAAACCTCATTAGTGAGCCAACAGATTGTGTAGAATCTCCATCATTTGGGATTTGATACATTATTTATTCATTGCGCCAGCTAAACGGGGCATGAAACATCGGGTTATTTTCTCATTCAGACATTACTCGATCGGTAATTGTGTTGGGATTACGGTGTCGAGTTACGTGGGGCTGTCTGACAAGCAAATACAAAATGGGAAATGTATAATAGAATTTAAATGGTTTTATAAGTCACTGGCCAGAAGATGCTATTGAACGTACTTTTGATATTATTATTTTATAACTATGTTATTTTGTATTGTTTAAAAATATCGCTTTGGTATATTTACGCATTACGCATCGCTGCGTCATTGTAGGATAAAATGTTAACCTATCCATGTTTTTGTTATAATTTATTTTGTATTGGTCTAAGTCTGAGTGAAAATAGGTTTAAAAGTTTGATATCGTTCACATTCACTCACATACACAGATAAAAAGCGACAGTATATATAGGTAATTGTAATTTGCAAAATGTAGGTGTTTAATAAATCTCTGCCTTGCCTTTCGTTGATACTATACGTATAAGTTTCATAATAGTAATACTTGAGAAATTTAGAAGTGGCAACATTGCCGTGCAGACTCGTATTATGGGCCAGCTCGAACTTTGCGATACTACGGCCTCACAGAAAACCGCTTGTTAAGCAAAGCTTGAATTTCGCTGATATAAGAGAGGTTTTCGGAGGCCCTTCCCCCTCTCCTCTTTGCCATATCTATCTATGTGTGTAAGTGGTCTATAAATAGTCACCTCGCCACTACACTAGCGCGCCGAGTGTTGTGGATTCGATCCCCGCACGGGACAACACTTTGTGTAATCCTCAAATTATTGTTCTGTGTCTGGGTGTTCTTTGTGTCCGTTGTTTGAATGTTTGTAAAGTCCCGTAGTAGTGCGGGAGTTGTCTTTTAAATTAAAAAAAAATAACAAATTTCCTCCCCCCCCCTCATTACTGTTACATTGTATTATTGAATAATATAATACTCGATATGTTTCAGAGCTCGGACTTCTCGGCACCAGTCAGTTTGAGTTATAGGCTTGCGAACCTGACTTTCTTTAGCTATTATTTATTCTTCCCAAGTCATCTGTATCAGCATATAGTGTGGGTCACCATACTACATTGACTAGACATGCATGACTCTTGGACTCCATTTATTGCTTACCATCAGGCAAAGTGGAGTCATTATGGTAGTACACATAAAAAAAAGCAGTATACATTTTTTTCACTTTCAATTTTTTCTTTCCCTTTGTATATAGTCACAAGTACAATAGTCATTTTTTCCACCCCCAAACTTCCACAGTGACGGCAATAAGCTTGCCTCCTATTGAGTAAATCAGATCACACTTATAGTTGGACCAAATTTTGTGAGCTTGAGACGTTGAGCCTACAAGAATTCAGGTTCAAAAGATCATCAAACCAAGTTCCATCAAAATCGTTCAAGCCGTTTAGACGTGCAACATGACAAACTTGTTTATTTTCATAATAGAAAAGATTGCGGTCTAATTTCGAACTCTATTTACTAGTAATTAAAGCAGACCTGCCGTATCGTAGCCAATTTACAATAATATAGACGCTTTGAATATATCAAGCCAGACATTCCAAAAATAATTTATTACAAAATATGAAGCAAATGAAGTTATTTCGCCAACATGACGTTGTACAAAGCAAAGTTGGGAGATTATAACGAGATGAGAGTACGCTCGGCCGGCTTGCGATATTGGAGAACCACCCTTAGGGCATCGGAGAGACTGCCAGTATGGCTATGTAGGGTTCAGTTGACATATTGTATAATAAATTAAAAGGAATGCTTTGGTGATATGATTTTTCTGATGTCTTTTCTGATTTATGAAGTCTGAAAGCACACCCATTTTACTCTTCGGGGTATGTAGAGGAGGCGACTAGCTTGCTCGTATAGTGGTTGGCCATAGTAGCATTTCACAGGGGACCAAAACTTGTGTGATCCACAAATAGTTGCCCCGAATCTGTGGGATTTTTATGGGGCTTTACTTTGAGGCTAAACAATAATTATCTAAATTAAATAATTATCTATTATAGGTATTTATTTAGGGGTATATAAGTATGTTTATCAGCAGTCTGGTTACCATAATACAAGCTCTGCATAGTTTGGGATCCGACGACCGTGTGTTAGACGTGTGGAGTGGAGTTATTATTATAATTATACTATTTATTTAATTAATAATCATAACATTTTTAAATATAAAAGAAAAAATAAAAAATACAAAAAATAGTAGACCACCGACATCGGGTACAGGGACCAAGACACCTTTGGTTAGGGCTCCATAGATAGGAACCTCCTGACAATGCGGGCCGTGTCAAGGAAAACTGCCTTCTGCATCAGTCGCTTGATCCAACCATCTAACGAGAGCCGCTTAAGGTGTTGGTCGAGGCTCTTAGCTATTAATCCGTGAGCAGATACTTTTACGTGGTAGAGCCATGCTTAGGCACGAATGGGCCGGCTAAAAAAAGATATGACTATCGCAACAATGATAGCCAAATCGATGGTCCACATAACGACATTCTCGTGAGACAAATCCAAGCATTTTATTTGTTTATCTTTTTCAACTTTTACGAGATTATCGTCATGAGGAACAACAATATCGACAATCGTTTCGCGGCGCTCCAATCGGTCTATCACCACTATATCAGGCTTATTGACAACAATAGTTCTGTCAGTGATGATAGATCGATCCAAATACAATGTAGCACGACCATTTTTGAGAATTGGGTCGGGCACAAATCTGTAAAATAGTAGCTCTAAATTCACAAGATTGTATTTAAGGGCAAGTTGTCGATGAACTATTCTGACCACTTGGTTATGTCTATGCAAATACTCACCGTTTGCAAGACGAGAACAACCAGAAATAATATGCCTGATAGATTCACCGGGACGGTGGCATGCCCGATATATGTCGACCGTACCGTCTTTCACAATAAATTTCCGATAGTTATTCATCATAAAAACTTCATCCATAATTGCAAAGACAAAACTGAACTGACGTTTCTCCAAAATGATCACCACACCGGAGCCAGAATGTAGATGTTTTTACGTCCAATAGTTATTATTATTATTTAAACGAAACCGTTCCATAGAAAAGATTGTTTTAATTATCTACAGCATGGAATCCAGTATCAAGTGACCCTGACTGCTGAGCCAGGGGTTCGATTCCCACACGGTACAAATATTTGTGTAATCCCTAAATAGTTGTTCTGAGTCTGGATGTCCTTTGCGTCCGTTGATTGAATGTTTGTAAAAACAGGAATTATTCCTAATGCGTGATCATTCAATTTAAGATTTAAACTACTGGTACTGGCGACGCAAAGGTGTGGGGGAATTTCAAAATTGCTTATTAGTAAACATTTCTCATTTTTATTTTATTATATTTTTGTCTTTATTTTAGTCATAGACAGCTGTTAATAATTATTTAACTATCTGCGCTAGTGTTTATTATTATAAAAATACATCAAATACCTATTAAATAAGAAAAAATAACACTTATATCAACTGGATCAATCATAGGTAATTAAGATTTGTTAAGAGAGTTAGTCGGTCAGAATAAGTCAGTCGTGAAGCTAGCTGCCTGTTCCAATACGTAGATCCTATGGAGAAGAGCAAGCATCAAACTCCAACGACACTCTTTCTCAAATACTTTACACTATTTCTTGCCACAGTATATTTGTGCTGGTAGATGAAACCTTCAACCTCACGGATGCTATGACGGAAAGCGTGCACCCAGTCAACCTGTGGCACCGGCATAGATTATACAATTATAACGTGAGGGACACAGGCTAGAGCAACTTTGTCACAAGGTCAGTGGTGCAATTCGAGGATATATAACATCTATTGCGTGATTGCGTGGAACACTAAGTATAGAAAATTCAAATATAATTCAAGAAAAGAGCGTACTCCTACCTAAAAGGCCGGCAACGCACTTGTGACCCTTGAGTTGCGGGTGTCCATGGGCGGCGGTAGTCACTTACCATCAGGTGACCCGTCTGCTCGTTTGCCCCCTATCGCATAAAAAAAGAAAAAAAAATTTGTTAAGCCTTTTCATAGACAAGGAGTAGTAAATGTGTTAACATTCTATTTATAAACTTAGAACAATCACTTTAGTGATGATTGTAGTGGTTGAAGATAATATAGAGTGCCGTGCCTGACTGAGGCGTGACAAGTAGCTTCGCCCTTTCATAAAAAGTTACTGTTTGCCCGAAACCAGTCCAGCATTTTGAAGAACGTGAGTACAACTGTATTTCTTTCATGATTAAGAAAATCAGACTTATGAAATATACACAAATAAATGCATAATGCCAAATTTTTGGCAGTCATAATTTTGGTCCCAATTACGCAACAGACGGCGAGCCTGCCGGCATACAGACGCAGTATGACTGTACATACATATGTATACTGTCTGATAGACAACAGTCCGATTCGTTAATCGCCTTTAACAAATCTTTATTTATCGTGTAATTGGTTTTTAAACTTACGCTTGACTTTTTTAAAAGTTTATCTTTTGCTTTACAGACTAGTTACAGTGACTTGAGTTAAAGGGCTCCAACTTCCCGGCATCGTCCTGTTCGACTTATAGTTTATTTATTTGTTATAAAAGACAACTTCCGCGTTCGGAATTATTCCTGTGAATCGAACCCACGACCTCCAGTTTAGCAGTCAGATTCACTAACCACTAGACCAACAGGACCGTCAAGTTGCGACCCTGACTTGGTTGAGCTACTGCTTATACTCACCAATCAATCTGTATAAGCAATATGTCTTTCCTTACCTGTCTATACCTGTTGCTTCGTGTCAATGTACTCTCACATTTGCTCATATAATTCCTAGTGTCCGGAGGACGGCCTTGGCTTGCCTATTACGTGAATGTGACTAAATTATAGTGCTGAAATGTTTGTGTTAATGACGCAGCTGCCTACCCCTTCGATGAGAAAGGACTGAGTGTATGTATGTAATATAATCAATCATTTATACTTTATAAACGACTACTAGTTTAAAGAAGTGGAGTAGTTCTTTAAAGGTTCATGTATTAACGGTGTTTATTTTTCTTCTTTCTCATTGGCAAAATGTAGGTGTTTGATGGACCTCTTTTTTGTGTGGAAACCCTCACGGCTTGTCACCTTACCTTGGCATAGGGTGTTATATCGGACTCGAGCCGATTAAAACCACACAATGTTCCGTCATCGCATCTTGTAGCCGTGACCTCAGGTATACCCTAGAAAGGAAAACCCTGTGACCCCGTAGACCTGGCCGCCTCTTAACAAGGCGACCCCGCTATGGTGTGATTTAGAGAGGCACGCCAGGACACGTCGCGCCACCATCTCAGGCCTCTGCTCTGGATAGCCCCGTCCATCGACCTCTGCCTACTCAGCCTTTCAGGTATACACTCGTAGACGTGAATGTATATTTTTTTTTATTACTTACATGTGTATAAGTATTAATGATTCGACATATATGTATGTGACATAACTTGAACGAATTATTGTTAGATGTGTTTTCTTTGTAAAGATAACACCTGCACTAGGACATATTCCTGTGTCGCGGGGGACTTAACACACATATGTATAAATTATGTGTGTTAAGTTACAGTCACAAGCAAGAGACACAATATTTGACAACTAAATTAACTTAATACCTGAGAATTATACCCAAATTAAACTAAAATATTAAGAAGTAATTTTCATTTAGATATCCTCTAACCTTAATTTAATAACGGAGCTTCTTAAATTATTTAAGTAGACTCTTTACAGTTTTTAAAACAATTTTGGGCTGCTAGTAGCGATCTCAGTCTAAAACTCGTTAGGATTGTTCCACTCAGGAAGCAAGCGAGACGGAGTTACTTTGTAGGGATAATTGCCGCCTTCAGGCGTCGAACCCCGACCTCAGAGTGTGTTATAACCAGAGCTCAAAGGGCAAAAGCTTCGTTTACATGATAGTACTCGTTTAGAAGTAATTTTCAGGGTAATGAATTTACGTAGGAGATCGTTTGTAATGTTGAAGGGGTTTTGATTCCCGTTGAAATTTAATATTGCCTGTTTGTGTCTTTTAAGAGTATTATATTTATGGTAGAAAGCTTTTATAATATGGAAGCAAGAAATGTTTTGTTTCAAAGTTATTTAAAACAAACTTACTACTCAAAAAGCGGCTGTGGCGTCAGACGGTTCGGCGCTCGAACCCAACCATATGCACTACCCTCTTGATGGGTATTATTATTGGTTGTGAGTGCCATTCCATCTCGACCATTATTAATCTTAGTGTTTTTGGCGCCACTTGGATTAAAGCTAACTGCCCAGGCTTATGGTTTTGAGAAACCTCCAGATGGTGAGGTGTAAACCCAGGTGAATACTACGGTACCTCATTAATGGGCAACAAAATCATAGAATATGCATTGCAGTTTCTTTTGACTTTTGACAGAATCTGTGTGTCATGCTTTGGCCCAGATTTAGGTTGAACATAATTGTTTGTTCTACTTGGAGGGTTAACAGAAATACTAGTAATGTGTACAACGTTACAAACATCCTTAAATAAAAACGTCATGCTTTTTAGACGTTAAAATAAGAATATATGAAATCAGTATTACCCGGGCTGTTGTAAGGATTGTAACGATCCCCATACATATAAATCTATTCATTCGTTTAAACGTAATGGTGAAACAAAGAAACACACACACATAGGTACATTCATTTTTAAATTTAAAAAGACAATCCCGCATTAGAAATAATTTCTACGTCGTAGGAGGCTTTACAAACATTCATACAACAGACTTGTGTCATACTTGAACACCCAGACTGGGGACTATTTGTGGATCACACAAATACATACATATGTATATTTCTTTTTAAATTACCTAACTAACCTAACCTTTTTTTTTTTTTTTTTTTTTAACGTGTGGAAATCCCCTCGGACCGTCACCCCGCCGGGGTTTGCGGCGGGGCGGTGTGTTGGAATCGAACCGACTAAAACCACACGGTGTGCCACTCTGCGCCTGAGACGGAAGGGATCCGGGAACTGCTGATATTAAGACATCCGGACCCCTCCCAGCGCTTGCCCGCACTGAAGCGGGCACCGTCTGCTGTTAAACTCTCTAATTAGGCGACGTACGGCACACGCGTACGTCACCCCCTCGCGGGTGGCCACTAGAGCGGATGGAGGGGAAAAACCCGTCCCGACCATCCGCGGCCACACTCAGGGCGGCATGAGGCGCTGATAGGCGCGCCTACGCCGCCCAGTTCGCCGGCGGCGGATTGGGTCCGAGTGGATATCGTCCTCCCGGGCCTTCTCCGCCACCTCCTTCTGCGAGATGACATCTTCACAGAAGGTTACGACCGCGGTAAAACTGCTATCGCTACCGGCCATGGAGCGTATGACGGCCGGTAGCGAGAGATCTCCTCCGATGACTGCAGTGAGGGCCCGGCGCTGCGACTCCCAAGCGGGGCAGATCGCCAGCGTGTGCTGGGCCGAGTCTTCACTGCAGTCGCAGTGGTGGCAGGCGGGACTCAGTTCCCTCCTGGCGACCGAGTGCAGGTACTTCCCGAAGCAACCATGCCCGGAAAGCACCTGCGTCAGTCGGAAGGAAAGGGTCCCGTGCTGTCGCCCTGCCCACTCGAGGATGACCGGCTGGAGAGCTTCCACGGCGGCAAAGCCAGCGCGCGGAGTCTCCAGCCAGAACGACCAACTAGCCATCGTGGCTCGACGGGCGGCTTCACGCCACTCGCGTACCTCTTCGGGCGGAGGGCGAAAGCCATACTCCGCCCGATATTCAGCCACCCGTCGATAAACTTCGGCGAGCACTTCCGCCTCCAAATCCCACGGGGGTGTTCCAGCCAAGGCGCACGCCGCCTCGGTGGACACCGTGCGGTATCCGCGTATGGCTCTGACCGCCAATACCCTTTGAGGCCGCCAGAGGCGCGCCTTATTCTGGGCGGTCAGAGCCGCCACCCACACCGGTGCCCCATACAGCGCCATCGACCGGACCACCCCCGTGTAGAGGTGTCGCGTTGCGACGCTGGCTCCACCCAAGTTGGGCAAAAGTCGCCCAAGGGCAGAGGCAGCGTCGACCAGCTTCGGACCAAGCTGTCGGAAGTGCTCGTCGAAGAGCCACCTACCGTCGAGTATCAGGCCCAGATACCTCATCTGGGCCCGAACCGGGACGAGAACCGAGTTGACCTCGATGGAGGCACCGGCGGGTGGACCACGACGGGGCCCATGGAACAAAAGGGCCTCCGTCTTGTCCAGGGCCACCCGTAAGCCCAGTGCCTCGATGCGCCCGACCACCAAAGAAACACCCCTGGTGGCCAGGCGCGCCGCCTCTTGGAAGTTCGCTCCCCGGGCTGTGACCAATGTGTCATCAGCGTAGCAAATTACGCCCAGCCCGGGGGGGAGGCGACCTCGTAGGACCCAGTCGTACCCCACGTTCCACAGGAGTGGTCCAAGGACAGACCCCTGCGGAACGCCGAACGACATGGGTCGCCGTCTCAAGACGCCCTCTCGGTCCTCGTACACGACGGTACGCTCCTCTAAATAGTCTGCCACCAGCCGCCTCAGGTACTCTGGCACCCCGTGGTATTGGAGTGCTTCCCTGATGCAGCTGAATGGCAGACTATTGAATGCGTTGGCGATGTCCAGAGACACCGCCAACAGCACGCCGCCACAGCTCACTGCCTCTCCGGTCACGGCCCTAAGGCGCATCACGGCATCGACCGTCGAACGCCCCTCCCGGAACCCGAATTGGGCGTCCGACAGGTCGGGGCCCACCTCGCTGAGGTGCCGGACGATGCGGGCAGAGAGTATCCTCTCAAAAAGTTTACCCGCCTCGTCTAACTAACCTAACCTAACCTAACATATGTACAAATTACTTGAAAAGTAGATTTCACAACTATTTGTCCGTGTTATTAAATGATTTGTTTTATAAAGTTGAATATGATAGGCGGCTGTTATCGATGTAGCATGCAATGTCAGTAAATAAACGTAATCTTTTTACCAATCCAAGAAGGCGGTCTCTTTATATTGCGTCACGTGCGTTGTGGCGATATTTCATCACACGATTTATCACGGGCCCCTCCTTCGTGATACTCCACAGACAGACCTTTAGAAGCTAAAGTTACACATACATATATTACATATAATTTAGAGTTCCGTTTGTCTGTTTCTAACGTGTTTTGACACGACTGCTAATAGTACAAAGTCTGCTTAGCTTGGAATCAGAGTTTAAGATATCTGAAGTTATTATTATTATCTAGTATAGAGAGTAAGATTTAGCGATTCATTTAGTTGTTTCCGATTATTTCGGTATTTATATTTAATGAACTTGATGACAGTTTATCTTAGTCTTACATATACTTAGTATCTACATATATGTATATGTATATACGTTGAGATATACATGTACATAGACGTTGACGTGAAAACTACCTATCTCATCAGTTCTCGGTTCAGCTCGGTTCCGTGAGAGGAAGGCAGAGGTACCTGAAACGACTACATTGTGGTAGAGCCATGCTTAGGCACGAATGGGCCGGGCCGACCGGTGCGATACGACGGCCTCACAGAAAACCGGTTGTGAAGTAACGCTTGCGTTGCATTTCTCCGAAATGAGTGAGGTCTCCGGAGGCCTAAAATCCCCTACCCCCCCTAATGATAGCGCTGTTAACAAAAAGGATACCCCAGGGCGGTACCAGAGCTAGCGTTGGAGAATCCCCCCCTGGACGTCCACCCTCAGTACGGAATATACCTAAGCGTGGATGCCCAGGCTGCCCCTCGTACTCTGGCGGGGCCAGCCTCAACTGCGCTCTCAAAATCTGCTCGGGGCAAGAAAAGGCATACTATGGCAACAACTGTCACGTTTAAAGTGGATTTTTGTAACATCAGGGGCTTACATTCTAACCTAGACACTGTCCACCACCACCTTGAGACAGCAAAGCCGGCCTTGCTCTTTTTAACCGAGACGCAGATATCATCTCCAGCGGACACATCCTACCTCTGCTACCCTGGGTACGGACTGGAACACTCCTTTGTTCCTAAGGCTGGTGTATGCGTGTTCGTTAGAGATGATATGACTTCTCAACGCCTCGGCAATCTTGAAGGTAGGACCTCTCCATCTTATGGCTACGTGTAGACTGCAACGACCATCCCCGCAACTACGTATGCCTCTACAGGTTCCATAGCGATGATGCCGAAACAGACTGACTCATCGACCACGTCCAAATGGCTACAGACTCAGTGCTCCAGCAGGTCCCACCAGCAGAGATCGTGATTCTTGGCGACTTTAACGCCCATCACTCCGAATGGCTCGGTTCACGCAAAACCGATCATGCGGGAAGATCTGTGAAGAGTGAAGAAAGCCTCGTGCCTTCACTGTTGGATCTTCTGCTGACCTCACATCCTGACGGCTACAAAGTATCCGTTGAGGCCCCTCTTGGCTCTTCGGACCATTGCCTGATTAGAAGTATAGTGCCACTCGTTCACTCGCTGCGGCCGCGAGTTACAGGCAGTCACAGCGTATGGCACTATAGGTCAGCAGACTGGGAGGGAATGCGAACATTCTTTGCATCCTACCCATGGAGGCAGGTTTGCTTCTCGCCGGATGACCCCAATGTATGGGTATGGAACTTTTCATTCCATTCTCCCTGATTCCTACAGGTGGCAAGTCCCAGCCCTGGTTTGGTCGAACCTGTAAAGCGGCGTCCCGCCGAAAGCAGGAATGTTACCAAGCATGGGCTAATGCAGCGACAGCACGGAATGTAAAGACCAGCACATTAAAGAAACAATTTAACTTTGCCTCCAGATCCCTCAAAAGAGTAATTGCTGGGGCGAAGTCGGCTCCCATCGGCAGAATTGGCGAGAGACTAGTGAGTCTCCCTTCCGAAACTCGTGCATTCTGGTCTCTTGCCAAAGCTGTCCAGGGGAACTTTTGTAAGCCATCCCTTCCACCTTTGCACATAGGAGATAATTCGTTGGCCCACGACGCTAAAGAAAAAGCCGATCTTCTGGGCAAACTCTTTTCGTCCAACTCGACCCTGGACGACGGGGGAAACGCACCGCCGACCATAAAGTAATTGTCGCCTGCCGTATTTTCGAACCGATACGACCTTCAAACCTTCAAGAAAAGAGCGTTCTCCTACCTAAAAAGCCGGCAATGCACTTGTGACTCTAGGTTGATGATGTCCATGGGCGGCGGTAGTCACTTACCATCAGGTGACCCGTCTGCTCGTTTGCCTCAAAATCAATTAAAAAAAACACAATTTTGTTAATTGTCAAAAAAAGACAACCTGGCACTGTGTAAAATCTTCTCTTCTTCTTTGCTGAGAGAAAGAAGAAGAGAAAAAAAAGTTTGGCCACATTCTTTATACCCGTCCATTCGTGGACTCGTGTTCTTTTTGGTCTGTCACGCCTTAGCACGTGGCCTAGTGTAATATCTATGAACTATAAGTAAGATCAATACTATTTTTTTTCGTGTGGAAACCCCCTCGAGCCGTCATTCCACCGGAGATTTCGGTGGAACGGTGTATCGGAATCGATCCGACTAAAACCACACGGTGTGCTATGCTGCACTTAAATAGGAAGAATCCGGAATCAAGGTCAATACTACATATGTCAACCATTTCTTGACCTTTGCTGTCTTTAAACATCCCCAATAAAGCGATGTTCAATTTAATTTCCTTAAAAACATTTCAATTTGTTACTTTTTTATTCAGTACGCAGTGATGGCACACAGGCCTTCGGCTGGCTGTCATTGACACTGGCTTCCAGCTTATGCGACACAGCAACTAAGCAATCATGTCCGGTAGGAGAGGAAACCATGTCTCCTCCGTCCATGACTGGTCTTACCGCCACAATCATGGAGTACCCTGCTCTCGGTCGCTCAAGTCGTTCTTGCATCTCAATTTCACGAAGGGCAGGTCCCAGGCTTTCTTCTCTCGCACCTAATAGTACAGAGTCACGAGGGATTTCGCTTCCAGGTCCAAATACTAAGGATTAAAAAGGATCGAGATTAATGAAAAGGGTGGAATAGCATGAAAGAAGTTAGGCAGAAATCCACGTTATTCACGCTGGAGTTAGAATAACCGCATCTTTTCCCGGTCGTGTCGTAGAATGCGACTAAGGGATTGGACTGTTATCTATCAGACCGTATTAATACAGTCATACAGTGCCCAGATGACAAAAATAGGCTTGCCTCCTACTACTTAGATGATTGAGACTTTTATTTTATACTATAGGGGGACAGACGAACAGACGGGGCACCTGATGGTTAGTCACAACTGCCGTCCATGGACACTTGAAACTCAAGAGTCGTAAGTGCGCTGCCCGCCTGTAAGGTTGATGAGGGTTAGGGGCATGCGGGGAGGGGAAAGAAGAGAGGTGGATGAGGAGCTGGGAAAGAGGAGAGGGGGAAAGAGACTAAACTATGGTTGGCAAAGAAAGGGTGTTTAACATGTGTACCCCGGTGATATAGGCGGAAGTTTATGTATATATGTTCACCAGAAAAAGTATTTCACTGCCAATGTCAAATAAAACAGTTTATTTCAAATACGGAACCTTTGCATACCTATCGATTCATAATTGACAGAAATGGAAAACATCTGCTTAGTAATAATACAAAAGTTGTAATGAGAACTTTAATTGCTTTCCTAACGAGACACTTACATACTCAATAATTAAGTGTGTATACTAGTAAATGGTGGGATATTAATATTATTCCAATATAACGTCACTACACTAAATTTATTAACAAATTCTTCAAGTATATTTCCTTGTTTTGTAATTTTTGTGAGTAACCACACATGTACGGATCATCACCTCGCAGGAGCTAACAGTGAAGTGGTATGGCTGACTCGAATCGAGTTAAACCTCACGTGTTCCGTCACGAGTGGGTCTATTGCAGGAGTCCAGGGTAAAGCTTAGGTAAGAAGCTTCCAAAAACCCTGCGGCGGAACACCGTGGTGTGCCGAGATTTTATTAGATTTTCATCAGTAATAAGGTGACACTCGGAATAACTGTCTTTTTGTACATTCCGAGTGATTCTAATCACCGGTTACTCTGGTTAAATGACAGCCATAACATACATACACTCACGCTTTATCCAAGAAGGGGTTGACAGAGGCGTAATTAACGCCTAAATTTAACGAGTATTTTAATTTAGTCCCATTTAAGTGATAGGCATTTTGCCGTCATTCGAGAACTTTTGAGAATTAGATTGGAAACTTTGGAGTATGAAAAAGAAGGATAGAATTTGGAGGCAAGGGATATTGCTCATACAGATGGATTGGAGAGTATAAGCAATAGCTCATATAACTGGAATAGGCTGTGCAGGGAAGTCTAAGTCCTATTACAAATCATTAAAATTATGCTCTTCCAACCCTAGCTTTTCAATGATATATAAAAAATGATACTTCAAAAAAGAACTAGCGCAAAATGGTCTCCTAGTGATAGCTTGTGCTCTTCGGCCGGTCACCCATCAATTAATGGTTAAGTATATTGTACATTAGGTTTACTGCAAGGAAGTCATAAATATTATTAATCATATTTTTAAATTAAACACTATAACATTTTTGACATACACTTTAATTCGTCGTCGTCCGTTCGTCATAGTTTTCCATGACACACGGAGAGAAATGTAGAAGAAAAACAGAATATATTAAAATACATTGCGTTTCAAATGCATTATTTTGGATTTGTGAAAAATATACCAATTACAAATAATTATGTATAAACAACATTTTAACCCCAGGAACTATTTTTGAGGGAAAATATTTGTGATATAATTTACTGTACAAAGTAATCTGTGAACGTTGTTTTCTAAGTGGAGCTCTAGCCAATTGCGAAGCAATATGACGCATGGCGGTGTGACAGTCTTATCAGGAGCGCGTAATATACATAAGTATATTGTGCATTTGTTGAACAAGTTGGTGAGATTTTCTATGAACATAAGGACGTAATCCGACGATATTAGATGATCGTGATGGACCCTTACTCATAAGATAAAAGACTTTCTTTGTATCCCTCTTTGTTTGTTACGTGTAAACGAATTTTTACTTGTTAAACAGTGAGCGTTACCATATCTATAACATAATTTAATAACAGAAACATCCTTTACTTTGATACTTGTCATTCTTTTGCGAATCGGTAAACTACTGGTAGGATTCCTCCCAATCAGATTGACAGATGATGGTGGGAGTTCTTTTTTCAGCATTTTAGTTCGCAGCATTCTAGAGTGTATAGCCATGCTTAGGCACGAGTGGGCCGGCTCGACCGGTGCGATACCACGGCATCACAGAAAACCTTTACCGTAAAAGGCGGGCAGCGCACTTTCGACTCTCCAGTTGCAGGTGTCCATGGAGGTTGTCACTTGCCATCACCGACCCGTCTGTTCGTCTGCCCCCTATAATATGTAAAAAAAGCAGAGGGCAGTAATAAAAAATATTTAATATTAAATTCTTTCTAAGACACAGTTAAGTTTTTAATACTGTATCAACTCTATGAAAAATCAGAAAACAGTTTAATAAATACTCCGAATGTCATTTATTAAGTGTGTTAGCCATTTAATGAACAGATGCTCAACATCTGCCTACATCCTAATATGTCCATATTAGCGTTACAGTCCTTTGAACAATGACAATTATCTATTTTGTGACAGCGTTCAGCGGCCATTATTTTAATTCAAGATATTGTTTATGGTCATCCTTTTGCCTTATATGTCGGTAATTAGGCCTGCAATTCCTATAACTCTTATTTGGTGTAACTGTGTTCACAAGCTGAGGTATGATGCGCTAAGACCAAAGCGGCGATATTAAACTTTTTTTGTTGTCGTTCTGTCTTTGGAACTATTCAAAAGAGAACGGACTGTTATTCGAAAAATAATATTGTTGATGTTAATAATATTGTTATATATCTAAGGTTAAATAGAATAAATTTAATGAATAATAAGTTTTCTTTTAAATAACCTATATTCAAGTTTAAAAAGGCAATCCGTTGAGATTCCGTAATTTTTTTTTAAGCGCAATTGTGTCTTTCTGTTATTAAATTTTAGTTTTATTAAAATATTAGTTTTATTTATGCGATAGGGGGCAATCGAGCAGACGGGTCCACCTTATGGTAAGTGACTACTGCCGCCCATCGACCCCGCAACTCAAGAGTCACAAGTGCGTTGCCGACCTTTTAGGAAGGAGTACGCTCTTTTCTTGAAGGTTTGAAGGTCGTATCGGTTCGGAAATACGGCAGGTGACAATTTGTTCCATAGGCTGGTTGTGCGAGACAAAAAGCTTCTCGAGAAGCGCACAGTGGTGGAGTGCCGATACATTTAAAAAGCATTTATTAAGCAAGCAAAGAATACAGCATTTAAATCAAAAAACCGCGTCAAAATCATAGACACACAGACAAACACGTTAAACTTAAAAAATGATTGCTGAACCTGCTGTATGTAGTATAGTGGTCATAGAGAATCGCATTCAAGATCAGTAAAGCCATTAGTTTTCTGAGGGCTATACTTTGATCTAATTAGATCATCTTTTTGAATCCATAGACAAGTTAATAAGTGTTTATTTGAAAAAAAAATACTAATTCGAAGATGTAATATATGTAAGTACTTATGTTATTTTATGATATTCTTTGTCAGTACTTCAAAAGTGACAACCGCCGACCATGAATACCTATAATTCAAGAGTCGTAAGTGCGCTGTCCACCTTTGGGCGTATGTAAGGAGTACCGGGATGGGAAAGAAGAGGTGGGATGTGAAGAGGGGTAAAAGGCGAGGGGGGTGAGGTGTGAGGAAAGAGGAGAGGGGGATTTGGGCCTCCGGAAACCTCACTAATTTTTAGTAAGGCGGTTGGTATTGCACCGGTCGAGCCGGCCCATTCGTGACCTGACTGGCCTGCTTGTCTAGTAGTTAGTGACCCCGATTGCTGAGCAGGAGGTCATGGGTTCGATTCAAACTGTTGCAAATTGTTTGTAAAGTCCCCCGCGACACAGGAATTATTAGTAATGCTGAAGTTGTCTTTTAAAAAAAAAGAAAAGAAAAAAGATGGTAAGAGTCTACCGCCGCCCCTGGATATTTGCAACTCCAGAGTCGTGACTTTGAGGGTGATGAGGGGGGGAAGGAATAGGACGGGGTGATGGGGGAAGAGGAGATAAGTAGACGGGAAAGAGATTATCAAAACAAATGCAAACGACAGTAAGGCATGAATGGGACGACTCGATCGCGGAGTAATACCACGGCCTCAGAAACTCGCTATACAACAAAGGGCAGCGCATGTACGACTCTTGTCTGTCAGTTTTCACTTACCTTCTGTTAAGCTGTCTGCTCGTTTGTCCCGCTATACCATACAAAAAAAATGTTTACTGACTAGGTAGGTAAACCTACAACCACCACTAAAACATAAACACCAGACAAATATAATAATACTACGCTCGTTCACCTAAATCTAACTCTTTTATATAAGCTTTCAAGAAATTACGTTTGCATTTTTTTTGTAACTTAATATTTTTTGTTTAAGTAAAAACAGAAAGCGCAAGGGTCTACCTACTACTTCATATATTAAAGGTCTTTTGCATCGCTTAACTATTTTTTACTTTCAGCCAAACGCACCTTACATAACATACGCATCCTAAAATTATCTGTGAAAACTAGTTCTAAAAGTGTCACTTATAAACTTATACTTCACACCTGTACTTGTAAGTGGCAAGCCTGTTGGTAAAGTGATAAGTGAACCTACCTGCTGAACCAGAGGTGGGTTCGAAGTTCGTTTCGTTAAGTGATCCGACACGGAACACTTAATTGTGTGATACACAAATCGTTTACCAGAGGCCGGCTGTTCCCTGTGTTGCAATGTTTGTAAAGTTTCGAGTGACACAGGATTAATTTCTAATGCAGGAGTTGCCTTTTAATTACAAGCAAAGAAATATAATAAATATTGACGACCTGTTACAAAACACATTATACAGCAATCTTTAGACATATCAATATCAGTGCGGCGTGTAAAAAGGGATATTTTGATTTCAATCTCTCGCAGAAGATTTATGCGCCACCTCGAGAGCGATCCTCTCCGCCCACCATGGAATATATCATTGTTAACTACAGGCCGGAGATGATAGGGTTTAGCATCTACATTTGATGGGTTTATGGTGTGTACACCACGTGGTAGAAGAGACATTTCGTTTTGTGTTTTATAAAAATATAGGATAAAGACAGAGAGCAAAACGAGATTAAAAAATATATTCTTAATAATCTTTTCATTATTAATTCATTATTAATTACTTTACACATCTGAGTAAGAAGGTTTTATATCTTTTAATTTGAAACGAATCTGTTCAGAATTGTGGGCAATATAGAAAGAAAGAAGAAAAAATAGAAAAAGATTTTTTCATAAGCGACGTTACAATTTTATTTTATAAAAAGGCGATAGTTGTATCGTAAGTATATATTAAAGAAGTCGAAACGGATGAGTCTTCATTTAAAACTGTGTAAATAAATTGTGCAGATATCCACAGTAATTTTACGTGATTTAAAATGTTTGTTCTGTAATGTTTCGGACACTCCTTAGTACAGAGTAATTAAATTTATAATTATTGGAAATTCCTTGTATCATACGTGATCAAGCCTGTTTGATTGTTTTACAGTTCTCCATAGAACACACCCCTGAACATGTATTAAGATTTTAATGTTCGGTGATCTTTAGAACTGGTTTCAATGGAGGCCATGACGTTTTAATTTGTAACCTTCTTGGCCTCAGCATCCTAGGGTTTGGCATACCGCATACCTTCAAGTTCTCCCTGCCTCCCAATGGCAATCCGTAAATATATTACTATTTTTAATCGAGTAACAAAAATATGAGGTGCTGTTTTTTTGTGTGTTTCGATCCGATTTCAATAATTCTTGTTTTGATTTGTTAGGAAGAGAGCATTCTAAGTGTAAGTTTGAAAATGTGGATTAAAAGTTGAAGGATTTAGGCATATCGGTGATACATTTTTTTAATCAATAGGTACATGGATAAAGTATACTTAATTGAACATCATAATATAGTGTACAAGGGGCTGTAAAATGTATACTCATATGTAACATGAGGTTCACAATTACAATTTTAAAACATTGTAACGTTATTGTTATTATAACTATTCAATAAAAAAACTAATTTCCATATGCATAAACATATACAATAAATACAATACTATTGTAAGTGTAACAGTAACAGATACTTACATACGAATATGTATAAATGTATATAGATAAATACATTGTCTAATTATAGCAGGGACAGGTTGTCTGACAAGTTTCCGAAAAATGTTAAGTGACTGCTCGGCGGATGACCGCTGGCAACTCATTCCACAGACGTTCAGCTTACATTGTAAGATTTATCGGAAAAAGTTGTGGTGTGTATTGGAATTCTCTCGAATTAGAGTATCTAAAAAGGAATTTCTGATCTAAAATCATTTAGAACCACCAACCGTTAGAGGCGTCTCAAGAACCCTTACATTTTGACAGCCAAAGGTTACTCCCACTTAGGTCATAACAAGCCCATTCGGGCACTGTATGACTATATACATACTGTTTGACAGACAACAGTCCGATTCCTTAGTAACTTTTTACATCACCCGCAGGAAGTGATCGCCGAAAATTCGCGGCAATCATTAATACATCTTTCAACACTTTAAAAAATGCCATTATGCCATTTAGTCAGTAGATATTTATTACCTTCAAAGAAGGCTGTATACCGAAAATAAAGAGGTATTATTGTGGCTACCCGAATAATTAACATGTAAATACCACACGTCCAGCTATAATTACAGCACGCTAGGTGTTATGACTGCGGGGTCTGTTGGCCTGTGTTTTTGTTCGTTTATCGTTATTATATTATTTATAGCTTTATTGGCAGATCATATCGATGGCTGAACGGCCGATGGAGACGGTTTGAATTTTTGTATTGCAATGATTGAAATGCTAGTTATTTATAGACAGTTATATTAGGAAAGGATTCTGTCGACAAGATAAATTAACGTTATCTTTTCGCTGATATCTTGGCCTATTTATTGAAAAATATAAAATTATCTGTATATAATATGTAATGTTGACATATGTATATCCATACAAATATTTATGTGGAACGGGAATGTAAAGCTATAGAGGTATCGCCTTACAGAAAACGGGTAACCAAACAATGCTTGCATTCTTTTGCCGAGTGAGTGAGGGTAGCGGAGGCATAACTCCCCCCCTCTCCTATTTCCCCTCTAATCATCTCCCCTCAACTCTTTGTTGCTCTATACTACGTAAAAGAGACTAAATTATTATAGTCAGCAAAATGTAGGCGGCAATTGCGCCTCTGCTTTTCCCTTCGAAGACACAAGCGTGATATCAGTAGATTTCTACAATCACACAAAACACCTGTACGCTATTAAGCGGTTTCTGATTGTATCGCAGTGTTTTATATCGCTGTAGGGGTGTGTTCATATCGATTTCGTAACAAAGAGGTTAGGAGTGCAGTGAGGGCGGCGGAGTGCCGCTGGCGGACGGGGCGGGGGACATTATTTATTGACAGTGAGATAGTACTGCCCCAAATATCTTCATTAGCGAATCGATGCGGTGTGGAGTGTTGGAGTAATGTGGATATGACTTATTATAAGTTATCTGTATAAAAGGTACTAGATTGTTCTCTTTCGCACACTTTCCGACGTTCCTGACCAGCTAGTTCGAGTTACAAGTATGCGACCATGACTTGCTTGATATACATAGTTATTAGTAATATATATTCTTTCGTTTTTTTTATAATGTAGGGGGACAGACGAACAGACGGGTCACCTGATTGTAAGTGACACCCGCCGTCCATGGACACCTGCAACTCAAGAGTCGTAAGCGCGCTGCCCGCCTTTAATAGTGTTAAGGGGTAGGGGGATGCGGGTAGGGGAAAAAGACACGGGGGATTAGAAGATAGGAAACAGGAGAGGGGGATGAGGGATTTTGGCCTCCTTAAACCTCACTAATTTCGGGGGCAACGCAAGTGTTACTTCACAACCGGTTTTCTTTCAGGCCGTGGTATCGCACCGGTCGAGCCGGCCCATTCGTGCCTAAGCATGGCTCTACCACTGTTAAAAATGCTATGCTCCCTTTCCTGTTAATATACTCCAAATTAAGCCACCAATTCACAAAAGTATCTGAATAAAGGCAATAGGCGTGCCCCTTTTTAAGGAAATGGGATGATGGGGCGTTAACTACAACTCTGCCTACTTCTTAAAAGATACCAGCGTGAGTATATGTACGTATGAATAAAAACATAAAAATACATAATAAATTAAGTGTCAACCCTAATCTTTCCTATGGCCGAGTGACCCCGTAAGTCAGGATGTCCACCTATCAAGGGCTGTGCTCGAGGGTTAAGGGGAACTAAGCTCTAATTGCTGTCTCCGGATGTGATCCTCACTGTCGTCGCGGGGAGATTTGATGGCTGATACAATTGGAGATTTTAAGTATACTCGTATATCTGCTATGACGTGTTTTGGACTTTAATAGAGTCTAGAAGTCAAACCAGTATCTTTTTACACCATTGCCCAAAAGAAAAGTAATGTTTTAAGGGTTTATCTATGCGTGTGAGTTTCATTATTACGACATAATTCCTGAATGCCTGAATATTTAGATTATTTACATTACATTCAAGTATTAAAACCGTCAATATGGCAGATGTATGGCGAATAATTCGTTATTTCGCTAGGGTAGTTTTGATTTTACCCGACTGTGTTATAAGGTGGATTAATTTTCTAGTGTATTTATGTTTGTATTTATATATGTTTTTGTCCCGGAATTTTAGATTTTTGATTTAGATTTCAATGGTGTAAGTGATATCTTGTTTAAAATTTAACAAAACAAAATTATAATAATGCTGTCGGGTTTATATTTTTAAGTTTTTTTTTTTTTAATAAAAGCCCGCAACCCCTTAATAGCAAAAGTGACCCCTTAGCAATAATATTAAACATATGTTAGGAGATAATACAACTGACACAAATATAATTACCTTTATAAACCAAACGTTAAGTAGATTTATTGATAAATAAGAAAAGGAACGTTACACACAATCAATCAATCAATTAGTTAGCCTACTGCAGTCCACTGTTGCTCATTGGCCCAGAGACTGTGGAAAGGGTCCATAAGTTCACTTACCTTGGTAGTTTAGTGTCGAAAAGTGAGACACCGAAGAGGATAGCGCTTCAAGAAGGTCCTAAGGACATCTCGCACCACCTCCAGGTCGTTATCAATCACTGTTTTCGCCGTATTCTGGCCCTGGCCCAAGAAATCTCCAAACTGGATCTGTGGGTACGTTGCGGTGAGACCCCGATCGACCAGCACATTAAACGCCGAAAGTGGAACTTAACATATACCAAGTCAAGCCCTAGACTGAAATCCCAAAAGAATTCGTAAACGTGGCCGCTCTAAGGAGATCTGGCGGCGAACGGTCATCACAGAGTCGAAGAACATAGGGAAGACTTGGAGCGAAATAAAGCGCGCAGCTCAAGACCGAACGGGATAGCGGTGCACTGTGGACGCGCTCTGCCTCATCTAGGGGACGTAAATCAAGTAAGCCAAGTCCACTATTACACACGAATGGACATAATAAAATGTAAATAAGAATACGTCCGATTGAAAAGAGACCTAGCCGCACCTTAGCGCGACTTTTTAATTCTTTCTATCAGATAATGTGTGAGGTCACTCGTGTTATCCCCAACAGTCACATTACACTATGTTATACATATGAGAGGGACAAACGAGATACTCGTAAGAATACTCATTCCTTGTAAGTATAAGTTCGACCATTGAAAATAAAATAGTACCTTATTTTACACCTCATTATCACGATCGGCATTGTCCAATAATTAGATACAATGCGCTATAAGCCATACCATATAAGCGCTGAAATCGAACCTTCGCATCTCACCGCCTCTTGCGTCAATATCGTTTTTGCCGCAGACGTTTTCGGTGATGTAGTTTTTGCCGCGGCGGCAACTTGACACGGTAGGTACTATTTATGATGAACAAATACGCGAGTGAGATGTTATATTACTTTAGACCAAACGAAAGCTTTGTTAAACGCCGGTAGCGTTTCTTATGTCAAATATCAGCGTTTTTGTTTGAATTCTGAACAATAGAGCGGATTACCAATTATACTGACATGAAACAGGTGATTCTTATCAACCGACTTCAAAAAGGAGGAGGTTCTCATTTCTAGTGTATTTTTTTTATGTTTGTTACCTCAGAACTTTGATTGCGTGAACCAATTTCGACATATTTTTTTGAATGGAAAGGAGAGAATAGGTACTTCAAGGGTAGTTAGATGAGAGTTTGGTCCACAATTGAGACGATGACATCCATGAGAAAACCATATTAGTCTTAAATTTTATGATAGACTCATTGAAGTCGGTTGTCTACTTTTTTAAAGTCCGATTATTTTTAAAGTAAACTGGGTTTTTTGGTAAGAGTAAATGCAATAGTTTATTCCGAATATTTTATATAGAGGGGTTTAATAGGTATGAGGGGTGATACATAGAACTACATAAATACGCCTGTCTCCCTGAAGGGCTGGGCAGAGATTATGTTAAACACCCACATTTTGAATTTTTTTTTTTTTTACTAAGGTAGGGGGCAAGCCGGGCTCAATAAAACCTCTGCTTACCCTCTCTTACCCCTTCGGGATGCAGGCGTGGCAGGCAATGTGAGTATATCCATGCGTTTAGCTGAAATATTTACAAGTAGGTAAAAAAAATACTTCCAAAATTTGTTAGCATGTAAGTTACAATTCAAACTAATTTAAGAGTGTAATTTACAAAAGAACGTAACGTTAATAGAAGTAAGTCCTTAAAAAAAGACAATAACGTACATACAACATTAAGAATTTATTGAATTATGGACTTATAAGTATTGGCACAGTTTAAAAAACTCTTTTTCGAACTGTTGATTTACCAATTAATTGTACTGAGAAATTAACCAGCAAAGACTTAATACAAGACAATACAACACTGCTCATAAAACAATGGTACTCCACTAATTACGACATTTGTAAAAAAGTTTACATGAAATCGATCTGTTCACAATCTCCCACACCGTCTAACAGAACGCTCCCACGGTACATTCTCACTTATAATATTTTTTTCTACTTCATACAACAAACAGCAATTATCTACAATCACACTTGGTTAGGGACGAATCTGGTGCTATTAACGCTTGCAGGCTTTTTACAAGCGAACCAATCAACTACCCGGTGCCGCCATTTTGTGTAATTACTCATAAGATGGCGGAAAAAGATGGCCGACTCATTCAACATTTTTTTTGTGTGTTCCAATGTGATTTTATGTTTTAATTGTAATTTACTCTGGTACGGAGACCATTAAGTCATTATTTTACACTTACTTGGGTTTAATTACGGCTTCCGCATTTTTAATTTTTATTTTGTTAGATTGTGATGATTGCTTAATTACCGAGTTCTTAACATCATTCCTTTTATTGCACAGCCTTCGTTAAATTTAACGTATTGATCTTAGCAGTCCGGGCGTATCAATCTATTACGTGACTAGCGTGCAATACGCTTCAACTTTACAAGATCTAACATCTACTTACCACATACATAATATTGTATTGTTACCAGCTAGAGCTCTTTCTATCTGGCTATGCTGCCCAACTAAGATAATCCTACTGTTTTGCTGTTTTTTCTTCTTTTATCGTTACTCAATTGTCAACTGAACTCCATGGATTGGGGCATTAGTTTGCTGTTGTTACAGATGTATAAAAGCACAAAGGAGCTCGTGAGGTCAGACGTTTATTGAATTCGTATCACAAATACACAATACAGTTTATTTTTTGCAGTCTTAATTATAAACACGTCAACAGTACACATATACACCACTAAAGTATATCGTAATGACAATAAAATATATTAATATTATTTATATATAATATGTACCTACTCGACACGGTCACCGCTAAAAATGAGCGCTGTTTGGCGTGCCGCAATTCCTTTACCGGTGCCGTTCAGCATAATTGCTGAGCGGTTACTGATTTCAGTAAGTAAATTTGTCTTTTTCTATGTTGACGGTTTAACGTTACTAACGAAATAAATGTATTTATCTCTGTTTCTTTCTAGGAATGGAAGAACAGGCAAGAAACTTGAAGAAGTCAATAAGACGAAAAGTCATACAACATAGATCAAAAGCAGTCATATAAGCTACTAATATATCATATTAGATATTAGCAGCTATGATAGGACCTGTGGATCATCATCGTATACGAACATACCTACATACGCACATATATATAACCTAACCTTTTTTAATTTTTGTTTTTTTTATGTGTGGAAACCCACCCCCACGGGCTTTCATCCCACCGGGGTTTTCGGTGAGACGGTGTGTCGGAATCGACTGACTAAAATCACACGGTGTGCCATACTGCACCTAAAATAGGAAGAATCCGGGAATAGCTTTATTAAGACATCCGGACCCCTCCTAGCGCCTGCTCGAACTATGCGGGCACCACCTACGGGTAACCTATCAATAAGGCGGCGTCCAGACACACGCGGATCCCTCCTAGCGCCTGCCTGCAATCACGGGCACCACCTTCTAGCAACTCTCAATTAGGCGGCGTCCAGGTACACCAGGACGTTGCCTCCTCGCAGCTGGCCACTATAGCGGAAGAGGGGAAAACCCGTCCCGACCACCCGCGGCCACACAGGGTGGCATGAGGCGCTGGTAGGCGCACCTACGCCATCCGGTTCGCCGGTGGCGAATTGGGTCCGAGTGAAGATCGCTATCCTGGTTGCGACCGCGGTATTCCTGTCGCTACCGGCCATGGAGCGTATGACGGCCGGTAGCGAGAGATCCCCTCCGATGACTGCAGTGAGGACGTGCCCGGAATGAAACTGCATCATTCGGAAGGAAAGGATCACGTGCTGCCGCTCTGTCCACTCGTTTATGACCGAACCGAAGACACGAAAAAGAAAGAAAAGGGTAATACCACGGCCGCATAGAAAACTGGTAGTCAAACAACGCTTTCGTTGTATTTACCGAGAGAGTGAGGGTACCGGAGGCAAAAACTTCTCCGCTTTCAACTCCTCTTATCACTTAAAGGGTGGGCAGCGCACTTACAGACACTTACAACTTTTGAGTTGGAAGTGTCCATGATCGGTGTTGTCTCTTACCATCAAGTGACTGGTCTGCTTGTTTGCCCCTTATGCCATAAACAAAAATTATACAATTAAGTCTTACACTCAAACATTTCTCCTCTTTAATTTCCTATTGATGCTAATTGCTATGGATCTATACTGATAAACCAAACGCATAAAAATACAATGAAGTCACAAAATCATCGTATATCCTGACTATTAAATTAAATGACAAAATAGAAAAGTTTGAAACATAATAAAATAGGAATTACACCTTTGCAAGCGTTCCTTCTAAAGAATTTCATTAATTCTGCAACAGTGTGACGCGACGAATCAACAACTGGCCACAGATATTGTATAATAGATCAGCAATATACACTATATCGGATCTGTAATCAAACTGTCCACATCATACTCTAAAATAATATACTACTTGCGTGTTAAAATCCGCTGCCTGATTTTTTGTCTTTCTTTTACTACCGCTCCTCGCCCCAGGGTAGTAGCGTGATGATATTTAGGCTATAGCCCATCTAAATAACCTGGCTAAGTATATAACTTTCAGATTATTTCAAACTGGCTTAGTAGTTTATAAATTTAACACGTTTAAACAAACAAACAAACTCTGGATTTTTATAATATTAGTATAGTTTTGTGGTTGCCAACTCAACGTTCTCTAATGATGTAGTACGATCCTGAATCTCAACAAAAAAGTTCTCCAGCTGTCCGTAGGGCCGCAGCACATGATCACCTTGCCTGGTTCCAGGATCGTTCCTTTATATTGGAGGGACATAACACCCGTTCTACGCAGATTATTGATTAGATGACGTGTACATCTCGATGTGCTAAAGAACAAAGGTGTTATTTTAACTACAGGATATGTAATCGAAATACAGGACGTCCCAAATCGATAAATTGTTGATTTTATCGATGTGGGATAATCTTTCATGAGACTTTAGGAGAAACCATGTTACAATGCTGACATCCTATAGCTTATTATCCCATCCCATAAAATTTAAGTAAGTATGTAAGTTTTAGATATTTTGAATAGTTTTTTAAAGACTGACTGGTACCGTGGCGTCTCTTGATAACAAAGCTTAATTTTTATGTCAAAACTACGTTCAACCGTGCTAGAGCCACGCTTAGGCACGAATTAGCCGGCTCGACCGGAGCAATACCACGGCCTTACAGAAAACCGGTTGTGAAGCACCGTTTGCCTTGGATTTGCTTGATTTCCATATTAGTGAGGTTTGCGGTGGCCCAACTCCCCCTCTTTTCTGTCCGCCCCCCCATCCCTCATCACTTACGACTTTTGAATTTCAGGTTTCCATCGACAGCGATTGCCACATACAATCAGATGACCCGTCTACATTATAAGTAGAGTAAGAGTCTGTCCCCCTACATTATAAAACAAAAGTCAGACTCAGTGAGTCTGAACTCACAACATCTTAAATGCAAGTCTACTCCTTAAGCCCCTGTCACTCAATTGAAAACTTACAACTGACCTACAGTTTTGCCTATAAGCCATCTTATCTAGTACATAATATATCTACGCATCTAACAGTGGCAGCAGATGCGTTCGTAAAAAGGAGTTTGAGCATCCTTGCAGCCCGCGATTATGTCATTACCAGCGTAGCGAGTAAAAAATTAAAGGGCATTACAGTATGCGATGATATACTGTAATTAAATGTCCCGATAAAAAACGAAGCGAGGTCGGGAGTGGTCGTCGCGCGATCGCATTGCCGAAATATTCTCCGCTCGCGATGTTCAAGCGTCTCGCGTGATTTTGGTTTTGCGATTTCGAGATAATTGCGTCATTTAGTGCGATTGATAATGGTCGTTATCATTAAGCGATTTGAAGGAAATAAGTAATTATTTGGTATATTTGCTTGTAATGGAAATTATATATGTATGTACATACTAGCCCAGCTTTATGAACAGTTTTATCTTAGATAGATGTTGGCTAATTTTTAGATTTTAGCTACTGGGATACAGGCCTGAGTGAATGTATTTATTAATCACCCAGTTCGTCATTAGCGTCTTCTCCTTTGGTGTCATAGATAAAATAATATTAACGAAACAGGCCGAGTAAATAATCGGGGAACAGATAAAAAATACCTTTTCTTAAATCTGTGCATAGTTTTCAAAGTGCATGAATCCTGTCTAAGTTATAATGCAGTTTTTTTTTTTATATTTGATAACATTTCAAGTACAAAATATACTATATTATTAAATAAAGTATCGTTATTGAAATGATATTTATTTTTATAGACATTTTCAATTCTTTGATTAATAACGCACTAAACGTACACACAAACGTTATTTTATGGTTATAATATTTTTGTTAATTTCAGAGTGGTTTTTTATACCTATATTTTTTGATGTATTGTGTTATGGAAAAATAAACATCGTTTCATTCTCTCTATTTAGATTGTGGCCAGATTTCTATGGAGGAATTTTCTTTTTTTTATGTGCCCCCCCACGTACCCCCACGATTCTTCACCGAAGTGGTTTTCACGGTGTTCCGTCATAAGTGGGTCTATTGCAAGGGACCTGGGTATACCCAAGAAGGGATGCTTCCAAGAATCCCGCCAGACGTTGGCCGCCTCTTTTCCAGGGCCACACCATGGAATATAGGGGGCTTAGCCCCTTGTAGAGCCTTTAAATAATAATAGTAATAAAATGATATCATGCGGGCATATTATCGGGCTACGAAGTTGGGGACTAACCTTACTGCGTACCGTGTTCGTTTGGTGTCTCTGTTTCAAGAGCTTGAGCCAGCTGTATAAGAGCACAACGATTATCGGATCAAGTGCGGGCTATACAGAGCTGTCATCTGCTTGATGATAGCGTACTTGAGAAGATACGCTCTGACGTGAGGAATAGTTTGACTGTCCCGTCTTCATCACAAACTGTGCATTTGGTAACAAACATACACACCAGTTATTGTCTATTGATGAATTTGTGGAGAGTGAAGCTATATCTGTAAGTACCCAATACAATGAGATATTAAGGAGTGCTTTGGAAGATACAATTCTGGAATATAGATCTATGAATCATCAGATTAGGCGTTTATTACAAGTTTGTTCAAAAAAAAAATATCGCTAATGTGTACCCTGGATTCGCTGTTTTTTTACTATTTGGATAACAGTGAAAATCTTAGTGATACGCCCTCTATTCTGTATGAGGCTGTCGCAGTATGTCGAGTAGCTGGAGTACCTCTATTACTAAATGTAAACCTGCTATGCCAGCCTGGCAGTATAGGAATCAGCGACGTATCGCTTACACTAGGACACTCATTGATAAGCTAATGTGAGACCGAGAGTGATGCGCTTTGTGAGACAGCCAGTCTTGGGTACTGACATTAGTCCCCAATAATATATGTCATGTGTCACAAAGCGCATAGACTTTCTAAAGCAAATACTTTATGCATGGGCGAATAGGATTAAACATTTCGTATACGTGTGTTCCAAAGGAATGAGAAATGTGTTTACCGAAAATGGGAACAACCTGATCCACGTGTAAATGACGGGTATTTGTCTGGTGACGACACAAGTACATTTTAGCTTAACATCTGGTCCATACCTGTCACCCATACAGAAGCTGACTGGATGCAAGATCACCATAACCGGTGGTTTACTATTTCTTATATTTTTTAATGTATTTTGTATTGATATGGTATATATAAAAATGTAATTATATGTTTGTATTAACTTAAATAAAGATAATTATAATTTTAATAGTCTGTAATTAAAAGTATGTTTTGAATAGTCTTGACGGTATTCATTGGCTCAACAACCGACTTTAAAAAGAAAAAGATTCTGATTCGGTTTATTGTTTTTCTTGTACGCATTTTACGTTTACATATTTTTCAATACCGCTAACGTTTAACTTTTTAACGTTTTGATAACGCTTTTAATATATTTCTTCCAATTGATTTACTCAAGTGCAATCCATTTTTGTCCTTCAACCGACTTCAAAAAAAGAGGAGGTTCTCAATCCGACTGTACTTTTTTTTATGTTTGTTATCTCAGAAGTTCCGACTGGGTGAACCGATTTTGATGTTTTTTATTTGAAAGTTTGTCCTTCCCGTGTGGTCCCATTTCAATTTGGTCCAGTTCTGACAATGGAATCCATGAGAAAACCATATGAGTTTTACATTTTATGACATACGCATTGAAGTCGGTGTCTAATTTTTAAAGTGAATTATTAAATATGATATTGTGACCGAGGTAGATTGCAGTGGGTTCATACTTTTTGTGAGAGTCATTTATAAGTTATTTACTTCATATAGATGTAACATTAATCGCCTTGTAATAATCATTATCCTCTTTACGTTTGAGTGAGATTTATAAGTGACATATTTTTATTTGTTTTCCCAATAAGTTAATTATATCTTTAAAATATAATAATCTTTAATAATTAAGTGCAAAGGCATAAAAACTTGCCTTCGGTAGTCACATTGTTGTAATGCATTCCCGAAATGTTCGCTTTTGCGAGCACCGACCGTATTCAGATAGCGATTTATTTCGCAACGGATTATATCGATTTTTATTTATCGATAAGGTTAATTAAAAAATATTTATATGTCTATGTAATTACTTATTTAATCAAGCAGTCTAGAAAGTATAAAGATACGATTGCAGATAAAATATAGAAGGTTAATCGTAACGGAAGCATTTTCTTTTCTGCTTTCACAAAGTAATTATGCACCTATTTACCAAGTTACTTAAAAAGCTAAATTATTTTTAACACGCTGTTATTAGCTTCACTCGAAACTAAGTAACTATCTATGAAATAAAAAACCTGGCAGACAATTTCAAACAACTTCTTTATTCTACGTATGTTTACAGTTTGTATAAGTTTATTTTAACACGCTTTTATTAGCTCCATTTGTAACTAACTAAGTAACTAAAGCGGCGGTAGCGTTATAGCTAAAGTGTTGACTTGCGATAAAGTGGTTGCGGGTTCGTACTCCACCCAGTGCACTACCGTCGTGAACCCATTGCTCACACAAGCATTCATCTTAGCAAGGTGGATAGTGACAATATGTGAACCACGTAGTTATTTTTAACCCACTTCTGATTTAAAGTCATATTGAATTTAAACTTTGTATGTACATAGATATTATAGATCAGATCCAACAATTAGGCATCTTGCTCCAGTTGCAGGTGTCCATGGACGGCGGTTGTCACTTACCATCAGGTGACCCGTCTGTTCGTCTGCCCCCAATAATATAAAAAGCAATAAGTAGTGGTGTCTCTAACGCCCAATTTCTTCCCACCAAAATGTGGTTACGTTATAAAGGGCACTAATTGCTGTCAAGCGGACACTGGATGCAATTCCATTATCTGATAATAATAAATATAACTAGCAGAGTGTTGACATTCCTGTCTCTTTGTTTTATTTGGTTTTCTTCTTTTACTTTTATTGACACATGGAATCAATTAAAATAACAAGAAATGTTTAACTAAATTATCAAAGAAACAGACATAACAGAGCTGTTAATGATGTAATGTTACAATGTATTTTATTGTTTTGTTTTTAAAGTCAATGCAAGTTAATGATGTTGCATTATTACTTTATAACCGGGGTTGCCAGACTGTAAAATCGAATATTAACTATGGCTTTTCCTATGCAATTATAACTACAAACTAATTAAAAATATAGAAATATACATTTAAATAAATATCTTCTGATATTATTATAATAAATTTATTACACACATATATTTATAAGATGTGTAAATTATTACTAAATAGCGTTAATATATTTTACAATTGCAATTCAATTGTGTGTGTAAACAAAATAAATTGTCTCGATTAATTTCAATTTACACAACTAATACGTACAGGACACACATATTTGTTTGTAGAACACAGTCCAACATACGTCATGAGCAAGTTAAAACACTATTGCATTTAAACTGTGGTACCCACGGCACCTTGACTTGTGTTAATGATACCAGGGCTCTCGTACTTCTGTGTTCGATGTTAATAAATTGGTGTTTTATTACAAGGCACACATTTTATTATGTCTTCAAACGTTTAACAAATTATTAATTAATTTTGAAACACTAGTTGTTACTAGTAAGGCACGAATTTAAGTATTGTACTTTTAAGTATTGAAATTGATGTAGGTTTTGCTCTCTGTGTCCGCATTTAGACTCTCAAACGGTCCAATATGCGTTTAGTGCCAGCCTAGCTCCTTTCAGAAGCACAGAAGCCTTCTGGGGCATTCACAGACTTCTAGGAGCGATCTCACATTAGCGAGGGAATTAGCCCGTTGTGTAGCCACACACAGGATAACATGGTTTTGACTACACTGAAACATCTTCTGCCCATTGGGCTGTCTGTATTTACGAAGTTTATAATAACGAAATCAAAATAATGTAATTTAATAATAACTTGAGATATCTCATACTTATATAATCATAAACTAAACAGAACCTGTATTTTGGACAATTCCCGGACTAGAATTAATTACTGTATAGCAGAGGCCTGACTTTAAAATATTCAAACAACGGACACAAAGAACACCCAGACTCAGAATAACAATTTAAGGTTTACACAAAGTGTTGTCCCATATCTTGTTAAACAAATTTCCAACAGACATTTTAAATAATGTATATCTCATTGAATTGAATTTTTAATAATATTCGTAGAAACGATATCAACCTTGTTCATCAAAATATTAAAGTGATTATTTGCAAAGATTTAGAAGTTGAACCTTTCATGAACATTGCAATGCAGTTGACATTCTTCGTATCCACAACCAGGTAGGATGCTCCTTCAACAGAGGTAACGCATTATATGGCAGATCTATGATACTTATACATAAACAGAAAATTTAAGGAGCGCCATGATATTGTTAGTTTATCTGTTGAGCGGACTATATTTAGCGGACTATTAAATCTAAATCTTTAAACCAGCTCTTGCAGAATCAATTTCGAAGGAAAATGTAGACATGACCGACAGTCAATTTAAGTTCATCATGTCAATCCATTACAAAGAAAGTGATCCCTGTTGTTGCAAATTATGTATCATTAATCAGTGTGTATTTAGTGGTGTATTTCCTGTGTATCTTATGAAATGTAGAAAAAATCATTCCTTTTGATAAACCTGCTACTACATCAGACTAAACTATATATTTTTTTTTTTCTAAAAACAATTTGTACGGAAAGCAGTTCCGTTTCGGTAAACCATATCTTTGATGCCTTTTTTTATCACGTGTCAAGTAATGGTAAGTGACAAACGCCGTCCATGGACACCTGCAACTCAAGAGTCGTAAGTGTGCTTCCCGCCTTTGAGGGTGTTGAGGGATAGGGGGATGCGGGTAGGGTAAAAAAGACACGGGGGATTAGGAGATGGGAAAGAGGAAAGGGGGGATGAAGGGAGAGGCAAAAGGAAGTTGGGCCCCCGGAAACCTCACTCATGTCGGGGAAATGCAACGCAACCGTTACTTCACAACCATTTTTCTGTGTTATTCAGGAAACTCTGATCAGGAAATTATATCACTTAACACGGGAGTTCCACAGGGTTCTGTAATAGGACCTTTTCATTTTTTATTTCTATTAACGATCTACTTAATGTTCTTAAGAACCGCCACGAGATAGTGTTGTTTGCAGATGATACTTCACTTTTATTTACACTGAAACGTATGAATACAAACTTTGACGATGTAAACAGCGATGTTTCGAAAGTGGTTCACTGGTTTAACGTTAACAGTTTACTTTAATAACTGAGTGTAGAGAAAACCAAATTTATACGATTCACTATTCCAAACCTTAAACAGGTAAAAAGTACGATAACTATTAAAGAAGATGAATAGGAACTAGTCGATACCACAATTTTTTTTCGATTCCAAGCTTTAATGGAACCCACATATTGATAAATTGACGAATAGACTTAGTAGATATTGAAACAGCCGGATTAGTCTGCTTTTCTTATGTTCATAGTATAATGTCGTATTGTATTTAATGTGGGGCAATGCCTCTGATATTCAGTCGGTCATTGTTCTGCAGAAAAAGGCTATCCAAGTAATTTATAATTTAGATAATCGTTATTATCTGAGATAGAAATTCTAAGAAATAAACATACTGACTGTGGCATGACAGTATGTCTATGAAAACATAGTTAAATTTCATAAAAATAAAGGTCAGTTTATTAACACAAGTGGCATACACTCTTATAACACACGTAATAAACATGTATTTGTTGTACCCGCCTCCGGGCCCCAGAATACTAACAAATCGTTTCTAGGTCAATGTGTGGGAGATAATAATAAAATCCCTAACAATATTATATAATTTTAAGTCTAAATGAAGTCCATTGTAAAACGAAATTGTGCTTTAAAGGTTTTTACTCAGTTGTGGATTATATAGAAGATAGAAGCGGCTTTTTCAATGTAATATGTACTAATATGTTTCTTGTTTTATATTTCATTCTTCTTCATTTAACTTATTTTTCCCTATTACCTATAATTAGTTATTTTAATTGCCTAATTACAGTTTATTTACACTAGAAAACCGTTTTTTTATTGAATAGTATGTATATGTTGTGCACAAAATGTTGCAATACCTATCTGGTGTATTAAATGAGTGGCAGTGAGTTTGTTTGCCCGATGCCCGACCATTTTTTCTCCTGATGCTCAACCGCTTGGAAACCGGTGGTTATAGATTAACAGACGCAGGTATTTAATTACTATATCTTTTTAAAATTTATGTCACAACATATAGTTGCAGTGATGCTGTGTGCATTGATTTATAATTTTGAATATGTTTTTAGTTTTTCAACATTTTTTTATTTTTCTTTAAAAAGACGATTTAAAATAATTGTTGAGCAACTTAATGAAAAAAAAAAAAATAATAATTTGTATTAGGATTTGCCTTTACCACACTCACGTAACAGTTGGGTTATTCTACGCCACCGAGTGCCGTGTGCAGCATACACATTATAAATGAATTACAATAATGTCTTGTACACAAATAAACATGAATCAAATAATTATGAATTCAAATCTTATATATCCGGTGCGATACAAAAGGTCTCATAGAAAACTGGCTGTGAAGCAAATTTCCCCGAAATGATTGAGGTTTCCGGAGGCCCAACTCCTCCTCTCCACTTTCTTCTCCCCTCACCTCTTTTTTCTCCTCCCCGCAACTCCATCCCTCAGCACCTTCAAAGGCGGGCAGCGCACTTGCGACTGTTGAGTTGCAGGTGTCCATGGACGGTGGTTGTCGCTTACCATCAGGTGACCCGTCTGTTTGACTGTCCCAATATATAATAGTATACAAAAAAACTTTCATTCAACAAACTTGAGACAACTCGGAGATTTCGCCAATGTCAAGTGTTTCGATATAAAAAAAAACAGTCTATAAAAATATAATCGTAAAAAATATTATAGGTTTGTCAAATGTAAAAGTCAATGGAGTGTTTACCAGTTTACAAGTGATATAACTTTTATGGGCAATGTTCATAGTTAACGCCAAGCGGCTACCATTAGACTTACCAGGTAATACTTTACTTGATGGTGTAAAAAAGGAACTGTAAAAGGAATTAAAGCTTTGAATAATGTTATATTATAATGTATTTTATTATTATATATTATTTAACTATGTGTTTAGGAAGTCTCGCTAATTACTTGACGTTGCTTTTGTAGCGATTAGAAGAAAAAAAAAAACTCATTTTATAATTAGCAATTACATGTTTTTCTCGTAAAATTGTAGCACACTTTTAATTTGAATGTGCAACAAATATATGTATATATTATCCAGCTGATAATATCGGAGTTACGACAGCCATTATAATTTACATTTCAGGACGAAATGACACTGTCGGCTTCTTTATACTTAGTAACATTTACGCAATTAATTATCGGACTTGTAGTTAAGTTTAAATGAGTTATAATTTAGATATGCTTGTCGGCGGTAGAAAAATTGATAGCTGATTAGAACTGTTTAACGGGGTAACGTTTTAAGTGTAGTAAAATTTTAAATCGTTTAGAAGTAATCTGATAAGAAACTGGATCGCAGAATATGAGAATAGATATTATCGTGGCTGCTTCAAGTTGGTCATCGTTATATAGATAACTAACTAGCTTTATCACCTCGGCTTCCCTCATCCCTATAGAAGTAGTTAAAGGCCGGCAACGCACTTGTGACTCTTGAGTTGCGGGTGTCCGTGGGCGGCGGTAGTCACTTATCATCAGGTACCCGTCAAAAAAAAATACGATATAGAGGGCCAACGAGCAGATGGGTCATCTGATGGTAAGTGACAACCGCTGCATATGGATATACAAAACTAAAGAGTCGTAAGTGTGCTGTTTGCCTTTGAGGGGGGATGAGTTAGGCCTCCGGTACCCTCACCTCCTCCTCACCCAATCACGGCGATACAATGCAAGCACTGATTCTCTACAGGTTTTCTATCAAGCCGTGTTATTACCCTGGTCGAGCCGGCGTAAGCCTAAGCATGGTTCTTGGTTCCCCATTGTATCCATTTTAGCCATCATGATCAAATTGAGTAGTTTTTTTAATGTTGCTTATTAAAATATTTTATATTGTTTGTGAAGAATCATTCAAAGAAATATCTTTCAAACATTGATATTAAAGGTTCATATGGATAGCTTTTCCCCGCGACTTTGGTTCTCATTGCCCTGCCCTAAGTCTCATTTACTTTACTTATACAAAACAGTCACATTTACTAGTGGTTAGTTATTAAAATATTCTGGCCACGAACCCCGTGACCGCAGTTCAAATACCAGCTCTAACGACAATTGCGCCGGTAATGAATAAGACAGTGTATACTTGAACAGTAAGTACAAGTTTATCTTCTAATTAAATGATAATAAACAAAAACGGTAGCATTAGGGTTTGGTGTGTAGTCCAAGTGAGGACCGGCGACGGGTTGTTAAGCGACAGACTCATGCATGTATTATATATTATATTAATTTCTTGCAACACCCAGTTTCAATTACTTGATAAGACCTGCTTGAACTGTTACTTACATTCATGAATCTTCCTAAACATGTTTTCTCTTTATTTAATAATTTAATTCTCAAAGGGCCCGAATGAAGGCCCTCCATTATGTAAGTGAGACTTAATTGCATATAAAAAAATATTGACTTTGTATATTTTTGCCTACCCCTTTCGGGACACAGGTGAGAGTGCATGTATGTATGTACATATTTATACATATGTACAGTTACTTTATAATTTTAGAAAGTAGGAGAGGTGTTGGGCCCCGGAAAGCTCACCAATTTTGGGGGAAATTCAACACAAGTGTTGCTTCACAACCAGCTTTCTGTGAAGCCATGGTATCGCCCCAGTTGAGCCGGCTCATTCGTGCCTAAGCATTTCTCTACCACGATAAATACCACGATAAATGTCGACTACGGACTCAAAAGCTTTGGGATGGTGTTTATTTAATGACGATATACGTAGCTACTTTGTTTCAAGAAAAAAAATAACCAATTTTTAAGAAGATAAGAAGGTATGCCAAAGAAATTCACATGTAAATGTAATTAATAAATTACCGAATATGTTAAAAGATCGTTCTTTGACGATAGTTAAGACCAAATACTCTAAGTAGCTTCTGGACAAGTGTTTTTACAAACACACACACCTCAATGACATCCAAACAAACAATATTATACAATTATTTTAATGCATAATAATGTTCGAAGCTAATAATTTCACATATTAACTACATCATTTCTTTGGCAACTTTTATCTAAATATGTAATTATAATTTCATCAATTTGTACTTCTATAAAGAACTTTGATGATATTATATAATTTTCTGATCTGAATATAATGCACACTATTATTATGGTAGAATTAACTGAGTACTAATTATTAACTGTAATTTAATCTGCTGTATGTACTAGATTTATAACATTCAACAATTCATAGGCTGAAGCGTCTATGTACCCGCTCCGCTCGATCAGGTGCGCATCGCTCCCAATAAAAACTGGCCGGACCTGTTGTAACGGCCATCGTAAGCGCAACGCCCTGTCACACTCATAGAGCTGTAAATACGAAATTTGCACCAACTTGGACTGAGTAATAGATAAAATTGAACAATTTTTTTGTTATTATATAACGTATGTGTGTTTTTATTACATAATATATATTAAGTATTTATAGTCTTTGAAGTATGTGAAAAAGCGAATAGTTATAAAAAATTAAGTATGAATACAGTTAAAAAAAAACTGTCTACAAAAAAGGTGGAGGTTAAATTTTCAACTGTATGCATATTGCCTTTTGAGTATGTTAAATGATTTCTTTGCCCATTGTCGACCTATTTTCGAATATTTTGTTATTCTAAATAAAAGTTCCTGCGATGATCCTATAGTAACCAAATTAGGGTTTGATCATCGGATACCGCGTAAATTACGAATACATTTTTAAATTGCACTATTTTACGGTTAAAAGTAAATCGCAAGGGAACAAAAAAAGCTCAATAAAGACGGTTATCTACTTGTCTAAAGTCAATTATTTCACTTGTTCCTCTCCTGCGATGAATATAAACAAACTTATAATTTCATAATTTATCTCCTTCTCTCCTACCAAAAGAATTATTCTTAGCTTCTTAGACTTAGCCTGTTATATTTTTTTTTAGATTTAAAATTACTAGTTACTTAGGTCACATATTACTAGTATTGTCGTTAACCCCCAGCGTTGCTAAATGCTTGTATTAGGGGTGGGTTCACATATATATTCAAATACATATTGCCATGAGTTCGTTCATTTGTGTAGTAATTTTCTATTACAGAAATAGTATTTCTAGACCGACTAGGGCACTTCATCTAATTCATCAGAAATGTAATACAGTGTCAGGAATTATAACCCCTGAAGAAGAGCTTTCAGCGGAGTTGGCTCTGACACGTATACAACAAATTTCAATACACATTATTATGATTAGCTAGTGGCGTATTATCACCTCTATATAAATGACTTCAAATACGAAACTATTACATATGTCTAGTTTTATGAAAATCAGTTGCAATTAATTAAATAAGCGGCACGGAGCGTGCGTATTAATTGCTGTATTGATGAGTTATGATTGCAAATTAGCGATTACACCGTCAAGTTTTGCACCAATGACTATCCCATGTTGAAAGGTGATAGCGGTCGGAGAAGATAACAAAAATAACAATATTTAGTACAAAATTTGTACAAAGGTGGAATTAATGCCCAAGGCGTTCTCTACAAGTCAAGGTTTCTTAGGGTGGTGTAGAAATATTTAATGGTAAGTACAGAGGCAAGATGGAGCTTTAAATTTACTTTGTGAACCGATACGACCTGCAAACCTTCAAGAAGAGAGCGTACCTCTACCTAAAAGGCCGGCAACGCACTTGTGACTCTTGAGTTGCGGGTGTCCATGGGCGGCGGTAGTCACTTACCATCAGGTGACCCGTCTGCTCGTTTGCCCCCTATCGCATAAAAAAAAAAAAAAACTGATATTGTACACATTACAAGTAGCACACGTTACTTATATAGATATATTGATGTATAGCTTTACTATATAATGTAGATAATATATACAGGTTCGTAAATAATATACAGACTTATAATATAATATACATATATATATATATGTATATTCGAAAGTAAAGTTTTGTAGTTGCTATGTTTTTTTTTTTTTTATACTGATTTTTATGATGGTAAGTGACACCGCCGTCCATGGACACTTGCAACTCAAGAGTCGCAAGTGCGCTGCCCGCCTTTGAGGGTGATGAGGGATGGGGGATGCAGGGAGCGGAAAGAAGAGAGGAGGGATGAGGAGATGGAAAAAAGGAGAAAGGAGATGAGGGGAGAGAAAAGGGTGAGGGGGACTTGGGCCTCCGGAAAACTCACTCAATTCGGGGAAATGCAACGTAAGCGTTACTTCACAACCGGTTTTCTGTGAGGCCGTGGTATCGCACCGGTCGAGCCGGCCCATTCGTGCCTAAGCATGGCTCTACCACTGAAAAAATACTATGTGTTCTCTCTGCCAGCTCATTTTCAAGAAGACCATATGCTTTATTCTAAAAAATAACACGGTTATAGCATTACAGGTCCAATCTAATGCAGATCCTGTTGGTGTAAAAATGTTTTAGTCTAATAATAATATAGAAAAAGGACATCAATAAAAAATCAGTCCGGATATTAAACTATTTTTTTTAAATAAACAGAGTGTAGTTGTCCACTACTGGAGCTAGGTCTCTTCCAACGCGCGCCACAGCACCTGGTCCTCCGCCTGCCTCATTCAGTCGATTCAAACCGCCTTTTGCCTTGTATTAACTGATTGATACTGACTGTTTTTTTTATTGAATAGTATCCGTTCTCATCAGTTTGTGTGATGTGTGTAACTTACAATTTTAGAGATCGGCACGTTTAAACAAACAAACAAAAATCATTCAGTTGTATTGTATTAATACTAGGCGCTACCCGCAGTTTCACATGTGTTTATGTTCACTGCTTCCTCCTAAGGGTCGTCGCGGGATGATATATACAGCAAACGAGCTATCTATTGCAAAAATATATTTTCAAATCGTTTGAGACCAAATAAACAAAGTCAGCCTCTCATTATAGTATATATGAGATAGATTAACACATAGGTACTCATGCAACAATCGAGATTGAAAGAAGCCGCAATCGAAAGTTAATCGATAAACATATAGTTTCTAAATGTAAATGAACTCTTTTTACATAGAAATTTATAGCTTCTGCTTTACAATTTGTTGCTGTTACATTCAAATTTACTGGCAGTTTTACAATGCAATAAATATACTTTTATAGTGCAAGAAAAACGATGCTTAAGTACATTATTTTCTAATCGCCATTAATAACAATGTATTATATTTACATATTATATATGAAGATGAGAAATTTAACCACTAAAATACCAGAATATTACCAGCTAATTACATACTTTAATTATGTTTGTTGCTTCAATGGAGAAATGGTCTATAATAGCAGTTACCGTATTGAGTTTCGTGGGTTCTACTTTCATATGATTATGTTGGGTATAATACCATTTTGTTTATTCATATACTGATTATGAGGTTAGGTATTCTTCGTGTATCGTTATTTAAACATTGCAGCGTCTAGTGGATATTTATACTGTAATAAATTTAGTATTTCTGAATGTTTTACTGTGATTAATCTACCAGCATCTTCTTACCATATCATCAGCAGATACTTGATGAACATGGGTCTCACTCAATAACTTCAATGAAGGCCAGCTGAAAGTTAACACAACCGTAACCAAGTGCTTACATTAGTCTTCCTCCATCCCACTCTTTATACCAGCGGCTCGAAGGACCATTAATTGTACAGTTTTTACATTAGAGATTGACATCGATCGTATAACATTACAAGTCTTCATCGAGTATAGTTACTTTGTTGAAAGGATGTGTTTTGCAAGCGAAATAGTTAACAACCTAAGCTACTATGAATGTACTGTAATGTTGCTGTGGGAGAGTCATACTTTGGCACAAACGGGCTCTCTAGACCGGTGCAATACCACGGCCTAACAGAGAACTGGTTGTAAAGCATTGCTTACGTTTCATTTCGCTCAAAATAGTGAGGTTTCCGGAGGCCTAATTCCCCTTTCCCCTCACTTCCCCCCTCTTTTCTTTCCTATCACCTCATCCCCTCTCTTCTCTTTCCCCTCCCACCATCGTGCACTTACGATTCTCGAGTTGCAGGTGTCCATGGACGGCGGTTGTCATTTATCATCAGATGACTCGTCTGCTCGTCTGTCCCCCAATAACATAAAAAAGCTTTACTTTGGGGCAAACTGTGTCTTCTTTCTTTCTCCCTCAATCTCAATCTCGAATGTACAAACTGTACACCACTTAGGTACTTACCATAGGTTATTGGTTTAGCTAATTTTTTTTAATGTAATGTATGTAGGTACGTATTATTTACTCGTTAGATCATAAAGCTTAAATTAGTTTTCGATAAAACTAGTTTTCGACAAGCGACGTGTCATTTAAATAATCTTTACATTGAGAGTGATATTTTAAATAACTTAACGAGCTAGCTTTATATGATGCATCCAGTTTTATATACACTTATTTTGATTATACTTCTGGTACAAGTATAATCAAAATACGTCTAATCTGGTACAAGTACGTGGTCGTGAGCCGTATAACTTTTAGTCATAACAAACGAGTGGACGGGTAATCTAATAGTAAATGACTTTCTATATCTATCTATAGACTATACATACGTACTAAACATGTATCTTCCACATTTATTAAAATATACAGTTTTAAATAATAGTTTCAGTTCCGACAGGAGACCTATCTCAAGGAGTAAGTCGTCCAGCCGCGACGGTATCGGACGTCACACCCACTCGTCTTTTCCACATAATAAATAAGGCATAAAAACTGAACTAATTTTGAAGTACACGTGCTATAGTTGCGTGCGCTTAGCAAACAACTATAGTGTACAGTAGGCAGGCGCTATAGTTCATAATATTTCCTATCGCGGATACGCCAGAAGATATAATAATATCATGTAAATATACATATATAAAATTGAACTCATTAGTACCCAACTGCGCAAACATCTTGCTTACATTAGAATAAGTGCTTAAGCTTGTGTATGTATAATAAAATATGAACCATTAAATAGTATTTTTTCTGTTAACTATCTTTAGAGCACAATTTTTTTTTTATTTGTTCATAATTCAGTAAGTTATTAAAGAAGCATACAGTTACCTACTAAAAAAAGGTTTTTGTTTTAAGTCCATTCCAAATCCAAAAGTAATATTTTTAGTTAGTTATTTAGTTACAAGTTTTTACAACCTTGATATACATAGATCAACGTAATTTAAAAAAAAAAAGAAATTCGATAACTTATCTGAAAATGACCACTAGAGGATTGAGTACAAAAACTGGTTCAGTAGCTATCGATTCGTGATAAAAACATAACGATGTGATTGTTATCAGTAATGCAAAACGAAACCAATGCGAAATGTACAGCGCCTGATCGATTTGGGTTAGATTTGTATCTATAACTGTATGCTTGGTAGCCCAAGGCAACCCACGTGTTAAAGCAGGGCGAGCGGAGCGACCTAACAAAGCGAAGATGTTCTGCTGCACAGACTTGCAATGTTTAAGTAAAGGGAGAGGAAAAAGGGGCGTTTGAGAGTCTCTGCCTACTGCCTATATAAGTGTATGTATGTAGAAGCAGTCACAAGATGAAAATTACTCCATATAAAACTAGAGTTTGTAATTTGTTATTTTTTTATACAAAAACTCCCGCACTAGGATGAAAACCTGTGTAGCGGGGGACCTCAAACATTCAAACAACGGACACAAAGAAAACCCAGACTCAGAACAACAATTTGAGGAATACACAAAGCTATGTCCCGTGCGGGGATCGAACCCACAGCACTCGGCGCGCCAGCGTAGTGGCGAGGTGACCACTTAAACCGCTACGCCATTCGTGCAGTTAAAAAACAGTTATAAGTTAGAAAATCTTATTTCCTTCCTTTGATCGCCTTTCAATTGCCATTTCATTGTTAACTTTTTTACTATAGCAGCTGTCTAAAACTCACCTATACCTAAAGAAAAAATTAAATAACCCTTCGTAATAGTCGTAAAACATGGCTAAATGCTCTTCAAACAGCAGCTGATAGCACGAATGGAAGTCAATGAGTACTTATTAGTTAAAGGGCTCGAACTTACCAGTACCATAGAGTTCAAGTTATATATATGCGACCCTGACTTGCTGGAGCGAATGCTTTTCCAACCAATCTGTCTATATATGCAATATTCTTTTCCCCATCTTTCATAATCATAATTTAACTGACTCCTATTTTTTAAATCCAACTACGAAACCTGCCTGGATAACGGCAATACGAATAAAAAAGAAAAAGAAAAGAGCGTACTCCGACCTAAAAGGCCGGCAACGCACTTGTGACTTTTGAGGGTGTCCATGGCAGTCACTTACCATCAGGTGTCCCCGACTACTCGTCGTCATAAAAAAAAAATACTAAATTATAGTAGGTAGTCCGTAAAATATGGATGTTTATTACGCTTTTGCCTAGCTATTCGGGGATAAATGCGTGAGTGTATGTATGTATGTATGGGTCCCATATAATTACTTTTAAAGATATGTACTTATTTCTATAATAGCTAGACTCGGTATTAACGGTGTTTCGTTAGAAGCTTTTACTTTGTGAAAGATAAATACTTGTTTTATCCTTTCGCAGTTAATTATCGATGCGGCCAGTCGCGAACTCGCTGTATGAGCACATACGCATTCTTACAGGATTCCGCGTTTTTTAGGGTTGTCACTATAATTTTACATCCATCGCTTAAGCGACATGGTACAGAAAAATTTACAAGAACTATGTCTGTGGATACATATCACGATACAAAAGACAGTTTATCATTATCTATTTATTGTTTTTTATCATTAAATATTGTGTTTTCTCTTTATGATAATACTTTTTACCAAATAAGCGTAATATATAAAAATTTATGAATTTTCGGGATGAAAGTTCTAACTATATTCAACTCAGAATGATGATCAGAATCCCTGGTATCAGATTTCGGTACGCTTGCCCTTACACCCGTTATACTAAGTTCAATAAGCTAGTGCTTGAGTTATAAAATTCTTATGAGACTATTAATAAAATAAGAAACTAAACTTAAAAAAAGTTACAATTACGGTAATTTCACTCTTAATAACACACGTTAAAAACATATTTCTATATTCGAGTAGAAATAAGTTATCTACTTGCTGGGATTCTTAGGGGAGTTAGGTGGCTTGAATAGCATATTTTTTCTCACCAACGAAAAACACGCGCTTTGACTTGGAGTTGCGGAAATAGCCCGTGCAAACCAAACGAAACTTAACCAAGTTATCAGCTGGTTATAAACTGAGATCTAAAAGTAAAGATCACCCGGTGGTATGATTTTGACCAAATTAAACTTAACTGCCCCGTATAACTTGAATTCCCGATGTATGACTTTTCATCTCATGACAAGTAAAACATACGAGTACATATGTACTGGATGTGTATACTTTTATGTAGCAGTTAAATCGTAATTTTTAAATTTAACACAGAACAATGCAGGAGACTGACAGCTGACCTCCAGAATTCAAGAGAGGCCACATAAAGCAGAAAAAAAATAACAGAAATTAAAAGGAAATATATATATAGGCGCAACTGCTTAAATTGGACATAACATTGAGACGAATTGAAGTATTGGAAAGTTGATTAATCAATTTATTTGCCTAATTTAATTGTTAATCACATAATTTAGGTAAGAACTATGAAATGCATTTATTACTTATTATAATAGTTCAATACTTAACACGTGTGCATCATCAATTTGTATAACTACGAGCCAGAGTTTGAGCGCAGGGCATGCTCGCTCGAGGTGTCAGACCGTTCGGATCTATGTACAACTGTTGGTAAGAACTAAAAATATATCTTTAATTGCATTTACTGTTGTTTTTATTTACCATTATAATGGAAAACCAGTTCAATGTGGAAAATGACGTCAGCGTTGCTGACGTCACGTTTTTTGTAAACAATCCAATCGTCGCTGTTCTGTCATATATATGTAACTGCACTTTTTCTATAAATATACCATAAGGTTGGAGAATTTTGCGTTTGCCAATTTATCTTTAAAATTTGTACGGGATAATCATCTTAGCGTATCAATAGACTAAATAACTTCCACATTTTAGTTAAGTTCAGTTTTGATTAATAATAGGGTTTTGACAAAATTATTGTTGAGTGTATTGTTATGGGTTTCATATAAATGTATGAAAAATATTGGAAAAAAAGGTCGAAGTAATCTAAAGAAGAATGAAGTAGACAGTAGAGTGTGTAAGTCTAAATAGTGTTTTAGTTACACAGTAAATGTCATCCCATTATGCGTAATTTAAATAATTTGTTTCTTTCAAACAATCAATCGATCTCATATAAATATTAATTAGTAGAAAAAAAAAAAAGAAATAAAACAATAATATCTTTCTTACAAATTACAGTTTTAAATAAAACCACTTTATTCTTAATTCATCATTTGAATAGTGTGACAGCCCTACACAATCAAGTCTATAGTATGGAAACTAGCTGACGCTTTTTCCATATTATTTAACTCCCACTAGAAATACACACGAGCTTGCTTTTTATTGCCAAGTACTAAGCAATAGGCTAATGAATTCTAAAATTGTAGTAAAATTAGTTAGAATTACATCTGTGCTCAGATACTAAGTAATATCTTAATTAATACAACCAGTATCTTTGTTTTGTATTTATATTAGCAAACGACTTTGTTTTTACAGAAGTCTGTGTTAATGTTTAATGTTATTATTCTTATTTTTACATTTGCCTAATGGTTGAGTTTCACGATGGCTGGCACGTGCGTCATGGCTAGTGAACGAGTGCCATCACCTGGCTTTTATTATCTGTACTTAAATGTTGTAATGAATTGATGTCCTCACATTTAATTTCTATAAAAAAATAAGGTGGAAACGAGTGTGTTCAACTCTGTAGGATTGACGTACCTACTGGAACAGACAATTAGCTTTAGGACTAACTAGTGTTACTGAATTATAATCCTGACTATTAAAAACACCTGTAATTGATTATTATATTCATATAAATAAATTGTACTTTAAATATAAATGAAAATTTTTCATTAATTATATGAAATTGTTCTGTTTGTATTATATTTTTTTATAATATAGGGTGACAGATGAACAGACTGGTCACCTGACAGTAAGTGACAAACATCCATGGACACCTGCAACTCAAGAGTCTTAAGTGCACTTTGAGGGTGATGAGGGATATCGGGATGCGGGGAGGGGAAAAAAGAGAGGTGGGATAAAGAAATGGGAAAGCGGAGAAGGGGTATGAGTGGAGAGGAAAGAGAAGAGAAGGAGTTGGGCCGTCAGAAAATTTACTAATTTTGGAGAAATGCAATGCATTGCTTCACAACCGGTTTTCCGTGAGGCCGTGGTATCGCACCAGTCGATCGGACCCATTCGTGCCTAAGCGTGGCTCTACCACTGTTATTTTATCATATATATGTAGATATAGCTATGTTACCCTTGTATACTACTGTGTACTAATTGAGGATTGATTATTATACTAACTTTGTGGCTAAAATATATTAATCAATAATTAACTCTTGGTTTAATGAAATATATTCGCGTAATAGGACGCCACCCTTGGCCGTCATTTGGGAACTTTTGGGAATTAACTGGAAAACTTGGAGTATATTAACAGGACAGCGAGGATAAAAAGGGAAGGACAGGGACATTGCTAGATGGAATGGGGAGTATAAGCAATGCTCAAGCAAGTTACAGTTAAGTCCAAGCCTTCTAAAGTATTTGAGTAAATACCTAATTATCAGCATGTCATATGATACAGCTACTCATTAAATTGTGTAAAAGTAACGTTGAACCAGTTACTACGTGATCAATTTCGGGTACTCCAGTAATGAAATATTTAACAATTAACTAGTTATTACTTACTCATTTAAGGCGTGTTTCGTAAGACTGTAACACCGCAACACGAAATAAAACTTTTTTGCTTTTTTAAAGACTTTTTATCGCGGAGAACTTTACTTACAGTCAAATAACGGAAACAAAGAACACCCAGACTCAGAACTGGAGTTTAAGGATTACACAAAGTGTGTTGTCCCGTGTTGAGATCGGTGAGGTGCACACTTCCGCCATCTGTGCAGTCATCAAACAATACACAGAGAGCATCTAGCATAGTTTAAGAATAATAATCCATCTCCAATCAACGGCACAACAGACACTCACTCCCGAGCTAGGAATGAACCTGTGTTACGGGTTGTCAGAGCTGTTGCGCCGATGTCTGCACAGTATATCACAAAATATTTTGCTTAATATGTAATAGTGGCAATTGAAATCTGGTTCCTAAACTAGGTATGACTGTTTATTAGGTATTATTTAATAATTAAAATAACGGAACAAAGAGCCCCAGACTCAGAACAACAACGGACCTTTGATACTTTTTGGTCTAAGTTAAATGATTTTGTTTAGAATTAGTTTGTGGTGCACCGTTATGTTCAGGGCTATTATTACCTGCTACAGTAGATTCCTTGATAACTATCAAAAGCCTTTTTAGCTTCAGTAATGAGGAGATATTATTGTTCGTATTTTTGATTATGTATAATTGTCATTCTAGATAACATTTACAGATTTAAATAAAAAAACGAATCAGAATCAATAACAACAAACATTGCCATATCATTTATCAGTTTGTTCGCGATAACGACGCTCTCTTTTATAAAATGTTACACGCTTTTAAGCAGTTCTACGACTTCACAGTGTAATAGGTCCGTTTTGACACATGATTTTACAGTACATTATAAAAAGTGACACAGCTATTACTTTAAACAAACTCTGACTGGCCTGGCTGGGTGTACTGGATCAGCGGCAGCTAAGCCAGAAGTCATGGGTTAGATTGCCACCTATGATAAATTATTGAATGATGAGCTTGAGTATTAATTTTGTGTCTGGGTGTAATATATCTATAATATGTATGTTTTTAGAAATGTATAAGCATGTTTATCAGCTGTCTGGTTATCATAGCACCAGCTCTATTTAGTTTGGGATCAGACGGCCGAGTGTGGAATGTCTGAAGATGTCAGAAAGAGAGATATTAAGTATCGTGTTGGTGCGTTTATCGCAATAGTCTGCTATGCCATTTTCAGAACTGCACCTTAAAGCTAATTAACCGCTACCCAAGCTAATTATATTATATGTGCGTTTAGACTAATTGTATGCCAATAAATACAGTAGTATGTTGACATTAATGTTTTAATGTTTTATTATTTTATTGAATTACTTAAAAAGGTTAAGTTATACATATAAGCTGCTATTTAATGTATTGGATATAAAGCGGTTGTGTACCTACTTTTACTGTATGTACTGTGTAATGAGGTCGTGGGTTCGATTCTCCTTCAGTGGATATGATTATATTTACTTGTGCACCGGGCCAGTTCGAAATATAGGTATGCTACCCTGACTTGCTTGAGGTATTGCTTATAGCCCCCATCTATCTGTAAAAGCAATATGCCTTTCGTTCCCTTTCTGGGATAGAAGTATCCTTTTTCTACCTTTTCCTTAAAATCGACAAAATTCGTTACTAAAGCCTCTGCTTACCCCTTTTGGTATACGGCCGTGAGTGTATGTATAACAATAATATATTCTTTATTGTACAACAAACAAATACACAGAAACAGATATTAAATATAACATATAACAGAGCAAATAAATGCACAATGGGAAGCCTTACCGCTAAGAAGCAACATCTTCTAGTCAACCTTAGGATGGACAGGAGCGTGATGATATACGTGGGTTTTGGTGTTAAAAGATAAAGTTGACCTTCATTTTAAGCTTTTGTGTAATATGTGAATAGATTGCATAAATAATAATACATTCGAATATTTCGGTGTAGGCAAAAGTACTTATATATATATATATATATATGTATATAAACGACTTACTCCCTGAGAAAGGTCTCCCGTCGGGACCGAAACTAGTGGGGCATCCCCGAAACACATACGTGAGTATAACCGTTATTTAAATAAATAATTATACCCTATGTCATTTGCAATATCAATATGATTTAAATGACATGTCGAAATTGATCAAATCGTATAAGCTCTAGGGCGTACATATACATACATATATGGGGTAGCAGATCGGGCTGCCCGCTACCCTAGCAGAAGCAGGCCTGAGACGGTAGCGCGTCGTGTTCTGAGCGCGCCTCTCTAAGTTGGAGGGGGGCTAGGCTCCCCGCTTTCCACGGTGTGGTCGCCTGAGCATCAGGCGACCAAGGTCTGCAGGGGTTCTCGGTAGCTTCCTTCTTAGGTTATACCCGGGTCCTCTGCAATAGACCTCGTGACGGAACACCGTGTGGTTTTAGTCGGTTCGAGTCCGACATATCACTTCACTGTTGGCTCCAGTGAGGTGATGACCCGTGGGGGTTTCCACACGAAAAAAAAAAAAAAGGGCGTACATATATACAAACATAACACACCCATTTTTTTCTAACAATCATTGAATCTTATTATTACATAATATAGTAAATCAGTGCAATATGCCAAATATTGCACTGATTCGGGCACTGTATGAACAATTACTAATATGTTTTAATATGCACAAATATTCAGTAACAAATTTTAACCTGGCAACATTTGAATTGTACGTAATTAAAACTGCACAGTAGTAAGGAGGCTATCGTGTTTTAAAAAACAAGTTTAAACGTAAACATGAAGTAATAAATCTATAGAGTCGCGCCGTTTGCATGCGCCAATTCATGCGGCCACTTTTTATTGCAGTGTCTCCATACATTTTTGTTTTTAAGGATTTTTCTTATAAAGTATATAAATACTGTGCCATGTGGACCAAGGTGGAATACAGTAGGCTTCTTCTCCTCCCGTGGGTGTCGTAAAAGGCGACTAAGGGATCGGACTGTTATCTATCAGACAGTATATATACAGTCATACAGTGCCCGGTTGACGGCAATAGGCTTGCCCCCTACTACGTTAGTAGGACTAAATTCTAATTGTGAAAATGTGGGTGTATAACACAGCTCTGCCTACCCCTTAGGGGATGCAGGCGTGAGCTTATGTACCTATGTACGTAGTATATAAATATAGAAGGAGAAAGAGGAGAGGAGGAGTTGCGCCTTCAGTACCCTCACTTACTTGGTAATACAATGCAAGCGTGTTTTGTCAACTGGTTGTCTATTCGTGCCTATTCATAGGTGGTGGTTGTCACATTCCATTAGGTGACCTATATGCTTGTCTGTCCTGTCTGTCTGCCATCGCAAAAATAAGCCTGATGATGATGATGAAAATACACAAGCACCTAAAAGTTTACTACATGTTACAATTAAAATTAAAATGTAAGCCAGTTCAAATGTTAAATTAAATATCTTTATTTCATAAAATTGCTCAATTTAAGATCGTCTTCTTTAAAAAATATTTAAAGTTCTAGATCAATACACACAGCGTCACCGTGAAACGTCAAATGTGAAATTAATATTAGAAAGATAAAATAATTAAATACCTGCCTGTGTTGAACTATAACCGCCCGTTTCCAAATGGTTGGCAAACAAACTCATGGTCACTCTTTTAAATTACCAGATATATATTACAATATTTCGTGTACAACATATACTACTTAATAAAAGACTATCTTATCGTGTGGTATTATTTTGCCAAAAGTAATTAAACTAAAATTAAAGAAGAGAAAAATAAAAGAAGTTAAAAAGGAAGAACAAAGAAATATAACATAAGAAGATAGAAATTAAGAAATTTATTATCTCTATTATATTGTACTGATTATTTGAAAGATATCCAATATAAAATCGATTATAACTCGTATACGTTTTTACTCACGTGTATATTTCGGTGATGCCCGACTAGTTTCTGTCTCGACTGGGGACCTGTAACAAGGAGTAAATCATCCTGCAATGACGGTGTCAGGCGTCACACAGTATTTGCATGCAATATAATATCAGCGTGATTCTAAGCACATACCAAAATAGGTACGGGTAACTGCCAATTTCTGGTCACCCCAAAACCTGCGCGTACGCAACTACATATATAAAGCTAATTATTAACAGTGTTGCCACACTGTATAATATCAGGTGTTAATAGATATTTGCATACTATTGTGTTAATCTGGGTATTAGGAAATGTTTTAGAAAGTATTTCTTTATTACGTGAAGTAGCCTGTTTTAGCAGTAAGGAAGTAACAAGCTTACTACCCACTACAAAACGGAGTGTTGATTGTTTTTGGTTCAACAATATTTGAAACGAAAAAAAATCCTTCACATTAAATACATGGGACTGTTATACAGTGATCATTGATAATAACATAAAATTAATAGTAATAACGATCAGGAGGTTATTGCCGTAGTAGAACCATGCTTAGGCCTGAATGGGAGGGCTCGACCGGTGCGGTACCACGGCCTCAGAGAAAACCGGTAGTGAACCAACGCTCAGGTTGCATTTCTCCGAAATTAGTGAGGATTCCGTATTATCAACTTCTTCTTCTCTTTCCTCTCACTTCCACTTTCTACAATAACTCTTCTAATGGCGTAGCGGTTTAAGTGGTCACATCGCCACTATACTGCCGCGCAGAGTGTTGTGGGTTCGATCCCCGCACGGGACAACACTTTGTGTAATCCTCAAATTGTTGTTTTGAGTCTGGGTGTTCTTTGTGTCCGTTGTTTGAATGTTTGTAAAGTCCCCCGCGACACAGGAATTAATCCTAGTACGGGAGTTGTCTTTTTAAAAAATGAAAAAAAAAAAAAAAAAAAAAATTGCACGAATATTTTCCTTAGAAAGATTCATTTTCGTACGTAACCTGACAGATTCCAATCGACGCTGTGACTAAACAATAGCATTAATCCTAATACTTTCAACTGTTTTGAGATATAAAATTTAAACACATTCGAATATAGAACAGTTCCAAATTCAAAATTGCCGGGAAATATGGAAACGACCGAACTTAAAAGGCATGCCTCGTATCAAAACATTGAAATCGGTTCAATGTTCAGTTACGAATATAAGAACAACCGTACTGTATTAAAAATCTAGAATTTTCGCACTATGTTTGTTATACAACCCTAAAATATTAGCACACCTTAATGTATTAATAAAGCTTATATGTTGTTTGAAAACGTAGTTATTAAGCCTTAGTGCTTAGGCTTTCATGTTTTAGTTTCTTAGTTTAAAGTGTTTTGGTACATTTCAAGAAACAAAATTTACAATACAAGAGAAATCTGAACATCGATCGATTGAAATTTAAGTCCACTGCTTTAGGTAGCTAGTGGGCTGCTAATTCAGTCGTTCTCCTTTTATTTATGTCTTCATACACGCCGCCGATAGCCCCTAATTACGCTGCCGACACAAAAACGCTAATCGCGCATCGTACACATACGGACGCACCCTTAAAACGATTTACAACATCACCTGTTCAAAGGAAACATTACCTTCCCCTTTTACACCTAAAGTCCAATTTCAAATAAAAATAAATATTTATACATTATTTTCAAAATATTGATATACACTTCAATTGAGAAAGTAAAGCATTAAACTGTGCAAGTATTCTCAGAGCAATATCAACTCTTTTACTAATTACACAAGTTTCAGTTTCAAACGAAATTATCAGTAAATGTAGTTACTTATATTTTCCTAATTCAAATTCATACGACAATCTTTATATGAAATTAATTCTTTACATGTAAGTTTTAAGGTTCAGATTTAAAGGTACGGATTGTTTGTAGATACAGGCTGATTTTATTTGTCGATGTCGCGATGCGCAGACGCAGCGTTAATGAGCGCGCGTACGTTGGGATTCCTCTGCAGCAATGTTAGTATATCGGCTTTTGTCGGCGCGACGGGACTTTTTGCGATCTCAGTGATAACAATGCGCCGACCGAGACAGATAACTGGAGATGTGATAAAGTGCGACTTAATTAATTAATGTTTTGCGCTAGCTTGTTTATTATTAGAATGAGATTTGACTTAAACACTGAACTAGCGTTTTGAACTTGCCGTTTATGAGATAAGATTCAGACTATTGACTATGTACAAGATCTTAGTACTAAGTTATAAAATATATACACAAGCAGTTACTGATAGTTGTAATATTGTCAACTCAATACTTAAATCTAACTAACTAACTAACTGTTAGTTTGTTTGTTATGTTTTCACATATTAACAACTGAGCCGGTCATATTGTAATAAATAAGGATATAGGCTAACGTTTCCAGAGGATAGACAAACAAATTTTAAGTTTACATATGTAAATACATACACTGACGTCTATTTTCTCAAAGGGACTTTTTTTAACCACGACTTAGTACCGCTTATGTAGTAGAGGGCAATCCTATTGCCGTCAACCGGGCACTATGTGACTGTTTATATACTGTTTGATAGACAATAGTTGGAGCCCTTTATCGCCCTACTCTACTCCACTGGAAACCGGCTATCGAAAGCGGACCCTATAATTCTTATATAAAATATATCTATCAATAATATACATCGTGTTTAATATATTATAGAATAGTGTACATCCTTACGCCTGTTAAATTAAGAAGACAGTAGTAATAATAATCTGTAAGAGATCGCTCTTAGCGGTGAGGCCGCCCATTGTGCATATAACCTTCTATACTTAATTTAAAGCAATATTTATTTGCTGTACAATAAATATTATTCTTATTCTTCTTATTCTGACACACTGCCGTCTGATACCAGACTGCTGATAAACATACTTGTATACCTCTAAATACATACATATAATAGATAAATTACACGCAGACACAGAACAAATGATCATGCTTATCACACAATTATTTGTCGTGGGTGGAAATCGAAGCCTTAGCAGTCTGTCTGGCTTAGCAGTCAGGGTCACTAACCACTAGACCACCAGACCAGTCAAAAACCGCAGTAGTAGAAAATTAACATGTCTTTCAGTTTTTTTTAATGAAAGACAACTCCAGCGCTAGGGTTAATTCCCCGTATCGCGGGAAACTTTACAAACATTCAAATAACGTACACAAAAAACACCCAGACTCAGAACTGCAGTTTAAGGATTACACTAAGTGTTGTCCAGTGTTCAGATCGGTGAGGTGTCCACTTATGAAATTGCGTCATCTGGGCAGTCATCAAGCAATATACAGAAAGCTTCTAGCATAGTGTAATAATACTAATAATAATCCACCCGCAGTCAACGGCACGACAGACACTCACTCCTGAGCTAGGAATGGACCTGTGTTACGGGTATTCAAAGAAAAGAGAAGAACAATTGCTCTATTCCCCATGATACAAACGATAGACAATGCCTAGTGAAGCTACCTCTATACGTAACGCCAAGGTGTCAAGTCCTGGCAATCGATGATGCGGTCAAGAGGGAGAAGCTGATACTGGGGTGAACCTGCGTAGAGATGAGAACAGTATTCCATGTGCGGCTAAACCTGCGCAATATAAAGTTGCTGGCGGTGGGCTTCTTCGAACCTAATTTGGCCTTACCCTCTAAGTGACCGTTAATTTGAATTTGCTTGATACATCGACGCCAAGGATTCCGATACTGGCTGATGCAGTTAGGGAAGTGCTCTCGGCTATTTGAAATTTATACTTATATAGTTACTTATTCTACGTATTCTTCTGCTAAAATGAGTGACGTGAAAAGGGGGATAGTATCTTTATTCTGAAGAAGAATGCGTCAGAACAAATGAAGAGAAGAATTAGATTTAGCCAGTGAAATAGCACAAAAACTATTGTAATAATATTGTAACGCCGTGTGGCTCTCGGTGGAGTAGAATTTGGTCTCCCCATCTCTTCTACCTCTCCATCTCTAGTGCCCAAATGACGGCAATAGGATTGCTCTATATTACCTACGTAATATAAAAAAATACGACCTTCAAACCTTCAAGAAAAGAGAGTACTCCTACCTATAGGCTGGCAACGCACTTGTGGCTCTCGAGTTACGAGTGTACACAAAAGTGGGACTAAAATTATTAGTGGCAAAAAGTAAGCGGCTATGACGCCCCTACCTACCCCTTTGGCATATAGATGTAAGTATGTATTTATTGTACAACATCTAGTAAGGTATGTCACAGAGATCTGTACCTTAGAATTAAGACCTTTCTTGTAATACCATGTACACCTGTGATAACAATAAACTATCTCAATCTGAAAATGTACGTCTGTATACTGTTTATGGGCCCTGAACCTCAAAATAAAAACTCCAATTAAAATACTTATAGTTTGTGTATGATCTACAGAATCACTTACATTCTAAAGGATGTACATCAATATCTTCGAAACACGAATGGTAAGTCAGTATTGAGGCCGTATCTTTGAAATGGAGTCATTATACCTTCCGAACGGGTCCGCAAGCCTTAATTACGACACATAAGTCAAGTTCGATGTGTTTGTTTCACTCTTTGCGCTAATTTGTTTTAGTGCTATCAGATCCTGGACTCATAGGGTTGACACCCGAAACTTATTTGTTCTTTTGGATCAGAACTATATAGATTGCATAATTCGAGTCTTTTATCATAGTGCATTCGGGGTATGGACTGCGAGACAAAGGTTAGTTCTAGAATTAATAGTGTTATATACTATTGTATGTTTATTCTATAATATTACTTATTCTATATTAATCAATATCGGAGTTAACGCATAAGGCATTTCCTGCCAGTCAATCTTGGGGTGTTGTTGGAATTAAAATTAATAAGTTTTTTTTTATATTATACGGCGTCTGTCCCCGTCACAGACGGGTCACATGATGGTAAGTGACAACAGTTGTCAATGGACTCCTGCAACTTGAGAGTCGTAAGTGCGCTGCCCATCTTTGAGGGTGACGAGGGACGTGGGTATGCGAAGAGGCGAGAGGGGGATGAGGAGACGGGAAAAGTGGAGGAAGTCAGGGGAGAGGAAAAAGGAGGGGGAGTTAGGCCTCCGGAAACCTTACTAATATCTCGAAATGCAAAGCTGCTTTACAACTGGTTTTCTGTAAGGCCGTCGAATTGTAACGGTCGAGTCGGCCCATTCATAGCTAAGAATGGCTCTACCAACTAAAGTAAAGACGTAAAGAAACATTATATTATGAAAAATTAATTAATATTAAAAATAACCTATAAATTACCCTAAATATACACATGTACATTGAAGAAGGATAAAACAGATTATTAATTAATTGATAAATAAATCTATCCAAATTGGATTAGCGGTTTAGGCGTGAAACCGCAGTAGATATTTATTTTCGCGTTTATAATATTTAATATGGATAACATAACTATTTAAGCTCCTTAGGTAAGAATTAACACTTAGTGGTATAATGGTGGATTTTAATGCTTGCAAAATCTTTATTAAAGTACTTTTACTGTGGGAGAGCCACGCTTACACACGAATGGGACACTGAAAACCGCTAGACCACAAAGTCTGTTCGTCTGTCCCCCTATATTATAAATAGAACTACAGAACCAGGTTACTTTAAATGTATAAACCGCCTTAAAAATATATTTGTGTCAAAATATAATAAATGAATATGAAATGTGAAAACCCTATAAAAACTCGTCCAACACAAATCTACACTTCGATATGATATTAATTTCAACCAATCGATTGCGGTATTTTTGTAGCCATTGCTATCAAAATTAAGATCTAATAACGCAATGGAAGGAGGATTTTGCAATCACCCCATACAGTTTTATGGATTATTGTTTAACAAAATTGTAATATTTTGTTTTTAATAAATTAACCGTTAATCTTTGATAAGGTTGATAAATTATACAGTATTTTGTAAAAAAAATGTATAATATATATGTTATGTTTCTACAAAATGTTACAGAATTTCACCTGGATCTTTTAAGGGTTACAGAGGAACCCAATAACTAGGGATTATTTTCTGTCAGTGTTCTGTTAAGTGAGTGGAACCATCGTTGACATCACTAGTATTACATTGTTTACCCTATAATATACATATATGCATAAACACACTTTTGAGTAGCAGGTGTCTGTTCGTCTCTCCCCCTATATTATAAAAAAGAAAAAAAGATAGAATAGTTAAATTTACTATTTTTTTTTAATTTTTTTGAGACAAACAAATAAACTGCCATTACGTCAAAACACATGCGAATATGTGCATACTTGAGACGAAACGCTTCTATCTTTTCTATTTAAGGTTTCATGTGCACCTACCTTCCCCTTCGAAGATACAGCCTTGAGTGTGTTTATGTAGAGATATTGTTATGGTGTTAAGGCTCACTTTTTGACAATTATGTACCGTCCATTTACAATTTTTGTTCATACCTACAATATTTTAATGTAATTTATTGCCATATGATTCTCTGTTGAGTAGAACAGAGCCCCCCCTATACTTGCGGGGGTGTCGTAAAGGCTACTCAGGGATCGGACTGTTATCTATCAGATAATATGTATGTACAGTCATAACGTGCTGTTGGCGGTAATAAGCTTGCCCTATATTACGTTATTGGGACCAAATTCTAAAATATGAGTGTTTCAGAGACTTCTGCCTACCCCTTAGGTGATACAGGCATTTATGTATGTATTTATTTGATTATGATATCAAATATTCAAGAAAATAAAACAGAAAGATAAATTAAGTTTTAAGTATTTGCAATTAACAATTATTCTTATAAAAAATATTTTTTATTTAGCCCTTGAAATTTTTCTATTTGTTTTATTAAAATCAAACTTACTCGATTATGTTAAAAACGCACGCTAAAATCCCGCCTTTTTCAACCTGCAGCTGGTACTTCTAAACTTTTTACTTAACGGTCTCGGTATTTGATCTCTCTTTTTTTAAATATAAAATACATAACATTGTCTGTATCCGGAGATATCATAATTAAGTCTGATGGCGGCGTGTTCAAATTAAATTATGTTGAAATTAAAGGTTATAGTGGGTATAAATCGGCGCGAGCACACGGGCGCGGCTGCGCAGGCGCCGCCGTTACGCGCCCAGTGATGTATTGACCGACACACCTATGCGATACTGGCGGAACAGGGCGTATGGTCCAAAGAGCTTGCATTTTTTGATATCCACCTTTTTATAAAGTGAAGTTTAGGAAACAAGTACTCGGCATAAATGACAAAAAAAAACAATTGCAATTGCAACATTTAGGCAGATTCTATAGAGAGTTCCTGATATTACTACCATCGATTTCTTCTCATACAGCCTTTGGAAACGGGTGTTTATAGATAGACCAACACACGCAGGTACAGTAAGGACATGAATGTGTTGGTCTGATATTTTATACTATGAATGTCAAATTTGTGTGTTTAATACTGTTCTCATCTGTATGCAGGTGCACCCTAGTACCAGCTTCTCCCTCTTGACCGCATTCAACGGAGAACGACTCGCATCATCGACTGCCAAGATATTTCTGATCAACTTGACACCTTGGCGTTGCGTAGAGATGTAGCTTCACTCTGCATCCTCTATCGCTTGTATCATGGGGAGTGTTCAGAGGAATTGTTCGGACTTATACCGGCTGCTGGTTTCCGCCATCGTCCTACGCGACAAAATATCCATCCACCTGGACGATTGGCACTCCACCACTGTTCGCTTCTCCAGAAGCTTTTTGCCTCGCACAACCAGCTTATGGAATAAATTGTCGCGTGCCGTATTTCCGAACCGATACGACCTTCAAACCTTCAAGAAGAGAGCGTACCTCTACCTAAAAGGCCGGCAACGCACTTGTGACTCTTGAGTTGCGGGTGTCCATGGGCGGCGGTAGTCACTTACCATTAGGTGACCCGTCTGCTCGTTTGCCCCCTATCGCATAAAAAAAAGGGAGTGCAGGCGTGAACGTATGTAATTATGTAAAGTATGTTTCAAGTCAAATTTATTATTCCCCTCGGTACCCTTTACGCTACAAACTACCCATAATTTCTTGGCTTTGGAGTCCATTAAATCTTATACAAGACATCGGTAATGCCATTGATGAACCAATGTCTTTAAGACATTGTTTTGACCTTCAAGGCCCTTTGTTGACGTCCTCTTTGTGTATTACTTATAAGAATATATATTTTTTTTTATTTGTAAACCTACCATAATGACTCCACTTTGCCTGATGGTAACCAATAAATGGAGTCCAAGAGTGGTGGTCACCATCCTCATTGCATGTCTAGTGAATGTAGTATGGTGACCCCCACTATGGAGGCCTGGTGAGATGCTTTGTCACGCCCCGCTTAAAAGACCCAGGATCAAAGTGGGAAGGAAAAACGTGCGTTAATAGTGAATTCCAATCTAATTAATTATAATTCCTTAATAAAAATCGAATATATCCTCTTCTTATACAGATATCTTAAGAACTTAATATTAAATTAGTTCCTAATATGTATTTTAGTTTGTCAAGTCAAATTTTAGTTAGTTCTTTCTTTTGACTAAATCGCTGTAATCTCTAACCTTGCACCTCGTTCAAAATGAATACAAGTTAATCTCCGCACCGTAGCCATTTAGGCGTGTTTGTTTTATTTCTTCGAATCAATAAACCTTGGCGATCACATTGGTGTCCACTATCGCGATGAAACTGATCTTTCTGTACGTATAATGTGAACCGCTTTTTATACAATAAGTTTTAGTGTTTTGACTGCAACTTCGTTTGCATTAGTATATAGTTGGATACAGTATAACGTCGGACTACAACGTAAAGTCATTTTGCCGTCATTTCTGAAAAGGGATGACAAAAAACGGGCTTAATCACCAATAAAAAAACATTACGACATTCGACTGCACGGATGCAGTGATATAAGTGATTACCTACGCTGCCGTGCCGAGTTTTGTGGGCACTACCCTACACGGGACAATGCTTTATGTAATCCTCAAAATGTTCTTATTCTAGGTGTTCTTTGTGTCCGTCATTTGAATATTTGTTAAGTCTATGTTTAGCTTAATGCTAAACATAATATTTACATAGGTTTAAGTGAAATCAATGATTTTGATTTTTTGGCTTTAATTTGATTTTGGGTTAGGACTTTAATAATGACGATAGTATTTATTATAATAGCTATTATATTACACTTTTAAACACGACATGAAGTTGTTATTTTTGACTCGGCGAGTACTGTATGGTACTTTATAGCTGTCAGGATATTGTATCAAATTAGAATATTACATAAGTTCATTAAAATTTGATTTACTTTATTATTTTTATATATTTGTTGTAAAATACTCATTTAGAATTAATGTTTATTTCGATATCGATTGTTTTGTACACCTCGCCTACTCTTGGCTCTTAATCGAATTTGACATGCGACGGTGGCAAAATGACAAGTTTATCTAATACATACGGGGAGGTATCGGCAGGATCCATAGCAGCTTTCTACATAAAACAATGTTTATATCCGATTCTTGCATACTTTTCAATATTTTATCACGAATCGTTGTCAGTACTAATTCGTGCGCATATACTTCGGTTATAACAGTAAGTACTCTAAATCGATTTTTTATTTCCAATTTTTTTTTCTATTATATTATATTAAGTTTTTTTTCTCTATCACTGTTGTAAATAATTTCAAATTTTTGAGACCTACTCAAATGCAAAAATGGTGTTTGTTATTTTTTCATGTTGTTTATGGTTATAAGCTTTTGAACACGACTTTGCCCGATTGGAGTGTGTTTCTAAATAGCAAAACTCGATACTCTATAGAGTTGTGATACAAATTTTTTTTAAATCATATCAAGTAATTTCAAATGCTGAAACTTAGATCAAAACCTGTGTAATAATATTATTTTTAAAATTATACTTATAGTACCTTTTTATACCCTACATTAGAGGTTCTGCCGTCAGGTGCTAATAAAACTGGCCATGCGGGAATCATTCTCCCCTAACATCGATTCTTACTGTTTTCAGTGACTGACCAACAAATCTTCATTGCGAAACTTCAGTCTTACTAAGTCAGGGTAAATAAAAATTTAAATATTAGAATAATTATATTGGAAAATAAAAAATTAACGCTTCAGACTAAGATCTATCTCTCTCAATCCCTTCTCCTTCCTCTGGACCTCTGGAATGGTTGAACTGGAGCGGTTGCAAAACCTCTGTATCCATTTCATTTTCAGCTTTAGGAAATATGATCATGTTTCCGAATTCCTAAAGCAACTGAAATGGCTTCCTGTTCGGCGGCGTCGAGACGTCCATATACTTTCTTAACACTGTTCTTCACAATTCTAATTCTCCTCTTTATCTGCGTGAGCGCTTTGAATATCTTGTCCCCATGAATAAATCTTGTCGCTCTTCAATCTCTCTTCTGTTAAAAATTCCACCTCATAATTCCACTCTCTACGACACATCTGTCACTGTTTCTGCGGTACTTCAGTGGAATTTCTGCTCCACACTATTCGCGATAGCCCTTCTCCTATCGTTTTTTATCTCTTTCAGCAATGGGTATTGCTACAGATATTATGTATGTATATAATTGTGTATTTATGTGTGTAGGTTTGTGTATGTGTAACATATCCTTTACTCTATATTATGTATTATATATGTATTTTCATAGAGTATGAACGTACTTCTAGTATACATGTAAGTATAATTTATATAATCTTGCTTTAAGTTTTTGGTATATATATGTATATATAAACATATATATATATATATATATATGTTTATTACGTGCTACTATGTACACACTTTGACTCTTCATTACTAGCCTCTCTTCACTCCCAAGGTTTGCGGGAAGAAAACTCAACTATGGGTTAAGCTCGCCTTTGCGCATCCTATTTTGCATCTTATGTATAATTTGTTATCTCTGTATTATATGTGTATATAGAATATGAATATGAATAAAGAACTGAAAAAAACTCAAAAGCACAGTTTCAGAAAATAGTGTTACTCTACAAGTTTATTTTAATTGTATCATAGGCTAACATACACATAAACACATACTTATGGCCGAAAGTCCAAATACCACTTTTTATGGATCTCACTTCTCTCCTAACAACGCTTTCCATACAAAGTTATATCACCAATTTTGCACCATTAAGGTTAGAATTTTGGTATATCCTAAAACACGTCGATCTTAACTTCTTACCATAACCAAAGGCCATATACTAATTTATAAGTATATTATAATAAAAAATACGGATTTCCATAAAAAAATTCATACCCTATTTTATCCCTTTAAGGTTTACACTTCAAAAAACCGAGCCTTATCTACTAATTTCGACTTTTATCAGTGGTAGAGCCATGCTTAGGCACGAATGGGCCGGCTCGACCGGTGGGATACCACGGCCTCACAGAAAATCGGTTGTGAAGTAACGCTTGCGTTGCATTTCCCCGAATTGTGCGAGGTTTCCGGAGGCCCAATTCCCCCTCATCTCCTTTCTCCTTTTTTCCATCTCCTCATCCCTCCTCTCTTCTTTCCGCTCCCTGCACCCCCCATCCCTCATCACCCTCAAAGCCGGGCAGCGCACTTGCCACTCTTGAGTTGCAAGTGTCCATGGACGGAAGTGTCACTTACCATCAGGTGACCCGTCTGTTCGTCTGTCCTATAGTATAAAAAAAACTACTAATCTATGCAAAATTTCAGATATTTAGTTACAAGGGCTAGGCATTGATGAGTCAGTCAGCGAGTCAGGACTTTTTATATATTAAAATGAGATTTTATTTGAGCAAAATCACGATATATAAAAACACTTTTCTCTATAACTGTTGTTTAACCATTATAAGTTTATACATTAGTAAGCTTAAGATACGAATGGCAAGTTGTTGGACCACTTACTAAATAATAATTATTATAGGCTTGTGCACTCAACAGCTACACACAACACAGATATTTTGATTATTTTATGCAGTAATCTTACTTCTAAACAAGTAAAAAGAATAGAGGAATATTTACATTGACTAAAACTAAAAAGAAAAACTATAAAAAAAATATAATATATGTAAAATTCTTCCGCAAAGTCGCCCACTGGTAGCGTTCCCAGGAGGCTGGCAGCATTACCACGTTGAATGAAAGCGCTGTGCAAGAAAAAGGCCAGTCTCTTGTTTATTTATTTATTATATTCTTGTTTGTTAGTGAGTCAGGGAAGGACTGCTGAGCTAGAAGGAGTTCGTCCGTTTGTGTCCGTTATTTGCATGTTCTTAGTGCCAAAGTGTGTATTTAAAGTGTAAGTATTTTTAAAGGTTTTCTTTGAAGTTACTCTTGCATCAACTATGCTAATGCTTTCAGAAGCGTATTACTTGGACGATATCTTATCGCCCCACTATCTTATATTTATGTATTCTGTGTGAGTACGTTATAAGCTATTTTTTATTATAAATATCTTTTTGCTAGAAGCCAGCAGTCAGTTCTAGATTAATCATTCTTGTTTTTATTGATGGAATACATTATTCAATCCATGTATTTGCTTATTACTTACAATGTTTGTACAAGGAAAACATACCAACATATCTTTCGCTTTCATTATTATTATTTTATTATTAGTCATGGACGTTTTTCCGTTTGTTTTTTTTTTTTTTAATGTTGGAACTAATCTTGAGAACTAAGTATTCTTTGTTATCGGTTTTATTCATTATAGTTCTAATAAAATAAAACAAATTTGTAATAGCGTTCTAGGTAAACCAGACCAGGTTCTCCTATTTTACGAACGGTACGCTAACGTGTGAGTCAAAGGTCAAAGGTCATGTCTCAAGGCGAACTGATTGTTGCTGAAGCCAATATGTATGAGAGTGGAGGCAAACGCCCTGCTAGATAACCGACGACTTAAAATAGGTGGCTCGCAGTGAATGGATGCGGAGTGCAAAAGACCGGGGATATTTCCGCTTCTTGGAAGGCTTATATTTAGCAGTGGACGATGATATGCTGATGATAATAACGATGACGGCGAGTATCAAATCAGATACTGCAGTTCAGTTTTATAAGTTTAAAGCTAACAATAGAACTTAAGGCAGTTATTGGAGAACTATGTTTCAGACACAACCCTACATTTACTCTACAGATAGTGGATATTTGGTATTTTTGAAATTCATCTCGAAAAAAGGAATAATCTTTGAACACTTGTAGAACATTGATTTGGGGTCGGTGCAATGTGTACGTACATTGCAAGAGAGGTTTGGCTACTTTATTTTAGCGCCGACTGCCTGTCTGACCCTCCTTGGGAATAGGTAGTCATTTTAAGAGCGAATAGGTGGATGTAAGGGAGATTTTCAGAAGGGAATTGGGAAGGGAGTAGAATATCGCAAGTCTTGGTTAAGGAAACAGGTCTGAGACTAGTAATTCTCAGATGCCAGGGTCGCGTGCCGCAATGTACATAACTTCCTGTGACTGAAGACGTCACTAGAACAGGAGCACCTCCTAAAGTGCTTCCATTGTCTAAAACCTCGTTAAGTATATCACGTTACGATCTCAGTAAAAAGGAGTAGATATTTGGATTACCCCAAAAATAAATTCTCGTAATAGTTCTCAACAATGTCACATATTTTTGCCTTGTAGTTGTCCTGCAAAACATGTTTTATATTAATGGCCCGGTATGAAGGATGGTTATATAAAGTGTCCTTTTAAGAGAGCCATTTATTGCATCTACTATTAAATAAAATAAAATAGTCTTTACTTCCTCCGAACGTTCAACATACAATTTATTTTAATAAAACAAAGAAATAAAAATATGCTCATGTTTAGAACTAATAACAGTGTTTCATTTTTTATAACATTTTAATTTGTAGCTATCAGGTTAGGCTGTCTTGCGACATAGGCCTTATCAAGTTCCCTTCATGTATTCGCTGCCCTTCTGCAACCCTTTGGCAGATCTTCCTCCCAGTATCTATATTTAATTTAAGTTAAATAAATACCTTCAAATCCGGACCCGCTTAAGCGTGTGGCACAAACCGCACAGTACTTTCTATTGTACCCACATTATATGCAGAACTCATGAAAGTAACACCGCTACCTATTCAATGAGTTTTTACAATCTCTAGTTGTCTAATTATCTCTAATAATAATTACTATGTTGTAGGGAAATTTTGCCTCTATTAAACTAATAATTATTTTGATTGGCCTGTTGCTCTGTGATCGTATTGTTACCAGATAATACTTTTTTTAAAAGGCAACTCAAACACTAGGAAGTATTCTTGTGTCGGGGGACACAAAGAACACCCCAGCTCGGAACCACTATTTGTGGATTACACATCATTTTGTCCCGTGTGGGAATCGAACCCACGACCTCCAGCTCAGCAGTCAAGGTCAATTACCACTAGACCAAAATGCCAGGTGGTGTGCAACTATGTATATACCTATTCAATTTCTCTCACGTTAAAAATAGTGATCTTTTACAGATTTTCTTTTTTCTGTAAAAGATCACTATTTTTAACGTGAGAGTCATGCTTCGGCACGTATGCATATGTATACTTTGGCCGGCTCAACCAGAGTAAAACCACGGCCTCACAGAAAACCGGTAGACAAACAATGCTAGCATTGTATTGCCAGGTGGAGGGGAGGAGTCAACTCCCCGTCGCCTCTTTTCAATTCCCTCACCGAAACCCTCAAATGAGGGCAGCTCACTTATAATCTGAGTTGCAGGTTATTGTTACATATCCTAAGGTGACAGGGCAGCTCGTCTCTCACCGTTATTTAATAAAACAACTACAATAAGACCACCGTTTGTCTTTGCAAATACTGTTAGCTGTCCTTAATTGTGTACAATAAATTTATTAATTGGGTACGACCGTCAGCTGTGGGTTTACTTACATGATGGAACATACATGCTTCCCAGCCAGGTCCATCGCGATTCTGACACCTGACGCTCGTTTCCATTACATATTCAGTAAAATTCCCATCCGCAATCAACGTTGTCTCTCGCACGATCCCGCTTACGACCATCAAATAAATCTTAAAATATCATTTTGCAGATAAATCTTTAAAGAAAAGAATAGAAAAAACAAGTGATAATTATATATAATTGAATTAATTGATCTCTACGTGTTGAACTTAATTCTTTTAATTAAACTCTTAAGTGTTCTCAAAGCGCGAAATACGGTAATGATACTTCTAATTATCTTATTATTGTAATACTTTAGGTAATTACCCTTAATTACGTGTTATAATGATGAAACGTGTAAATACGTAATGATGCAAGTATACCAGTAGGTGAACTAATACATTAACTTTGTAACGGCCATTTTTTTCTACGTCATTAATTTATGCACGTGTCCTTGTCCGTCATCCTCATAACATTCAGTGTTAAATACGTCAGTCTAAGAAATGAAAATATATATGTAGTTGTAGGTACATATAACCGTCCAGAATAGGTGCAGACGACAGAGCGCCACCACAGTCTTTGATTCTAAAAAATCCTATATAGTTTTTCCCATAAAGCTCACGCTTTTCTCCCATCGGGGCAGGCAGAGATAACAGAACACCTTTATCAGTACTAAGGAAAAAGTTGAATTATTATTCTTCTGATCTTATGTATACGAGACGTGGAATACACAAATTACAAACGGTGTGTGGCAGTATTAACTATGCGCAGACAAAGTAATGAAAGAAAGCTTTTTTCGGTAGTCTCCGGGGCTGTAGCTTTTTGGGCCCTGTTATAATACTTAAGAGTAGCCAAAAGCTTGTACGTAATGTAACGAAGCTTTGCCATTACTTCATTTTGTAAAATACCTGGTAACTATACACGAGATTGAATTGAGAAATCGCCTCGACCACCTCATATACTTTTTTATTTCATTAATAATTCCTGTGTCGCGATGGACCTTACAAACATCCATACAACGGACTCAAATAACACCCAAACCGGGGCAACTAAGTGTGAATCACACACAAATTTCTGTCCCTTGCGGGCATCTAACCCAGGACCTACGGCTCAGTAGTTAAGGTCACTAACCACTAGGCCTACAGGCCAGTAAATTAATTCGTTTTCATGTTTTTAAAAAACAACCCTACATTAGAAATGAATTCTCTCTCGCGCGTGGTTTCACAGACATTCGAACTATTTTTCCACCTCTGATTAAGCAGTCAGAATAACTAACCATCAGACCATCAAATTAAATGACGAAACCTAAAAATAAAAAGACTGGAATTACAGTTCCATGAACGTCATTCTTTGCATTGAGTTTAATGAGGGCGAGTGCCAGTGCACCTCTACAATTATGTTTTTTTTTAAATATTAATATTTATGTTAAGCATAATGTCATAGATACATTTACTAATAATTCACAAGATCATGCACTTATAATGTCAATATTTTTAGTTTTTGTGTTAAATACAAGATGTTACAAAAATGTATGTTCATATTTTAGGGTCATACGACCCCAAAACATGATTATGTTCATGTAAGTGCCTTAAAATTTGTGTATTTGCTTCATTTCAGTTCAGTAACGAACTAAGATTTGGGTAGAGAACTCGGCCCTCCCGGCTACAGCCAGTATGAGTTACATGTATCCGACCCTAACGTTTCTGAGCAACTGCTTATATATATGCATATATATATATATAATCATCCGTATAGGCTTCCCTTTGCTTCCCTTTTGCTTGAAGTGCCCAGTTAAAGGCAAAAGGCTTGTCGCTATTACGTTAGTTAACGAACTAAATTGTAATAGGCAAAATATGGGTGTGTTTTTGGTAACTACTAAACCTAACTTAGTTCGAAACTAATAATTTGATGATAATGTAATAGAAAAATTTGAGACTGAAGATGTCATTGCATTCCACAAGGTTTTATGACAAATCTTTCACTGTTGAAGCTGTACGCTTGTGGAATGCGTTGCCAATAACATTTGGTTAGCGGAATCATTGAATATTTTTAAGAAAATGTATCATTATTTATTACTTTAATTCTGTTATCCAGTATATATTATTTCCATATTAATGGTATGTATGTATGTATTGTTGTATGTATTTATATGCGTATGTATGTATTTTTATATGTATGTGTATTAGTATGTATGTATGTTTACCCTAATTTGTATTAGTTTGTATGTTACATGTTGTACATAAATATGTTTCGTTTTTGTATAAGTTTTATATTTGAAAATAAGTTAGTATAGTTTTCATTAAAATGTTGAAATGATCCTCCAACTAACTCTGTCTCTGCGAATAATTATGATCCATCCTAAGGTTACCTGGAGGAGATTGCATATACTCGTAGTAATAAGGCCGCCATTTGTACGTTATATATTTGACATGTGTATAACATGCATTATATTTTACTGTAAGAATAGTGTACAAATAAAAAGTTTTCTATTTAACCATCTATCTATAATGATAATTAACCGATACAACAAAAAAATATATGAATTTAGTACTGAAATTGTATAAACGTTACATTACAAATTTGAAATAACTGTAAAATGTGAGTGTGCACCTATTCCAATAAAGGAGAACATTACAATTTTAGAACATTAAAGAATAGTCTTTTAAAAGCAAAAAAAGTGTAAATCTATTTTTTTTTTTGATACGTTACGTACTTTTCAAGTTACTCTAAGAGCGTCGACCCATTTTTGGCTGGCAACTTATGGTCCAAAATGGGTTAAAATATTGATGGCACAAACTGGAAACGATGACAAAACAAGATTAAACATAAACAAAGTTCCCTGCAACTCAGGAATCATTACGTATATAGGCGTACACCATTAGAGTGTAGCTTATAGTAATATACAAAAAAATATGGGCACAGTAGACGGCCTTGTAGCTAAATAGGAATACCTGCCAAGCACTATCTGCCAGGAACTAATCAGTAGTTTTTATGTTAAAAAAAAATGAATGTATAGCAGGGTGTTGCAATAAAAACGCTTCTGACTACCCGTTCGGGGATATAGACGTGACTATGTATGTACTTTTATAACACTTTGTATATAGGTTTATATTGATTGAGACCTATTTAATTATTATTACACAAAAACAGTTACAGAGTTGAGCTAAGAAGCGCCCATCAGTTCTTTGCGACTTGCTCGTAAAAACGCTTAATTATAGTTTAACAAAACGTGCTACTACTGATGAATACTAATGAATTATTAACGTACTGTAACTGTGCCTTGTACATTACACATGCATTAATTAAATATAACTATTAGTAAATGCACTTACATAGATGGGTACAATAGGTAGTATTTGAAAAATGCATATAATTATGTATGTCTATACTTACGCTATGACTGTATAAACATATACATATAACCCACCTGATAGATAACAGGGCAACCATTTAGTCACCTTTGACGATACCCGCAGGATAAGAAGGGGTGAAGGGGTAACAGTGCTAGCCTTGCTTAGGCACGAATGGGGCGGCTCGATCGGTGCGATACCACGGCCTCACAGAGAACCGGTTGTGAAGCAACCCATCGCCCCATCCCTTGTAACCCTCAAAAGCAGGCAACGCACTTTCGACTCTTGAGTTGCAAGTGCTCACTGAGGGCGGCTGTCACTTACCATCAGGTGACCATCGGTCCCCCTAAAGTATAAAAAAGAAAAAAAAAAATACTCTACTACACCGAGAATAATAGGTCCATTAGTTTCATTCATATATGAATTAAAAGTCTCGATCCTCCAGATAACAACTAATTCGAGTTTCAGGCACCTATGCGGCCCTCACATCCTCTACCTATTGCTCAGACTTTCCAATTTCTGTCCATTCAAGATTCATTTTTGACTTTCATTTGACGGTCCTGTTGGTCTAGTGGTTAATTATCCTTTTTTTTTTTTTTTGTTTGGAAACCCCCACGGGTCATCACCTCACCGGAGCTGAGGGTGAGGTGGTATGTCGGACTCGAACCGACTAAAACAACACAGTGGCTATATCGCAGGGGACCCGGGATACGGGACCTATCAAGGAAGCCTTTGGGAACCTCTGCAAGCCTTGGCCACCTGATTAGCAGGTGACCACTCTATGGAATGTGGGGGGGCTTAACCCCCTCCAAATCGAAAAGGCGTGCTCGGAACACGGCGCGCCACCGTCTCAGGCCTGCTTCTGCTAGGGTAACGGTCAGCCCGCCCGTTACCCCCAGGCCAGCACTTATGGAGGCCGGAGATCATTTCGCACTCTCCGGCGCCTGGTGCGTCTTCAGCGGGACGAGAGAGTACTAAGTCATTAGTGATCCTGACTGCTGATGTCGTGTGTTCGATTCCCACATGGGGCAAAAACTTTATGCGATCCACAAATTAGTGTCTCGAGTCTGTGTGTTCTTTTTGTCCGTTGATTGAGTGTTTGTGACGCCCCCTGCGACACAGGAATTATTCCTAATGAGGGAGTTAGAAATAAAATAAATATTAAACATAAAATAAACTACAAAAATGGTCTAGCAGTTAGCGATCCTGACTGATAATCGATCTAACCCAGGACAAATATTTGTGTGAGGAGCACGATCATTTGTTCTGCGGCTGGGTGCAATTTATCTATAATATGTATGTATTTAGAAAACTATAAGTATCTGTGTTTATCAGCAGCTGGTTATAATAATAGAAGCTCTGCTTAGTATAGGATCAGACGGCCGTGTGTGTGTTTTGTGGAGTTATTATTATTATTATTTATGTTATCATATCATGTGGTATGTCCGGTCAAGTACCTACTTTTAATGTTAAAAGCAATAATACAACATAATTTTATAAAATAAGATTTTATATTCCAATTTTACAGTTTGATATTTCAGGTACCGTTCCTTTTCACTCACAATTTTTCTAGCTTTAATTCCTGAAGTTCCAAATTAAAATATTTTAGTGGAACCAACTTGTAATTAGCTAAATGTGGGTGTTTTGTACACTTCTGCCCACTTCTTCACGGATACAGGCGTGAGTTTACACATGTTTAAAGGCAATGAAGTTAATTTCCATGGTTGTGTCATATCTTCTTGCGTGTGTCTAGGGAAATAACTTAGCAATAGTTGCAGGTACAAAGAGTAAATTATCTGATGCGACACTCTTCCGCTTAAACTACGATTCATAGTTTAAGAAACGACACACGGATGAATAAATATGCTAACAATTTTACATAATATTCTAGGAAATTAAACTACATTATCTGAACCCATAAAAGCATAGCTTGTACTATGGGTTAGACTAATTCATGCATAAAATATTTTTCACTGAGCAGTAAGCAAACCCGTGACCTCTACCGTTGCAGTCGAATGCACTACTGAGGTCATTTTTTTTATTATTTCATTATCAATTAATTTATACATTCGTTGTGTATATATTAGACTGGGCCAAAAAAATCAACTATTTTTCTTAAGTATATCGAAAATATTATTTGGGATGACAAACAAAAAATATTATGAGAATTTGAGCCCTTAATATTTATATTCAAGGCTCAAATTCCAGGATGGGCAGCCGTTTCCTCCGCGCTTAGACAACCCTTGAGTTGCAGGTGTCCAGGGGTGGCAGTTGTGTTGGCACTTACCATTATGTGACCAGTCTGTTCGTTTGGCCCCGTATAATATATAAAAAAATCTTATTAGTTTTAATTCCAACAACACCCCAAGGTTGACTGGCGGGGAATGCCTTATGCGTTAACTCCGATTTTGATTAATATAGAATAAGTAATATTATAGAATAAAACTCACAAATTTCAAGGAAAGGCAACACAAGCGTTGCTTTACATTCGGTTTTCTGTGAGGCCGTGGTATCACACCGGTTTTTCCTGCCTGCCCATTCGTGCCTAAGGATTGCTCTAAAACTAATAAAAATTTACGGATGTATTTCTGTTTAACACTAACTAAGTTCTCCTGAGTTTCGCATGCACGCACAATTCTTTATGGAAAATGATAGCAGCCTAAGCTATAAGTAGGCTTTTCTTTACAACAACAGCTATGTGCTAGTAAAAGGTCCGTAAAAATCGATATACTCATTTCTGTGATAAGCCTTAACAAATAAATTTTATATTATACACTTTAGTGCTGTCCATGTTTCTATATTTCTATACCGGTGTAAAAATGCAGTCATAGTGGTTGATATAGTTAGTTCTTTCAGATGTTTTCAAATTTAACACAGGTGCATTCGCGGGTATTAGTGAATAATAAAGATGTAAGTAGATGACTAACTGGAAAATTATTTTAAATATGCGTGAAATTTTGCACGACAAACTCGTATTTATCCGTAAACTTAAAATACTTTCAACGAAAATGTTGTCCAAACGAGCTGTCCGTATGTCACGTTAAGCAAAAGCTATCTTGCAGTCACGTACAATACAGGCAATTAACATAACAGATCAGCGAGCAAGATGAGCACCAATATGGGTTACTGCTTAATTACGACGGTGCCTTCAATGGCGTTGCGTGCAACCCGACGGCTCCTTGCGAGATGAAACCTGATGGCAACTTCTAGTACTTTGTAACTTTAATTGAACGTGTGTTTTCTATTACGAGGGATACTATCCTTCGTAATAGAAAACACACGTTCACGTAACGTGAGTCATTTCATCATCTTTTTACCCTCATTCCGAATTAATTTGTAAATGTAAATTGCACGAGAGTTTTAGCTGATTACTTTTATGGCCATCGGGGTAAAACTACAATATCAACTGGCTGATTTGCTCCCCAACTGTTAACTTTTCTACTTTTTTGTTTGCCTCGCATGATCAGCTCGTGGGCCAAATTGTTACTTGCCGTGTTTCCGGACCGATACGACCTTCAAACCTTTAAGAAAAGACGTACTCCTACCTATAGGCCGGCAACGCACTTGTGACTCTTGAATTGTAGGTGTTTACAGTACCACTGTTTTCTTGTGTCTGTGGCACAAACTCCCTTGAGTTTGTGCCTACAAGAAAACAGAGTGGTACTGTGTACCTTAGTAGGTAGTGGTCTTTAAGTTGAATGGAATTGTAATTGCAAGTGTCGATGGGTGGCGGTAGACACATACCATCAGGGGACCCGTCTGCGTCTACTCGTTATCTTTTATAATGTAGGGGACATTATAAAAGATATATAAAGCCATTGGACTCCAATAATTCTAATTCACAGTTTACTGCCATTTTTTATCAAGTGTAAAAACAACCACATGGCTATAACTGTAAACTATCAAATTCACTAAATGATAGTGACCGCGATATTGCTCTTATCTCGATTCTAACTCAAGTGACCAATATAATATAAACTTATCAATCACGCTATGACACGTGCTCTTGTAGCTTGTCACAAAAATCTCTGTTAAATAATTTTATTTAATTTCTATTATAGTTTGCTTATTGTTAACGCAGTAAATACTAGGTTTTGAGGTGGCGATAACATAAACTTGAACTTTCTATACTAAAAATAATTTGTTGAGAAATGAAAGGTCTTCTACGCACCCTACCGATGTTTTTGACGTAGGTACCTATCAAAATGACCGGTGGGAATAATAGCAAAAAAATTAAATTGATTTGAATAAGAGGGTGACTTTTGAGAGAAAATTTGTGTAGACGTTTATGGGGGTCGCCCTGACCTGTGTGAATGAGGGTGGACAAGAAGAAAAATATATTTAGAAAAATATTTTATAACCTCACTTATTGAGACACTGCGAGTTTGTTTTACTAACATCAAGATGAAATATATATACATTCACGCACGTAAACAGACAGACGCGCTCATTCATCTTCAGAAAGAAACATACACACACGCATAAACAAAACACTCACACACAAAGATGAGCCACACAAATATAATTTTCGGGTATAGCCGTTTGTTGTTTTTGAAGAATAGCGACGTTACACGTTGTATCATTAAAATAATTAAAAGAGAAAGAATACCCCAAAAGTGAAAGAAATATTATAAAATATGTTTTTTTTTTATAGTAGAAAACGAGCAGACGGGTCACCTGATACTTCCAACACCCATAAACACTTGCAACTCAAGAGTCACAAGAGAGCTGTCCCCCTTTTAGGGGTAAGGGAAAGGTAGGAGAGGCAAGAGGGGGAAGGACAGGGAGGAGGAGAAAGAGGGGAAGAGCAAGGAGGTTGGGCCTCCGGTAACCTCACTCACTCGGTCACACAATACAAGCATTCTTTAACAGCCGGTTTTCTGTGAGGCCGTGGTAATACTCCGGTCGAGTCAGCCCTTACGTCCTGAAGCGTGGCTCTCCCACGTTAAGTAATAAATGTATGCTAATTAATATACATGTACTAACCAACGTTCTATATTTTAAAATCCAATCTCGACTACAGGATCGGACTGGTACATATCACACAGTATATATACAGACATGAAGCGCCCAGATGGCGGCAATAGCTTCCGTCTTGTTACGTTTGTGGACCATGCATCATCGACTGCTAAGATATCGATCGACTTAACACCATGGCGTTGCGTAGAGATGTAGCTTCACTCTGCATCCTCTATCGCTTGTATCATGGGGAGTGTTCAGAGGAATTGTTCGGACTTATACCGGCTGCTGGTTTCCGCCATCGTCCTACACGACAAAATATCCATCCCCATCACCTGGACGATTGGCACTCCACCACTGTGCGCTTCTCCAGAAACTTTTTGCCTCGCACAACCAGCTTATGGAACAAATTGTCGCCTGCCGTATTTCCGAACCGATACGACCTTCAAACCTTCAAGAAAAGAGCGTACTCCTACCTAAAAGGCCGGCAACGCACTTGTGACTCTTGAGTTGCGGGTGTCCATGGGCGGCGGTAGTCATTAACCATCAGGTGACACGTCGCTCGTTTGCCCCCTATCGCATAATAAAAAAAAATGTTGAAATTGACAAAATGTAGGTGAACACCTCAGCCTACCCCTGTATATATACAGATGAGCGTATATATGTATGTAACTAACATTGATATCCGAAATAAATCTATATAAACGTTCTTAAATTACAATACTTAAGTCTTACTCCTTGATTGAAAATCAATAAAGCTAACTGTAGATATCACAATGCATATAGCTAAACAACACAATTGTTCTCAACAATTACCTTTGCAATGAGATTATCTATCATTTGTTACAAACATGGCGATACCTTGCAATACTCCGATACAATTATCCACCGTACGGGTAATTTCTAACAAATTATCACCTACAGTTATTGCATATTATGCATTGCCCGTGACTCTGCTTGTAATAAATAAGACTCGTTATTGTATTTTTTTTATTGAGTTCAAATCATTTTCAACTGACTTCAAAAAGGAGGAGGTTCTCAACTCGGCTGTATTTTTTTTTTTATGTTTGTTCCTCATAACTTTTAACGGCGTGATTTCGACAATTTTGCTTTTTATTTGAAAGCTGGTCCCATTTTCATTTGGTGCAGTTCCAACAATGGCATCCATGAAAAAAACCATATAAGTCTTGAATTTGCATTCAGCATGTGCGCAACAAATGGACGAATAACTCAATATCACGCCGACCGATTTCGATGATTCTTTTTTATTGGAAAGGATTTACTTCAAGGGTAGTTAGATGAGAGTTTTGTCCAATTGTGAAAATGGCATCCATGAGAAAACCATATTAGTCCTAAATTTTATGATAGACGCATTGAAGTCGGTTTTCTTTTTTTTTTAAAGTCCTATTATTTAAAAAGACTTTAAATAGGAAGGTTCGCAATTTGTTTGTATTACATGTTTGTGATCGCATTATTCCGTAATTTATAAAAATCATAAATATAATAACGGCACAGCCTATTTCCGTCAAGCGGGTATTGTATACCGTCTGATAGATAACAGTCCGATTAACGACACTACCGGGGAGAAATGGGGTGGCCTTGTTATATTCCACCGTGAACCACACGGCAATCAGAGTCATATAAAAATATTTTTTTATTATTAAATTCAGAGTAAATACTTCATCTCCAAGTTGGAACATTAAGTAATGAAAAGTACATGTAAAGCGATATCTTCATAACTACTGAACCGATTTCAATACTTATTTTATAATTGAATTGGTTGTTCTTGAAGTCCAAGGAACAGAGCCATCTCCAGGGTTAAAAATTAAGGGATTAAAAATACAACTTCTTTAAGTGTTATCGTTATAATTGAAGTCGGTTATTATTTGAAGTATATTTTTCAATCTTTCTGTTTGTTTTTGTTTCATAAATGTTAATTAAACTCACATGATAAGTTAAATCTGCCCATATCCATCCCCATCACCTGGACGATTGGCATTCCACCACTGTGCGCTTCTCCAGAAGCTTTTTGCCTCGCACAACCAGTTTATGGAACAAATTGTCGCCTGCCGTATTTCCGAACCGATACGACCTTCAAACCTTCAAGAAAAGAGCGTACTCCTACCTAAAAGCCCGCAACGCACTTGTGACTCTTAAGTTGCGGGTGTCCATGGGGGGCGGTAGTCACTTACCATCAAGTGACCCGTCTGCTCGTTTGCCCCCAATCGCATAAAAACAAATCTACATCGTTGGGTTAGTGAAGCTAGTGCTCGAATCTCCCGGGACCAGCAGTTCGAGTTGTAGGTATGATACTGCTTATACTCCCCAATCCCTCTGTATAAGCAATATCCTTTTTCTTCTCCTTCTACCCTCTCTTTAATTTCAATCTACCCGCAAATATCTAATTACGTGAATGTGACTAAATTACAGTAGGCAAAATGTGGTCGTTATTAACGTCTCTGCCGACACCTTCGGGAACACAGGCGTGAATGTATGTATATGTGTAGATTAATTAGATTTCAGTTTTGACTTTATAATTGTTCAACAGTTTTAAAACGAACGAATAACGGACAAACAGATAGAGCATCTCACAGATTGTAGGTGAATATCGTGGGAGCTATCTCACCGGTAATATGTTTGATTATCATGTGTGTAGGTATTATCTTTGTTAAGTGAATTAAGTTTTGTAACAAATGATGAATGTAATGAAGGAGAATTATGTTTTTTAACGCATCTAAAAAAGAGGGAGGTTATAGGTAGAGGAGGTAGTTAGTTAGAGGTTTTCAGTGTTTAATTATAAAGGCGCATTGAAGGCGGTGGGTGGGAAAAAAATTAGTAGAGCTACTAATAATTCAGTCTGGTTTTAACTTTTTTTTTAAATTTTTACTTGTATAATAAATATCTAAAAATAATTACTCATAAATAATAATAATATAATATTTAAATATCTCTTTAGTGTACGAAGTCTCGGTAAAAAATATTTATAACTCAGTATATACTCTATTCAATACAAAAACTATTATTTAAATCTGACTTACAGTTTTAGAGATTTACACATTTAAAGGTAGAAAAAAACATTAAGAAAATGAAAGAAATAACATTTTAGTCTAGTCTAGTGAATCACGGCTGTCTAGAAGTGTCTACTACATGAAATAATAAAACAATTAATAATTAAAAACTAAATATCCTAAATTAATATCAGCCAATTTTATTTTATAATACAGGTTATGGGACATCCCAGCGCTGGCCAAATAAGATAATTAAATAATAAATAAATAGCTTTAAAAAATTAAAATCGATAAATTAAAATAAATATATTATTGCTTACTTGTATTAAAGTAAGTCGTTTCACAATGTAATTAATAATAAAAAAGTATTAAAGGATTATTAAAGCATTAAATATATTACATATTATGTATTACACGTATGATAGATTAGGGCTACCATTTCCTAACCCACACTGAGCATCTAAGTCTCGTCATACTGTCGAAGTCACTTCCTGAATATGAATAAAATGTTTGAGCATATCTCTGAGCCTACGTAACGAAACCATCTCTAAAGACTGCAGAGTTATCGCTGTGTATAGATAGTTGTTGTTAACACAGTCTACCCAAACATTGTCTTGGTCTAGTGACCCAATCAATCTTAGTGTACTGATAATAATGAACAAAGAAATTGTATTTAGGGGCCTGCCTAATACCGTAAACCGTATACTGTATGAGTGTACACCTACAGTTTGATTACTCAGTCGCCTTTTATGACACTAACGAGAAGATATAGGGTTACCCTATTCTACACGACTGTGAACCACACGGCATATTTAACTTATTAAAAAAAAAAGTGTAAAAATTGAACGTACAATTTTAAACAGTAATAAATCTCAAACCTAAAAGTTTGAATGTAAAAATACTTGACCAGCGTTTACTAAACATACTGTAAAATATTTATATCACTACCTGTCTATTTCTCCGTGGTGGGTTTAAAGAACCACATCACAGAGAGTCGGGTGGTTGCGAAGAGTGAATGGTTGTCAGTGGCCGAGGATAGCCGAGGATGAAATTTAATTTGCAATAGCTCACAAGGGCTTTACAGGCTCAAGTCCGGGACTTATTACGTGTTGAATTACTTACAAGTTGCTATAACATTGATAGCAATTAAGAATATATTGCGGAACAATAACAATTTATTAATCACATTATACAGCATTATAGGAATATAATATTACCAATTTTAGATTTTTACTTGAAAGTACACTCTATTAACATGTAAAATTAAAAAAAAAACTACTGCATAATGTAAAATATCACCCAAATGCGTTCAACCGTTCTGGTGTGATTGAGTAACATCCTACTGTTTTGTTATTTAATTTTCAACTCAACATCCATTGACTTTCGCACTTATAATAATGTAGTAGAATAAAAATATATAAAATATTCATAAAAATCATAAAGTCCTTCCGTAATAAGTCAATGGATGGACTATAAGTCCATCAGAGAGGGCGTATAACAGTGATTTTCGCAACACCTCACTGAATATTCAATTTTATTTACAAAGGCCCGCGCACAACAAACTGACACATATACAAATTTTAAGCAAATCTTAGAAATCACTCCTCCCGTTTACACTAACATAAACCTGCCTAACTTCGAAAGGGATGGGTATAGGATAATGCTCAAAGAAATCCTGAGTAGCCGGTTGAGAACGCGGACCTGCCAGTTTGACTGTTTAATATTTAATGAAAGTTGAGATTCCAAATTGCTATTAAATTTTCATTTTCATGTTATTTAAGTTTGGTGTTGATATGAACCCCTTTCTGTTAATATCAGAATAACAAGGGGAAATCGTCAGTTCTTTTCCAACTTCAGCAATTTTTGTCTTGGATTAAAACGGATAGGACGGTCGGACTACATGGATACCGAGTGTTGTGGGTTCGATCCCCCCACGGGACCGTACGTTGCAGTCAAATGGACCTACGACCGCGATATTGGTTTTCTATATATAAAACCTAGATCAATAGGAGCACAAAACTCTATTAGTTTGTTTAAGTGGTCCAAATTTGTTTCAGTTTGCTTACAAAAAAACTCTCTGTTTAGATCATCTAAACCATACACTGTTTTGGGCCTAAGCTTTTTCTATTTCTCGTTCATGAACGTGTGTTTGTGTATATGTATGTGTGCTATGTTTGTATATATTCATATATGTATTGTGTATGTAATTAGAGTTTCTTTATCCTTCAACACCTAAAAGCTTTATTTATCGGTTCACAATATAATTAGGAACCAGCAAGGTAGGTACAGGTATCCGCAAAAGTTAATATTAATAATTTAAAAGCCTATACAAACACAAATAAGTTAAAATAGTGTTGAAGTGGTGTTCTAATACGGTGTTGTTGAAACAATCGAGTGCAACTATTGTCTCGGGTGAAGCAAACACGGGGTGAGGACAAGACAGTTACAAAGTGTCAACATATCGCGAGGAATGATACGTAGGGGTGTTAGTTCTTTTGAGCGAGCGAGCGTTTATATCGCGAGCAGACAAGCGTACATACAGGTGACTCGTCTGTTCGTCTATCCCCCTATAATATATATATATACATCATGATCTTCCTCTGCTGTCATCCGATCTTACATACAAGTCCACTGGTTTTGGAGTATAGGTACTTCTGCCAAGAATTTACCCTAGGGACACATACAAAATGAACATTTATTGTGTATTGTGTATTACCATTCGCTATTTCGTGAATTCTAGCGTGAATTTTAGCAGTTAAGTAATACGAGTATGTTCACGATCGCATAAATGAAAACGAGTCTTAATATTGCTTCAACTAAGTGTATAGGGGAGGTTCTATTGTCTTACGAACACTTCACTAAATGGAGCGATGTACTTTTTAATGCACTGCTGTGCATTTACACTGGCTGGTAATACCGATGGGAATTCCGGTATTGTGGTGAAGAGATGATCCGGTGCTGTGTTGTGGAATATACCAGTTGTTATAGAAGTTATATTAGAATAAGTGGTTAGTCAAGTGGGTATTCATAATATTAGATAATTTAATAGCAGTTTTGTGCCATTTGGAATGTATTATTTAAAGTTTCCTGTGTCTTATGCGATATACGGAGCCACATGCGTAAGTGAAACTACACAATTAAATAGAATATAATGAAGAGAAAGATCGACAAAGAGACTATCAGTATAACAGTGGTAGAGCCATGCTTAGGCACTGCTTAGGCATCAGGTGACCCGTCTGTTCGTCTGTCCCCCTATAGTATAACAAAAGAGACTATTATTTTATAACCTTTCTTTTAACGTGTGGAAACCCCCACGGGTACCACTTAATCGTGTGAACGATGACGCGGTTACGTTGGACGCGACCTAAACCAGAGTCAGAGCAAGGTATGCAATATCAGGATTACCACCTAACTCCCGACAGCCTTTGCCTGCCTGGCAAGATGTCAGGTGGCTTCGCTTCAGGCCAGCCCATGCTGCTGAACCCGCTTATTTAGGCCAACGGTGACGGAGGCCGGAGATCGTTAAGCGCTCTTCGGTGCCAGGTGCGTCACAGTAACATGGCCTCCAGCGAGAAGCTACCGGCAATTTTATTATTTTTTTAGTTAGTTTTGTAGGTTATATTATTTTATAACCTAAAAAACGAATTAAGTCACAGGAACACTTGCTTTGAGAGTTAGGGTTACTCTGTGCAACCGGTATCATAAGACTTATTACTATTATAACTTGACAATTAAACAAGTAAAATGATTATCCAAGACATTTCAAAATGTAATTCTATCAAACCGCCGTGGCTCCAGGATATATTAAGATACAAATATACACTCGTAAACATATCTTGCGTAGTCTAGTAAAAAGAAGCCGAGGATTTCCAGGTGTTAACGTGTCACTATAAAAAATATAATCTAAATCTTTTTAAACGTTTAGATCTCGCCCGTATATCACCATAGATGAAACAAGAGCCGTTTCAAACGCCTAGTATTTCCCGACAATGGTTATAGCAAGCCTATTGCTGTCATCCAAGCACTGTATATATACTGTCTAATAACATGTCTCACAGTCTGAAAACCCAGTCAAAATAATAAGCATCAAAGCAGTTGATTTTCCATCTTTACTTAGTACTCAATTCACTTCACAGTGATGCTGGGTACGTACAAAACAAACTCGAAGTCAATCACATCGATTCAACGCTAATCCTTAATCTTGTGTAGTTCCTGATGGGCAAACAGAGGGCGCCACCCCTCAGCACGGAACTGTCAAGGGTTTTAGATTTGGAAACCGTCCAAGTGAATTTGTTAACACTTTATTGGAAATTGTGTGTGGGTGTCATTTTTTATTTTACCTTTTTTGAAATCATCGTTGTCTATTGTCTGTGGGCGTTAACTTATCAGCCAAAACCATAAAGACAACATGGCCCATTTTGGTATAGAAATAATCGATTAATGAATATTTTATTGAAGTCAGACATACATACATACAAGATACGTACTTTAAATAAGTACGTAGCAGTTTTACAGCGTGTGTTATTTCTTAATAAATAGTCTATTTAACACATTATGTTTGGCCTATTCACCTAGTGGTTAGTGACCCTGACTGCTGTCTGTGTGTTCTTCGCGCTTGTTGATTTTATGTTTGTCAAGTCCCTCGACATCGGAGTCATTCCCAATATGGGATATCTTCTTTTAAATTTGTACTTCCAGAGATTAACCCGTATTAAATAAAAAAAAAGATAAAAAAAAAATACTCTAATATAAATATAGCTAAGTTAGAACTTTCGCTCCTATTGCATATCATAAGTATCATAAGTTACCAAACAAGGGTCAATTTATTTTTCAGTTTCGACTTGAAGGCAAATCTAACAAAAATTCATTTGAAAGTATTTTTGTATAAAAGTTTTTTTGTGAATGGTTTTGTCTGTATACCACTTCTCGTATATAAAAACTAATTAAACTCTTACAAACAATACAAAGCAATATCATTAGCTACTTTCCGCATATTTCACTATGACATTATTCGGTACGGAATCAAACGCAACGCTTGACGCTCCGGTTCGAATGGATGTGATTGAGCCTTTACGCAAGTCATAAGCAAAAGCGAGTTCACGGCATACTCGTACAACGGTACTGCAAGAACACTAGTCAGCACAGCACTAGTTATAACATATGTAGGCATATAAACTTTTGTTACTCTTTTATTAATACATGTTTTTACCCGGGGAGAGCCACGGTTAGACAAGATTGGGCCGCCCAGAAACCACCCCCCTCATCATCTCCCTCAAAAGCGGACTTACTTACATCTCATGAGTAGTATGTATGAGTGACATGTCTGTTCATTTGCCCTTATATATCTGCAAATATTAAATTTTGCTTAGAAATATTCTAACAGTTCAGACAATACAAAATGAGGGCACCATTTTCATAATAGATTATCTATCAACTCTTAAAACAGTGGTTCAAAAATAATCTTTAATTTTTTTCAATATTCTTAGTATTAAGTAAAGATTTTTACTGTATCAATAAACTATTGCAATTATAACATAACATACAATTATGATATATTCCAGTAACGATCCGATTCCTTCTTATATATCTGCCTTCCTAACTAAAAATCCGTGAACCCTCAATGGTAAATTTTTACTATTTAATAGAAAGTAATAAAGATCAAAATTCTCTATCTTTGTGTATAAGTCAGTCATTATAAGCATGAATATATTTCAAGATATAAAAATAAGTAACCCGTAAGTGAAATATTATTTAAGATTTAACTTAAATGCGACAAGTCTTTCTTTTTTTATAATATAGGGCAGATGAACAGATGGGTGACCTGATGGTATGTGACAACCGCCGTCTATGGACTCTTGCAACTCAAGAGTAGTAAGTGCACTTCCCGCCTTGAGGGTGATGAAGGAGTTTTGCCTCCGGAAACCTCACTCGTTTTTTGTGAAGCCGAGGTATCGCCCCGGTCTAGCCGACTATTTCGTGCCCAAGCATGGCTGTACCACTGTTAAGTAAGTCTTTTCGGCTTAACGTCTTTTTAGTTCAAGGATGTCAGATTTTTAATCTAAATAGGGAAAACTAAGCGTAGTAATAGACTTAGTATTCACTTTGACTACTGTTAAAAAGAATTAAAACTATCATCACTACGCGTAGTAATTTATAGCATTCATATATATGTATATATATACATGAATGCCTATAACCCCAAAGAAGCAGACAGAGCCGTCTCATACGCCCACATTTTACTAACCATAATTATGTCTTCTTACGTAATAGGAGAAAACCGTATTACCGTCATCCTGGCACCGTATGCCTGTATTTATACTGTCTGGTAGATAACAGACTGATCCCTTAGTCGCCTCTTACTACACCCACGAGAGTCACAAAAGATGGTGTCCCTCTGTTCTACTCCATCGAGAAGCACACGGCATAATTTAAAAGTAGCCAATGAAACAACCTCTTTAATCTTATCACTTACAGCCGTTCATTAACTGTCATTGGTGATGATTAATCGCGACCACAGACGTACAGGTGATGCCATTCCGCATTAATTGCAAGCCAGCTATTGTCCATAGGAGTGATTGTAACCTTTTGTGGCGAGACATTCACCCGTTCACTCACTCGTTCATTCGAATAAGTTCTTTATGTCAAGTTCCATTTGTCAAAATCAGATCGCTCTGTCATTCATTCTTTGTATTGACGTGTTAAAATTAAAATTAGTGTTGTGCGCTGATTATTATGTTTAAGATTTTATGATAGATTAATTAAAGTTTATAGTATATGTTTGTTGTATTTTTATTTGTTTATTGTCTTGTGCAAGATTAAAAACTGCTGTACTAGATTTTGGTAACTAATTACATACGCACATAGATACACATACACTCACGATAATGTCCCGGGAGGGATAGGCAGAAGCGTTCCAATCGGGACCAATCCTATTACCGTCATTTGTTATTTTATAACTAACTGTATTTATACTCTCTTATAGATAATTATTTATCTTTTTATTATATGAGTGTGAAACTGTGTTTATTTCTTTGTTCTTCGATTCCTTTGTCTTACGATTATCAAAAAAAAATTTAATACACACATACATTGATTCAAAAAAGAAATAGAAATCGTTTTGCATCCAGAAACAAGGTACTGTTAAATATAAACCAAGTAACTTTTACTCAAGCGGAGCCCCGGATGAAAGCTATTGTTTATAAATTTGAAATTGATATCACCATGCCCCGTTAAGGATTGTTGATTGATCGTTTAAAAATGAGAGGAAACAGATTTTATATTGATAACACAAAACCTCATTCATAGCTAATAAACAAACGAAGTCGTCCTTGTCTATACTTTTTAAAACAACAGCACTGTTTTACTTTTATTTAAAATAAATAAAATATTATTATGAAATAATACGAAATCAACATTCAAAAAGTTTACTCGGCAGACGAGCAATGCATAGCTCAGCTCATATATTCAAGCTTTCCATGAAGGTACTGAGCAAGATAAAAATAATTAACTAGAAAGAGCTCTGAGAATGGAATTTAGGTAGACGTTAGTAAAAACAGATATGTTTTTAAAAAAATAGCCATTATAAAGATAGTAATGGTGCTTAAAAACGTTCCTAAAAACCTGTGGGTCCCGTAGCAGTTCAAAATACTAATCACCACTCAATATTTAACAGATTTTATTTCGACATTTGGTGACGCACTTAAGGATAAAAAAAACAAGAACGTAACAAAGTCACAATTAGTCGTACGCTCTGTTCCGCAACATTAATTACACGCGATCTGGTAGCGGCTAATTCTTGTATTATCACAAAAATGTATTAAATACGACAACTCTTTGTTCTGTGGTACCGAGGTGTTAGAATATTTGTAAATAGTTATTTTTACAAATGTTGAAACTAAGTATCAAGGTTTTTCTTATTATTTATTTAGAAAACACTGAATCTCAACTCAAAAAAGTTTCTACACACATTGCTCGCCCGCCCCCGATGGCCGCCGCCTCGCCGCCCGACCTCTCTTACAACTCTGTTGACAATCAGAAACATAAGACAACATACATACATACATTCACACCTGTAGGGGTACCCTAAGGAATAGGCAGAGGTGCATTAAACACCCACATTTTGCCTATTACAATTTGGTCCCACTAATGTATTAGGAGGCAAGCCTATTACCGTCAACCGGGCACTGTATGACTGTATACATACTGTCTGATAGATAACAGTCCGATAACGATCTGTTAGTCCCCAATTACGACACCACTGTTAAGAACCACACGGCATAAGACAACTCTAGCATCATAAATAGTACTAGCTGCGCCCAACAGACGTTGTCCTGAAGTTGCAGTATAGATATATAACCTAGATACCGACTGCAGCGCCATCTGCCGGTCTGATTTGTGAATCTAAACCATTCCCAGATCCCCTTGAACACACACAAAAAAATTCATCAAAATCCGTCCAGTCGTTTGAGAGTAGTTCAGTGACATACACACTCACAGAAGAATTATATACATAAAGATATTAATTCAAATTCTTCCTCACACAGAATAGAAATCTATTATACAAATTGTTTACTTAAAGTACAGTTTTAATATATACATAATACATGCAATCATGTCTATACTTTTTATCCATTACTTGTATTATGTACAATAGAGAGATAAATAAATAAATTAAGTAATAAGCATTCTTAAGATAGAAGATAAAGCATTAACTGCTCCTGTTTGGTTCGTGGTGCCAAGGTTTGGAACGAACTGCAAAGCTATAATCATGGAACATTCAAGACTAGATTATATAAGTTTCTATTGAATAGGCGTGTCTACTATCTTTTGAGAAGAATCTTTTTCTATAAACAATCAGCCAGTGACCTTCAATACTAGATTAAATAAGGTTCTCTTTGATAGGCGTACGTACCATCTTTTGAGAAGCTTGTTTCTCTAAACAATCAGCCAGCGAATCAATCTTCGATGGTTCCTTTTACTATTAAACTTATGTCAGTTTCACTAAAACAATTCAAATTATTCATCATATGGCGAATCTGTCTCGCCGTCTAGACTCCAGGCCGTGACAAAGAATCATATACACAAATACATACATATACTCGAAAAACCTAGCCCTTCTTCTAGCGCTGTTGGGTAATATTTTACGACAAACCTTGATAATCAACAATCCACATACACATTGCCGCCGTCCATACAATGGCCAAGAAAAATACCTCAATAGATACCAAAACAAACCAATTAATATCCTCTCATTCATCACGTGTTGTCACCTCATCCACAATAGACTGTCCGACTTTGTCCGATTGTCGGACACACTCTTATGTTCACACGCCGGCTAATAAACCTCCCACTGTCAGCGGTGTCAGCTCAGGGAAATGTGAAAACGAACTCACCTTTCTGAACGATTTTAGATTTTAAACTAAAGCTTTAAGGTTGTTTTTCATGTAGGAATAGAAAGGTGTTAGATCGGTTTGTAATATTACAGTTATATAATAGTAATCGAAGTGTAATGTAAATATTTAATATTATGTTGGAACAATTAGTTTTGGTTTGTAAGACAAAATTGTTCTTCTATTAGTTATGGAGTAGGCAATAATGGGTCTTGTACCGCAGAAAGAAGTGTTTGCTTTGAGGTTAATAAAGAGGGGCAGGGGGGGGGGCTGCAAGTTGGTAATACGAACAATATGTATTCAAACAGGCCAGTTATACAGAATACGATATTACAAACTTAATAACGGGTAAACATGCTGTCGTCAAATGGGCCCTTTAGGAACAAAATATGTGAAAATGTGGAGTTTATTAAAATGGAAATTAAAGAATAATTAATCAAGGTATTAGTTATACCGTTGGACTTGAGAGTGTACCTAAGCAAAAGGCGGCGGTAGCGTGATGGCTGAAGCGTCGGACTTACGATCAAGTTGTTGCAGGTTCAAACCCCACCCAGTACACTACCGTCGTAAACACAGGCATTTAGCTTAGCTGGGGGGGTTAACAAGAATACTTGTAATGTGTGACCTACGTTGCTAGTATTCTTTTTAAAAATAAAATAAACATCCAACTGCGTACAATTACACTCAATCATTTTTTATCCTGTACCGTCCGTATTTTAAGATACCTGTCGCCAGTTTAATTTGACAGGCCTGTTGGCCTAGCGGGTAGTGACCCTGACTGTCGCCGGAAGCCGGAGGTCGTGGTTACGATTCTCATACTACAGACTCGGACTTCCCGACACCAGCCTTTATATAATATAGGAATTGATTATAATAGACGGGTCACCTGATGGTGGGAGACAACCGCCGTCCACGGACACCTGCAACTCAAAAGTCGTAAGTGCACTGCCCACCTTTGAAAGTGACGAGGGATGGGGGATACGAGGATGGGAAAGAGGGGAGGGAGATGCGGGGAAGGGAAAGAATAGAGTAGGAGTTAGGAAAGAGGAGAGCGGGAGTTGGGCCTCCGGAAACCTCACTCATTTCGAGGAAATGCAACACAAGCGTTACTTCACAGCCGGTTTTCTGTAAGGCCGCGGTATCGCACCGTTCGAGCCGGCCCATTCGTGCCTAGGCATGGCTCTACCACTGTTAGGAATGCGGGCCTGACTTGCTTGAGCTATTGTTTCTTCTTATTGTTCCTCTTCTTGCTTTCTTGTCAATATACTCAAAAATTTTTAATTGTCTTCACGAGATCAGTATTTTAGATCAAACTGAAATATATCAAAACACGTCTATTCTATTTTGCTCACGCCAAGAACCTTAAATAGCAATATATTTCTAACAATAGTTATAATATGTCATTGTCGGCCGGTAATCGCCTGCTGTTTTTCTACTTAATTGGGTGAGGAATCAACGCCACGCACCCGCAGAGGTCCGGAGGTCGTAGGACGGAGGGCAGAGGGAGGGAAGCTGCCAAAGAAATGTTTTTCTTTTATCCATTGACACGGTACCGCTATTAATAGTTGAAATTATTTCTGTGTACGAAAATAGAATAGGCTGATCATTTTCTAGAGGGCGAGTTATTGAGATGGAGAGATTTGAGAGTGAGTTTGCATGATAAATTTGTGAGTCTGTTAAAACACAGCAGAGTTTTTCTGATGAGAATTTCTCCAAATTTATTAAAGTATAAAGTTATATTTCCTTTTGGTGTGTTTGGGATCGTAAAGTGGGCGTAATATAGAAATTGAAATAAAAATCATAAAATATTACGACGAACGGCTTAACATATTTTGATTAAATTAGATATGTGGATACTTCGCACCCAGAGGATGGACATAGGCAACTTTTTATCTATACACCAAGCGAACGAAACCGCGGACAACCGCTGTCCATGCACGCCCGCAAATCAGGAGTCGTTAGTGAGCTGCCCGCCTTTGAGGGTGATGAGGGGTGGGGAATGCGGGGAGGGGAAAGAAGAAAAGATGAGAGGAGAGGGGATTTGGGCCTCCGGAAATCTTACTCATTTTGGGAAAATACAAAAAAAGCGTTGCTTCACAACCGGTTTTCTCTCAGGCCGTGGTTTTGTGTGAGCCGGCCCATTCGTGCCTAAGCATGGCTCTACACTGTTACCTTTTCACGAGTAAATGGCTGAAATAATTTCGATAAAAGTTGGTTTGTGGATCCTTCCAAACCTGGGGAAGGACATACAACTCTTTTTGTTATACCAATACCTACCACGTGGGCGAAGACGTAAGCGGGAGCTAGTAATCAATAATATATGAGTACGATGTTACTTGCGGCCCTGTGATGCTTATGTATGGATAATAGGTTATTGTTAAGTGATGGGAGTGGTGTCAATAAAGTGAAGCAATTGTAAAGACTGTCCTGTTGCTGTCGTGGTTAGTGATTCTGACTACTGAGCCGGAGATCGTGGGTTCGATTCCCATCCGGGATAAAAATTTTAGTGATCCACAAATAATTGTCCCGATTCTTGATGTTTATTTTGTCCGTTGCTTTGTATGTTTGTGAAGTCAAATGGGAGCTGTCTATAAAATAATTTTGGTCACAAAATACTATTGAAATAGCTTTATCAATATAAGTTACAAAGTTTTCATTACCTAAACTTGTATAACTCAGTATAATAGTTTATGAGAATTGGACCATATGTATCGGTCGAAAATATACAGTCAGTTCCCGAATGGCGACAATAGGCTTGCCCCTTCCTATGTTAGTGGGACTTAATTTTGGTTGGCAAAATGTGGCCATTCAATACGCTTCTGCCTACCCACTAGACGTAATTACCACTGCCAAAAAAAATTGTTGTCATTTGCCAAACACTCAGTTACAAGTTAACCCTGCGGCGGCGCACCACACGCGGGACCCACTACGATTAAATGAACACGTTTTTTAACAGTGCGTGTTTCCAACGAGATCCAATCAATCATCCCGCCCCTTGATTTAATATTGTCATAATAATAAAAACACGAGTTAACGTATTCTTGAGACATGTAGATGCGACAGATGGAATTTTCGTGATGAATTGTTTTACTCATGAAAAAACTACAAGCGCAAACAAAAAGGTAAGCAAAGTCGTCTCTAAAGCACATTTTTGCCAACAATAATTAAAAACTAGTATGTACAAAAGCAATAACCTTTTAAAGGATAGTCGTTTTTAACTTGTGAAAGCTCAATTAAAAAGGAATGTAAACGAAGCCCTTTAGCCATTGAGCTATAATGTTCTAAAATTTAACTAACAGTATGCTTAAAATATAGTAACAGATTTATTTGAATGTGATCTTTCGAAATATCCAACATCCATAAGACCATACGGGATAAAAAGTGCCAACCGATCTTGGTCTAGTCCTACATACTTGTTTAAAAACTATTAAGGATTTTTGTTCAAGGAACAATTTTTCAGTCACAGGCTAATTAACAATCTACTGTTTCAAAGAAAGTAATCAATATATACGAGATTTTAACTAAAATTTGGCAGTCACTTAACAGACAAATTTAACCGACATCTTTCATTACGTAAAATAGGTTCAATAAACATAACATAAGGAATAAGAAAGACGTGTCTACATGCCAACTCTATGTCGGCAATCGTCTCCGCGTTTTATAGCTGATGACCTTTTTTGCCCCACTTCGGCAAAGCTTTTGACACCTGCGCCATAGCTACTTTAATTTTCCCCGGGTTTAATGCGGTTGAAACATCAATAACACTTAGCGACGCGGCGGTCTCGCAGACCGGCTGCCAGTAATTAGGGGTTAAAATTGACACGTTAGCGAACGTAATTGTGCTAAGGAATATTGAGTGAGATTGATTTTTATTGATCTGTTTTTTAAGGGTTAAATTAACGGATATATATTTTGCAAACTTTATTTCTGTACTAAATATAAACATACATAAGAAACTTAAGTATTTAAAAAATGGGTCAGAAATACATACACTCCAATTTAATTTTTGGTATACACTCACGCCTGTATTCCCAAAGGGGTAAGCAAAAACACCCGCATTTCGACAACCTTAATTTAGTCTCACGTAATATGAGGTAAGGCCACTGCCTTGTACCGGGAACTGTATGCATGCTGTCTGATAGATAATAGTCCAATCACCTTTTACGATACGGGATGGGTTGAGTGACCAAATAGGTCTACTAAGAATATAAGTTTCGGCCTACTTAATTAATTTTTACGCCTCAAAAAAAATGTTGGTAAGCATGCCTAAAGGGTCGCCATGATTGACTGTCATTTTAACTCATTGACTAAGTTTCCAGGTCTGATAAATAGTGCAGTGGTTTTCGTGTTAGGCAATCCTTACTACCGGCAGCATAGAAACTTTAATTGAAACTCGCCCTCATTACTGTAGAAAAATGCGAATTAAACCTTTGCGTATTATTTTTCTATGATTAATTATGGTTGTAAGTAACTATAAACAAAATATATGATGCAATATATAAATATTCCTATAGTATTTTAATATATATAAAATGTCGCCTGCCGTATTTCCGAACCGATACGACCTTCAAACCTTCAAGAAAAGAGCGTACTCCTACCTAAAAGGCCGGCAACGCACTTGTGACTCTTGAGTTGCGGGTGTCCATGGGCGGCGGTAGTCACTTACCATCAGGTGACCCGTCTGCTCGTTTGCCCCTTATCGCATAAAAGAAAAATATATATTACCTACCGACGCTGGACGGCTACAAGGTCACTAAAAATGAAAGTAATTTAACGCAAAATGAAGGCATTGTGATTTATTTTAAAGACAGTATGTGTATCACAATAATTGAACCTGATATACAAGATGCCAATTGCCTAACAATAAAAATAGACAGCGACACATTTATTATTGCCATATATAGGCCCCCTGGCCACAAAAATATACACCCTTTTATATCATCACTTGATAGATTACTCAACAGCATAAATTATCACAATATTATTCTTATGGGTGATATTAACATAGATATTATGATGAATACAAAGGATACCAACGCATCGGTCTATTTGAACCTATTAGCCACTCATAGTATGTTACCAGCTCATCAAATACCTACACATGGCAAGACTTGCCTTGATCATGTTATGCTTAAAAATAAACTACCAGCTTTTTGCTTTGTTGCGGAAACATCTCTTACGGACCATGATAGTGTGATATTTATACTGGAACGCTATTGCCCAAAAAATAACTCTCTTCTAATAAAAAGAGTTAATTATACATCATTAGACAATGATATGATGAACAGTTGTTATAACTCTGTATATGAAACTTCAGATGCTAATATATCATTATCCCATCTAATTACGACACTTAATACAAAAATACAGTCCAACACACACACTTTTAGAGTCCCAAACCGCAGGAGAATAAAGAAACCCTGGATAACTTCAGGTTTATTAAAATGTATGAAAAATCGCGATAAATTACACATAAAATCTAAGAATAATCCGAACAATGACGTTATTAGGATCACATATATACGATACAGGAACTTTTGTAATTGGCTATTAAAAAAGATAAAAAGGGAATACGAAAATAACTTAATAAATAATGCAATAAAAAGCAACAACAATAAAATGCTGTGGGATACTATAAAAATGGTATCTTACTCGAACAAGTCTGATAACCCCGCGACTAGGCTTCTTTCAAAAAGTGACCCTCTGTCCTCTACTAACAAAATAAACAACTTTTTTGTATCTATCGGGCAAGACCTTGCCCTAAAAACGTTAAATACCTCTACCCATATTGCATCCCCACAAATAAATCCTTGCCCGTATTCATTTGCATTGGTCCCCACTGATGAAGGAGAGGTGCAAAACCTTATACTTAACTTAAGGAATGATAAGTCTGTTGGACGTGACAATATCTCCGGAGCCTTTTTGAAGCGATATCACCAAAGCTTAATCACTCCGTTAACATATATATTTAACCTTATGTTCTCTACTGGGGCTTTTCCACAGCAGCTTAAGCTTGCAGAGGTTATTCCTATTTACAAAAGTGGTGACAGAGACTGCATAAATAATTATAGACCAATATCTTTACTTCCCACCCTTTCGAAAATTGTAGAAAAGATATTGAATAAACGACTTGTACATTACCTTGAATGCAAAAATATTTTATCAAGCTCTCAATTTGGATTCAGAGCAGGTATCTCAACCACAAATGCAGTACATGCACTAATTGATCAAATTGTTTGTAAACTTGACTCTAAAGAAAGAGTAATAGCTATATTCCTAGATATAAAAAAAGCATTTGATACAGTCTCTGTCCCACTCTTGTTGAATAAACTGGAAAGATTTGGAATCCGTGGCATGCAGCTTGAACTGTTTAAGGACTACCTATCTAACCGAAAACAAAGAGTGAGGGTTGGTGGTGTTGTCAGTGATGACTTACCTACTTGTTATGGTGTGCCGCAGGAATCTGTACTCGGCCCATCACTATTCCTGATATTCATAAATGACCTGTGCAACTTACAACTTTACAATGGTGAAATAGTGACTTTTGCGTATGACACAGCCCTAATTTTCCACGGAGACACTTGGGAGACAACATACGCCACCGCTCAAAATGGCTTCAATGTGGTATCTACTTGGCTACACTCAACATAGGCAAAACTAATTACATACCATTTTCTATTAAAAACAATTCACCCCCAATAATTGACAATTTATCTATCATAGCACACACTTGTGCTCCCATCCATGCCTGTACTTGCGAAGTCCTAAAAAAAGGTTTCTCACACTAAATATCTTGGCATCGTGATAGACAATACCCTTAAATTCAACCAACACCTTGATCTATTAACAGATAGAACACGCAAACTGATTTTCAACTTTAAAAATCTCCGTCATGTTTCTGATAAATCTGTCATTAGGACGGTCTACATGGCCCTATGTCAATCCATCTTATCATATGGCATCACGGTATGGGGTGGCGCATGCAAGACTAACTTGATAAAAGTTGAAAGAGCCCAAAGAGCGGTATTAAAAGTTAGTCTATCATTGCGTTCCCCACAAATGATTTGTATAAACTTGCAGATGTTCTAACGGTACGGCAACTTTACATTTTATACTCTATCCTCAAGCAACACTCTCTCATCAAATTCAATCCCTCATCAAACCAGAATAAACGGCTTAAACATAAAGTCTGTTTGTCGGGTAAACAATGGTCCACTAACTTCTCAAGCAAATATTTTGGGTTTTTGGGAGGATACCTATATAATAAAATTAATAAGTTGATTACAATTTACCATTTAACTCAATTTAAATGCAAGCAAATTCTCACAGCATGGCTTAAGTCCATGAATTATGAACAATCTGAAAACTTACTTAATGTGGGTACTTAGACACACTCATACATTCACACACACACACACACACACACACACACACACACACACACACACACACACACACACACACACACACACACACACACACACACACACGTCACGCGCTATTACGTACGCACGCATCTCATCGAACTTCTTGCACACACAATGTCATCTAATGTTTAGTAATAGAATGTTACATCCTTGAGCTCAATTGTTCAGAGTCTTGGAGAGACTGGTAATCTGTCATACAGGTCTCCTAGTACAGACACCAGTCTCTCACATAGATAATTATAATCTGTTATTCTTCTAATGACTACATCTATTAGTGTAAGTACTACCTATGTATCAGTCTGTGTGAGAGAAAAATTAAAATTAAAAAAAAAAAAAAAAAAAAAATATATATTTAGGTGTTAGAGCCATACTTAGACACGAATGGGCCGGCTCGACTGGTACGATACCACGGCCTGACAGATAACCGGTTATGAAGCCACACTTGCGTTGCATTTTCCCGAAATTAGTGAAGTTTCCGGAGGCCCAACTCCCCCTCTCCTTTTTCCTCTCCCGACCTACTGTCGATTTTCCCATCTCCTCATCCCCCACTCTATCCCCTCCCCGCAAACCTTTATCCCTAATCACACTCAAAGGCGGGCAGCTCACTTACGACTCTCGAGTTGCAATTGTCGCTTACCTTCAGGTTACCCGTCTGTTCGTCTGTCCCCCTATGATATATATATATATATATATATATATATATATACATATATGTATATTTTTTTTTGTTGAGATGTGTATTGCTCATGCGACCGTGAAGGTAATATGAACGCAATTTACAATACCAACTAAACCCTGTAAGTACATACATACATACACTCACGCCATTATTCTCGATAGGGTATGCATAAGCGTTTAAATATCCCACATTTAAGTGGCTTTAGCGTAATGGCTAAGAGGTAGGACTTGCGATCAAGTGGTTGCGGGTTCGATCCCTGCCCAGTGCACTATCGTCGTATACCCACCTCTACCCCAAGTATTTATCTTAGCTGGGAGTATTAACGAGAATACTAGTAATATGTTTCTAGTATTCTTTTGACTGCACGGATGGTGTAGCGGTTTAAGTGGTCACCTCGTCACCACGCTGCCGCGCCAAATGTGTTGTGGGTTCGATCCCCGCACGGGACCACACTCTGTGTAATACTCAAATTTTTGACTTTGACAACTTGAATGTTTGTAAAGTCCCCGCGACACAGGAATTAATCCTAGTGTTGTGAATTAAAAAATGAAAAAAAAAATTATATACATAAATATATATTATAAACTCAAATGTAACGCTTGCGTTGCATTTCCCCTAATTGAGTGAGGTTTTCGGAGACCCAATTCCCCCTCCCCCCTTTTCTCTCCCCTCATCTCCTCTCTCCTATTTCCCATCTCCTCATCCCTCCTCTCTTCTTTCCGCTCCGTGCAACCCCCATCCCCATCCCTCAATCACCCTCAAAGGCGGGCAGCGCAACTCAAGAGTCGCAAGTGTCCATGGACGGCGGTGTCACTTACCATCAGGTGACCCATCTGTTCGTCTGTCCCCCTATGGTATTAAAAAAAATGTAAGTTTATTTTTGATTTTACTCAATTGGTTAAGGGCAAGATAGGGAAGGTCAGTACGAGCCAAGAGGGCTCGTTATATATGTATTTACCTACCCCGGAGAGAGAAAGTCGTGAGCTTATATATACAAACCGATAAGAGCACTAATGATTCCGTTTTCAAAATACCATTGTAACAAGCCACAAAAACACAAATGAAAAGTAATAATTTAACATTCGCCGACTGTTGAGTGTAAAAAACAACAGATATCATCTATAAAAATTATCCGTGGTTCATTTGCGCGCGCGCAGTGAGACAACTATGCACCAAGAATGTGGACACGCATTCATCGAATTTGTTACACGACCTCCTGTTGTCGAAAGACTGTGGGACTTGACTGATTTTTGAAGATTGGTACAAGTTATTAGCGGCTAGCGAGCAGTGGAGCTTGGTATATACTCGTGTATATATAGGTTTGAGTTATATATGGAGTATATTTTTTGCCAAACATATTTGCCGTGTGGTTCTCTTGAAGTAGAGGACCATCCCATTTCGGCATCTAAGGAATCGGATTATGATCTATCAGACAGTTTATATACAGAACCCCGATAACGCCAGTAGGCTTGCCTCAAATTACGCAAGTGGAAATAAAATATTTTTGGTAAAAAATGGTTTGCGATGCTAATGTCCAGTAGTAGACTTCAGTATTCTTAATGATTCATGGTATATAATATGGTTATTTCAACCGAGTTGTGTTTTGGGCTACCGTGCAGAAAGAAAGAAAGAAAATATATTTATTTTGTACTCATACAAGGCAAGGATAACAAATTTATCAGACGTTAGTGCCAACAAGTACCACTGTATGAAACAAAAATGGCCGTTAGCTCAGCTTTGTGCTACCTCGTAGGAAGCAGCGCTGGTATTATGCTAACACCTAGTGAATATCACGGACAGAGAGCCATCATATATATATGTATATAAGAGTGAGTGATATAGAAAGAGTACCTACATAGAGTATAATACATAAACATACTTAAACGAGGCTTAACAAAGTACAGGTTGTATAAATTACAGTATTATGTGTATATATATAACATATGTATGTATAGACTTCTGTAACTTTTCGCCTAAGACTTGTACCAGGTGTCTTACTAATGACGAGTTTGGGAAAAACGTTTAAGTGTGTGTGGCGTGAGGTTGCGCAGGAGTCATTCGTTACAAACTGTGACACTCATTTTGTAACCATCAACTCTTACACTGGACCACATTATGTCGGTATTTGTTATACTTACCGAGGGAATAAGAAATATATAAAATGTAATAATACAATGATATCTTACAAGCACCCTCTAAAAATGGAAAAGTTCTTTTTATAGTTGTAAGGATTTTTATGATACTTTTAATGTAGCCAAACTAACTATTTCAAGCGATAGCAACAATCATGTGACTAAGTTGAACGCTTAGTTAGTAAAATTGTTGTTTTTTATTTAGCAAATATGTAGACATACATATATATGTCATATATGTATGACAGGGTGTGATAAAATTTAAGAAGCGTTATGTTTAGCCGACAAATACTTGGATAAAGCTTGAAAAATGCTTATCCGTATCGGCACATATTTTATTACAACTAGTTACGAATTTTTCTATCAATTTCTAAGATTTTTATGTTATATTTTTATCCAAACATTTTTGGGACTTTCCTGCCACAAACTTCCTTGGTATTAAATACAATTGATATTAAATATAGTGTCATTTATGTCAGTCCTCTCTCTTACGACATATTAGCTTCATAGATTAATTTCATTTCATACACGAATTTCAAAAAGAACATTTATTTTTCAACGAAACTTCGTCCTTATAACCATCACCATCATTAAATTATAAGAAAAACAGGCCTCGTCGTCGTCGCCGCTTTGATCTCAAAAAATGTCACATAAATACTGAAGAGTATCAAAAATTGCATTTAAATTATCTGGAAACAAAATACTCCTATTCTGTTCATTTCTTGTTTCTAAATAGCAGGTTTTCTTCTCTTACTGGACTCTCTGGTCGCAGCAAGTTAATTGAGAACATTCGGGTTAATATTTACCCTAGCTTCTGGGAGCTACAGCAGTCTCAGTGTCGTTAGTCGTCAACAACTACATTACTAAAGAGGATTAGCGTTAGTCAGGCAGCTCTTGCAATGTACACATTACATCGACCCCATATAAATGTATGATGATCATGACGATCCTGTTTACAATAGTCTTACGGAGTAAAAAAGTACTAAACTGTACGTTATATGACTCATCCAGTAATGAATTCTAAATGACGGGAAATGATTCGATCTCACGGTATAGCCACGGTTAGCGGTTTCTTAAATATCTATGAGTAAATGAACATTACGTCTGACTAATGTGTGTGGCAGAGGTCATACTGTGGTCTGCGTACATTAGAACATTTTGTCATTATTCAAGGAATTGATCTTTTGCTCAAAATAATGACTTAAATAATGTGAGATGGTATAGCATTCCATTACACACACCCAAATTAAGGCTTAGCTTTGATCTCCGCTAAGTGCAAATAGTTTTAAGCATAAATATTATTTATATTTGCGTTGTGTGTGTCTATGTATCTTAGTATAATTATCCATTTGAGTCTAGACGGGTTGTAGAACACTTATAAACATAAAAATATTTGCGAAACCAGCGACTACTGTAGTTTCCGTCGAATACAATACTGCCTTGAAACATAGATAGTCAAAATATGGACTATAGCATATTTTTTGTAATCAGGGTCAACTAAACGTAATGCTTAAGATATTTTATGGTTTAACATAAAGTATAGATATTAATTTGATTAATTAACCTCTTTAGCTACCACCTGAACGGTATTAACTGCCAGGTTAACACGGGGTTAAGAGCCGTTGATGTTAAATGAAGCGTTTAGTCATTAGCGATTGGAGTTATAAGTTCTTTAAACTGAAACGAGGCTGAGAACCTATTGCTTATCAAAAATTTGCCTACCATAGTGACTCCACTTTGCCTGATTTAAAGCAATAAGTGGAGTGGAGATAATTTATTTATTATATTATTGTACTTTTCCAGTCAAATAGTGAGGTGCCAGCAAGAATTCTGTCAAAGTTTTTAAACGAAACTAGTTTTTAAACATTTTCTTTATCTTCTCCTTTTGTGTTCTGAGGAAAACAAGCATACATACATACTCGCCTGTATCAGTATTTATTCTTCTTCTCTTAATTTTCCACCTAAAAGGTACATTTTTTTATTAAAATGGGTTCAAAAATTAAGCTTACTCTTCCAAATGAAAAAATATTTTCTGCATCTCTTAAAAAATGACTGAGTTATACGTCAACAAATATAAAAAAAGAGAACTTTCTACATTTTTAAGTAAGTTGAAATACCTGAGTAAACGGCCCTAATAATTAGTATAATTTGACCCTGACTGCTAAGTCAGAGGTTGTGGGTTCGTCTCCACACCAGGATAAATGGTTGTGTTATACTGTGTCTGGGTGTAATTTATCTATTATATGTATGTATTTAGAAGTATATAAGTTGGTTTATCAGCTGTCTGATAAGATGTGTCAAGTTATCATAAAGCATATATTATTGTAACATTTTAAATTTAACAATGCGGTATTGCCACTATCGCTCCTGTAACTGTTAACAACCAATTTGTTTATTTATTGACTTAGTTGTGCTAAGACAATCAGCATATCGCAGTCCAAGGCTGGATATAGGCCGGCTCTGGATATAATCCTTTTTGTGTTCAATCTACTTTACCCATATTCTCCGGTCGTCGCTCCATCTGGCTAGCTGGCGTTTAAGGAAAGCTTGTGTAAAAAAATAAATAGGATACTTGTTATACTTGAAAACTTGGAATAAAATGTTTATTTTATTTTTAATTACATGTTGCAGGAGCCACACACGACAGTAGGTAGGCGCTCAGTTCATTAATTAAGAGATGTCTTCATGGCGGCGTAGCGGCCGGCTCAAAGATTCTTTAACAAAGCTATCGGGTTACTGCATACTGTAAAGCGAGGAATACATTGTTGTTTTTTAGTTTTTATTGTTTTTAAAGTAGCTGTTAGGTTTATTGGAGCTTACACTAAAATACTCTCATAGCCTTAACGAGATTATGAAGGTAATTTTTTTAAGAATACTTTGTGGATATTATTTAGTATTTTTGTCTTTTAAAAAGAATAACGCCCTCATTAAAAATGATTCCTGTGTTGCGGGGGATATTAGACTAACAGGCCAGTATTAGTAAAAAATAAAAAAATAAATAAAAAAACTTTCTTTTACTAAAACTTCTTTTTTTCTAATCTTGTTAGTAAAAAATTAAAAATAATAATTTAAACCTGATTAGAAAAATGTCATTACATAGGTACCTACATTGCAACCTTAAACACTAATTAACCATATTCGTATACGTCACAACAATTCCATATCGTAAGCAGGTACATACCTATTAGACATTTTTATTAAACCCTAAAACTTTGTACCTTGTATTAAATCTTTGTACCCATTTTTTTATTTAATTAAAGCTTGTTACATTGTGATTGTAAAAGAAAAATAATGAAGGTGTAATCATGCTAAACGTACTTTAATGTTCTATCACAATGTAACACGCTTCTTTTTAATTCTATTATTACATAAAATTGTCCCTTTTTGAAAAACTACAAAAATAAATATATGTATAAAGTAGGTTACTTCGTCAAAAGTCTCTTATTAATTAAAACGTCTTCTATTGATTTCCCTGAACACCGATGTTTTTAGTTGAGCTTCGATTTTTAGTTGAGCTTTGTGGCAATCGAACAATTTATCGTTTAAGGTCCTCGATTAGAAGATCTGTAGTTAAAATAAAAATATAACTGGACAATTATAAACACAATCATTTTAAATTTGCCTTATCCAAAGTTATTGCTTCTTAATGTTGTTTTATAAAAACAAAGAACAGAAATTAGTTTTATTTTCAAATCAACTTTTAATCAATCCACATGACGATCTACGGAGACGATTGTCAATAATGTGTCTACGGCTTACATCAACGAAACAGCCGGCATTAGACCACAGTACAGTAAAATTTAAAGTATAATTTGATTCGAAACGTTTCACAATAAATGAACGTCGATAATAAACTAACACGCAATCATAAACACTCTGTATCTAGCTCTAAATAATATATCAATTAATTAATGTATAAATATAATATATATATATAATACTTAATAGATAGAAAACTAGTACAATCGCCTGCATATCATATTAATTAATAGCTATTCAACAAATAAAAGATAATTGATTGACAAAGATGGGAATAAATGAAAGCAAAATACTGTCAATCATTTCACTCAATCATCATCTGCTTGCCATTGATCAAAATTAATTCAGGAGACGTGCGATGTGCAAGAATGATTTTTTTTTTAAGTTTCTATTATAAAAAGCCGCCTGCCTGACGCCAACCTTCCTTGGGAATGTATTATTTAAGACGAGAAAGCAAGCATTTGAGATTAGTATTAGGAAACTGGGTAGAGACAGGCGCTTATAGTAACGGACGAACCTGAAACCTGAGACTGTAGTAGTCCTCAAAAGCCAAAGTGGAATACCCATATATGTTTTATCTCGTATGACTTGAGATGACACGTTATTATAACGTATATTCTTTCTTCTTTGCCGTGTGGTTCATGATGAAGTAGAATAGCTTCATCCCAATTCTTCCCGGTGGTGTCGTAAACGGTGACAAAGGGTTCGGAATATTGTCTATTAGACAGTATGTTTACAGTCAGACAGTAACCGGTTGACGGCAATAGGCCTGCCCCCTATTACGTTAGTGAGATCAAATTCTAATTGATATAATTCACTTTTAAAAAGTAGACAACCGACTTCAATGTGACTATTATAAAATTTAAGACTTATACGGTTTTCTCATGGATGCTATTGTCAGAACTTAATCAAACTCTCATCTAACTACCCTTGAAATACATCCTTTTATAAAAAAAAGATTAATTGAAATCGGTTGGCGTGATATTGAGTTATTCGTCCATATGTCGAACATACACTTAGTCCAAATTTAAGACATGTGGTTTTCTCATGGATGCCATTGTCAGAACTGGACCAATTGAAATGGGACTACACGGAAAGCACCAGCTTTCAAATGAAAAATCATCAAAATCGGTTCACACAGTCGAAAGAAAAATTTTTTTTTATTTTTTTTAAGTCGGTTGAAAATGTAGGTGTTTAATACACCGCTGCCTACCCCTTAGGGGATACGGGCGTGAGCGTCTGTATCTATGTTCTTTCTTTATTCTTTCTTTATACTAGAAGTGATTCCTGGTTTGTGAAATATTTTATAAACAGACAAGTAACAAACACAAAGGAGACTAGATCATAAATAATAACTTTAAAATAAGGGCAGAAACATTGAGACACGCAGCTAATCAACGCCATTATATATTATAATAAATACAATAATTCTAAGAATTTACGACAGCAATATTTATTGGCAATTAATAATCAGTTTTGATATTGCAATTGTGACCATTCTCCACCTGCTTCTATGAGATATTACAACGACAGGGCTTTGCCGCCATACTTGCTATAGACAAATACCTCGCGACTCTGTAATCTATTCCACTTACAATGTAACAGCGTAATGGCTAAAATGTCAGCACATTTTATTCAATCTTAGATAAGGAATTAAAATGAGAAGGTTATATTTGACATATCATTAATATCTTGCAAATAAATTACGAGCGTTTCATTTCATTACATTAAGTTAAGTATAGTGATTAGAAAATTAATTAAATTTGCGCTAGGTTCGTTTGCTTCTTTAGATTTCCTACAATACACTATGCGATTGAAATAAAAAGATATTAATGAATTTAATTTGAGACTTATAAAAAAAACACTAAATCTAGAAGATTATATATCGTGATAGAGCCGTGCTTAGGCACGAATGGGCCAGCTCCAACCGGTGCGATACGAAGGCCTTACCCGAAATCAGTGTGTTTGCGAAGGCCCTCTCCTCTTTACCCTTCCAGCATCCCCCATTCCTCATCACCCTCAAAGGCGGGCAGCGCACTTACGACTCTTGAGTTGCAGGTGTTCATGGATGGCGGTTATCACTCACTATCTTGTGACCCGTCTGTTCGACTGTCCTCCTATATTATAAAAAACTTAGAAGATTACCAGCTCATTTATAATAGTTATTAATTGTTGTTTTTTTTTGTCTGTATTGTAATTAAATGGATTTATGTAGTGTAGTAATTTTTATTTTCATTTTGTGTTGCAAACGGCTAAAACTGATTCCAGAACAAGTTTATGAGAAGTTAGGAAATAATTTGGTATGATTATTTTAAACTTTCGTAGCTTCTGTATATATTAGATGTGTATAGTAACCATAAATACGAATGATGTAGAGTGGAATACACTTTTACTAATGAGAAAGTAACTTTCTGTTTCCTGAACTGATTTTGATGAAAATTGTTTTTTGTTAAGACAACTCTCTCAATAGGAATTATTACTGTATTGCCAGGGACCATAAAAACATATAAGAAACGGATTCAAAGGACAAGACTATTTGTGGGAATTGAACCCAAGACTTCTAGATAAGCAGACACTAACCGCTTAACGCACATGCCAGTCAGTTTAGGTTAGCTGATACGTAGAACCCTGTTAAAGAACATAGACTACTTTTTATCGGCATGACACGCGGGCGAAGCCGCGGGTCGAAGCTAGTAGAAATATATTCTTATAATACGTTGACTTAAAAGATAACGAACAAATTTTCGTCAAGTTTTCTGCATTTCATTTTCACACATATACAAACACGGATTTGACTGCACGGATGGCGTAGCGGGTTAAGTGGTCACCTCTCCAATACGCTGCCGCGCCGAGTGTTGCAGGTTCGATTATACAAAGTGTTGTCAACACTTTGTAAAATTTTTATATCTTTGTAAAACTTTGTATAATCTTCAAATTGTTGTTCTGAGTCTGGGTGTTCTTTGTGTACGTTATTTGTTTGTTTGTAAAGTCCCCCGCGACACAGGAATTAATGCTAGTTCGGGAGTTCTTTTTAAAATTTAAAAAAAAAAAAAACACGCTCAGGTACTCCCTAAGGGGGGAGAGGTGTATTAAGCACCAACATTATGCAAATTAGAATTTGATTGAATAATTAGTGGTAAAGACATGCTTAGGCACGAATGGGCCGGCTCGACCGGTGTGATACCACGGCCTCACATAAAACTGGTTGTTTCCGGAGGCCCAACTCCTCCCCTCCTCTTTCCTCTCCCCTCATCCACCTCTCCTCATCTTTCCTCTCTTCTGCCCCTCCCCGCATCCCCCATCCCTCATCACCCTTGAAGGCGGGCAACGCACTTACGACTATTGAATTGCAGGTGTCCATAGACGGCGGTTGTAACTTACCATCAGGTGACCCGTCTGTTCGTCTGTCCCCCAATAGTATAAAACAAAAACAAAAAATAATAGAGGCAAGCTTGGTAGCCTGTAAGAGATCGCCTCGTGCGATATGGCCGCCTATTGTACATTTCGTATGTAGTTTTAAGATTTTTCATTGTATTTAATAACTGGTGTATAATGAGTATTACTATTATTAAAAAAAAGCAGCTCACCAGACCGCCATAATGTGGGTCACCATGCTGCATTGACTAGACATACAATGAGGATGGTGACCATCACACCTGGACTCCACGCTTTCCATCAGGCAAAGTGGAGTCACTATGGATAAAAAAAAAATATATGACTATGTATACTGTCTGATTTATAACACACATGAATAAATGGCGTTGCCAACTCTACTCCAACGACAACCAAACTAGGTGTTCCATTGATTCGGTTACAGTGGCTAGCTACCGGTTTACCCGCTGGCCACATAATATAGGTTTATGGACCAGGTAACGTAACCTTATACTTTGCACGGCAGGACCCGACCACCTGGCCGACGTAATTTAACCGTTTAGCAAAGTTATTTACGCTATCTCTTACGCGGGTAGGCAGAAATAGGGATAGTATTACTTAATTGTTATAGTAGTGTACAATAAAACCGACAAGTTCGAGTCGGCGCACGTAAGGTTCCGTACCATTATCTATAAAAACGTCAAAAAAAAACGTTTGTTGTATGGGAGCCTCCTTAAATATTTATTTTCTTCTGTTTTTTTAGTATTTGTTGTTAAAGCGTCTACAGAAACACATCATTTGAGAAAAAATCATCTGTCTAACTATCAGGGTCATGAATTACAGCCTAATGGTAGACAGACAGACGGACAGTGGAGTCTTAGTAATAGGGTCCCATTGTACCCTTTGGATACGGAACCCTAATAAATGAACCAAGTATATTTTTTTCGTGATGTATGTTATGCAACAATTGGTAAAACATACGAATAGACTCTTCAACTCATATTACCTGTAAATATTTAATTGTTGATATACATACATACTCTCAGTCTATCTCTGTATAACAGAAAGGGTAAGCAGAAGCGTCGCACACGCCATGTTTTTGCGCACCATAAATTAGTTCTTATTGTTCTAACTACGTTTTGTCCTAGATACGTTTAATCGGTCAATCAACAAAGACAACAAATTAAAATGTACAAAAGTTTCTTTATCGTCCACATATGTAATATATACAAATACTAGCGGATCCGACAGACGTTGTCCTGAAGTTGCAGTATAGATAAATAACCTAGATACTGACTGCAGCGCCATCTGCCGGGCTGCTTTGTGAATCTACACAATCCAGGGCGCCATCCAAACGCATAAAAAAAAATCATTCAAATCGGTCCAGCCGTTTAGGAGGAGTTGAGTGACATACACACGTACAGTAGAATTATACAGGACTCACTCAAATGGATACATACACTCACGCCTGTATATCTAAAGGGATAGTAATTAACGCTAAGATTTAAGAGAGCTATGTATACGAATGGGCCGGCTTGACCGGCCCAATACCACGGCCTTACAGAAAACCGGTTGTGAAGTAACGCTTGTGTTGCATTTCAGTGAAATGAGTGAAGTTTCCGGATGCCTTACTCTCCTTCTTCCCCCACCCTCCGTCTCCTCTTTCCTATCTCCTCATCCCCTCTCTTCTTTACCCTACCCAAAGCCCTAATCACCCTAATAGGCGGGTAGTGCACTTACGACTCTTTAGTTGCAGGTGTCCATTGACGGCGGTTGTCAATTACCATCAAGTAACCCGTCTGTTCGTCTGTCCCCCGATGGTGTAAAATATATATATATATATATATATGTATATATATTAACAAACGTATATTTATATATACATACGGTTTGAGTTATTTATAAGTAACTAGTGGTATGTAGATAAAAAGTGGCATATCTTCTTCCCCAGGTTTCGAAATATCCACATCCATGCAACAATTAAACATACCAGACAAATAGACAGATAGATGGCGCTACTTTCCCTTTTATAATGTAAGAGTAGATTATTGACTGCAATCGATATCACTTAAATCAATATTTTTAAAATACAATATTTTTTCAGTATTAAATACTCTAAAATAACAAGAAAAATAAGAAAAACGCGAACTTGTTCCTTTTGCTTGCCAACTTCGATTACCCCGTAATGATTACAGATTAAAATGCCCTTATTCCTACCCCAATTTAGCATAACCTGATACCTTCATTCACCAATAAAGATATGTGAATTGAGGGTCTTAATTCTGGCTACGTGAAGGTGGTTCTTCATTCATCCAATTGATCGGATTATAAAGTGTGCGAGGGAGCGGGTGGTGTCGCGTTACGAGCCTGTATGAGACCACAATGAGCATGCCGTTTCGCGGTAAAACGTGTTAATAATGTACTGTGATGATGGTACAAAGCATACGTTTAAAGCGATTACCTTGAGTTGCCATTCTTAAAGATATATTTCATTTTCAACGTACCCACTAGCTTATACATAACATACAACAAAGACTTCGTCATAATATGTGTATTCTAATTTCTCTTCTCTTCTTTCTCTCCCCCGCATCTCCATTCCTTTATCACCCTCAAAGGCGGGCAGCGCACTTACGACTCTTGAGTTGCAGGTGTCCATGGACGACGGTTGTCACTAACGAGCGAGTGAAACAAAGAAAGAAAATGATAGGCCTGTTGGTGTAGTGGTTTGTGCCCTGACTGCTGAACTGGAGGTCGTCGGTCAATACAGAACAATACATTGGTACAATATTTTGTGTGATCCACAAATAGGTGAACCGAGTCTGGGTATTCTTTGTGTCCGTCGAATTAATATTTATAAAGCTCCCGCGACACAGGAATTATTCCTAATGCGGGAGTTTTCTTTTTTTAAAATATAAAAATGAAATACCTCAGCATGAGTCAAAATTTTTTGTAAACTCAGCATTGTGTGTGTGTAAAGACACGGCGGTATCAAAAAGTAAAGCTGGAGTGTATCTAACTATCTAATCTGAGTTTTACGCTACCTCTTATAGATTACACCAAAAGTAACGCGATACTAGTCATTGCCTTACATGGGGTCCCTAATTTTACGGCTCATTAGTACTAGGTCGTCCTTTTTGCGCTCTGTCTGGCGAAGCAGCAGTTTCTTAGGAGAGTATCGGTTACCGGACATTATAAACTGAGGTTTAAACGGTGGTTATTCAATTAAACTGTATTGTACTTACCGGTATTCGATGTCGGGTAATTGGTGAATTTAATTTGGTTGTTTAGCGTGGTGTAAACGTGGTACAGTTTTTTTTAAATTGAGAACAAAAGTGTTTAGACTGGCAGGTAATAAAGTTTAATATGCTTGTGACTATGGTGGGTAAAAAGAAAACAAATAAATATGTACGGAAACCTCAGCTATTAGATTTAAAGTTTGTCTTTGGTCAATAGTAAAGCATTTTATTCCGAAACTTAAGAATAGTTGTTAAAAATAGTCAGGAAAGAATATATCCCATATTCTTGTATAGATCCTGACTACGTAGTCATTAGATGTAAATTATCTGAGTCTTGATGGTTCTCTTAAAAACTTATCTAAGCCAAAATCAATAATTCGAAAACGTGTCAATTCTTTTTTACACGACTGCCTGCCTTACACGACTGACTAGAAACCAAATATCGTCATAGCATTTATTCACGGCAACATTATCAACTGATAGCAAATCCAAAAAGGTCAATAGCGCATCTAATTTATTATATATTAGTGCAATTTCTATTGCCTTATAGGGAACGCAGCATTTTTTTTTTATATACTATAGGGGGACAGACGAACAGACGGGTCACCCGGGTCACCTAAGTGACACCGCCGTCCATGGACACTTGCAACTCAAGAGTCGCAAGTGCGCTGCCCGCCTTTGAGGGTGATGAGGGATGAAGGATGCAGGGAGCGGAAAGAAGAGAGGAGGGATGAGGAGATGGAAAAAAGGAGAAAGGAGATGAGGGGAGAGAAAAGGGGGAGGGGGAATTGGGCCTCCGGAAACCTCACTCAATTCGGAGAAATGCAACGCAAGCGTTACTTCACAACCGGTTTTCTGTGAGGCTGTGGTATCGCACCGGTCGGGCCGGCCCATTCGTGCCTAAACATGGCTCTACCACTAAAGCATATCAACCTTAAATGGTTATTACATTTCTTGTCTTCGATCAAGAATTATCGATTTAAGTTGCTTTCCATACTAAAATTTCTACAAACCAAAATTTATTTAGTTTTATTAAAAACACATGGCTTTATTTACCAGTGAACCTTTAGGTGGTTCAGTAAGAAACATGGCCGTTGTATATACTCGTACATTAAATGAAATGCAAATCATCATTTATTTCAGTATTTTTGAAGCAATTAAATGTGTGATTGTCGGTTGAGTAGAATACTGCCCCGTCTCTTCGTCTTTCTCTCAAAAGTCGACAAATTAATCGAACTGTTTTTTATTTGACAGTATGTATAGTCATATAGTGCCCGGTTGACGACAATAGACTTACCCTCAATCACGTTAGAGGGACATAATTCTAATTGATATACATATATACTCGTAATATACCTCTGCCTACCCATTAGGTAGGATATAGGCGTGAGCGCATGTATGCATGTGTATGTATTTTTAAATTGTGAGGATAAGAATCTAGAACTAAGCCAGTCGTATAGCTACATGCCTGTTCCAATACGAGAATCGAATTGAGAAGAACTGACAAGAAACGCCATAGACATTCTTTTTAAACTTTTTTCTTGTTTATAGGAGATAATTTACTGGCAATTTTGTCTGTTTTTATTCAATATAATACCATTTCTTTATTTGAAATTAGTAGGTATATTAAGTGGCTCTGCCGAGGTGTACAGGGATTTCCTTTCAAGGGTACACCTGAGACGGTGTCGTGATGGTGAGACTATGTGACGGAACTCCGTGTGGTTTTAGTCGGTTCGAGTCCGACATACCACCCTACTGGTCCCAGTAGGGTGATGACCCGTGGGGGTTTCCACACGATAAAAAAAAAGGTATATTAAGTGGCATTATGGCAAAGTAGAAGAATTTAGGAAAAAACGCATCTAAATCTGGTTGACAAAAATTTCAACATTGACTAAAAACTTTTTGAGCAACCAGGTATGAGTTTTTGGCACCTAATTATTAGTCCATAAAGACTTTTGGACATTTGATTTTTTTTTCTAAATTAATCAACAGAGAGAATGTAGACATTCTACAATGTTGAAGGCTACGTATTCATTGTATGGCCTCATTGTGATTTTAGAATTTTACCATTATATAAATTACACATTTTATCTAACACATCGGTGTTAGGTACTGTTTCATAATAATAATAATATAAAAATCCCACAATTCTGTCTTCTCCCGTAGTGTTGTCCCATGAATATGATATTGAGATTGAGTAACATTGCAGTTTCGCGTAAAGGTGATTGAGTAGCATTTGTTTGTATCTATTGTTAACAACGATCAGGTACAATTCCTTGACATAAAACTCCAGTAACCGGAGGTCATAAAATTCAAAAATCAATACAATTCAATATTAAATTTGAATAATATCAAGCCGTTTCGGTTGAATACAAGATGTTTATACTCAAAGGTTAGTAGAATCTTACAGCCCTAATTACGTGGATGTGGATCAGAATTGTCAATTATCTGACAGCATAATATACAGAGGTACAGTGCTCGAATTACGGCACGGCACTTAAGTAAGTGAAACTAGTATATGGTTGACAATTTGTATCAATGTATTACTATTTAAAAAAATATATAAGACATCTTTCTACCTCTTCAGCATATTAATATACGAACTGAATATTTTGAACCGAACTTAGAAGCGCTATATGTACTAAACTACAGGCTACAATTCATCTCTGTTTCAAATTTTTATCGAGATGCGGTGAACCGTTTTGGCTCATTAAAGTAAAAAATATCTATCATAACTTTCGCATTTATATTCGTATTAAGATTTAAAATAATCCAATGCGAAGCATTTCCTCTTGTACTAGAAATCTATATATGTTTGCAGAAGTATTGTACGATACAAACAAATACTACATAACTTATCACAAAAACTAAGGTTATTTCGAACCCTTACGTTACCTTTATTTGAACCTTATTTTGAATACATTTTTAAAAAGGACTTTTTCTATTTAAAAGGGATGTACTCTAAAATAGTCTCATCTGAATTTGAAAAGACTACGAGTTTTTCACGATTGAAAAACACAGGTTTTCCCGCTGTAAGTGCAGTAATCGGTTGATATTTTTAAAGTTAATTTGACGACAGGTATACATAAAAAATGAAAGACTTAATCCCTCCAACGATTAGATAAGAGCTGACGATCTACTAACGGATTAGAAGATTTTCTTGAAACATAGCTAAAAACACTATTGTTTTAAACGCCTTTCAAATGAAATAAACTAGGCCATAGACAAATATAAAGATACACATTACAAACTTAAAACACCCCTTTTTTAAGGTTTATTCTGGCTGCAATGCAACATCAATAACAAAAATGAATTTTAATTTCCCGCCAATTTAAACAATAAGTACTACAGACCACAGATAGAGTAAAGTAAAAAATGTGCAAATCCCCGCGGATCGCAGCCGTATCGCGTTACGCGCTAATGGAGCGTGCAGGCGATCCGGCACCGTGTGTTCGCCTTACTGTGTATCAATACTTTTTGGAAATTAAAAAAAACTTACACAATCGGTAAGTGGATACGTTCGGAATCCTTCATAATATAATATTTTGCATAAATATGATAGGAGAAAAAAATATCCTCAAAGGAGGTCTGTGGCACACATTAAGGAAGAACCTCATTAAGAGACTCCTTGTAAAGTGGGATATAAGTAATATATATTAAATTCTAATATTCATGGATTCTGAAAATATACAAAAAAACAACGAAACTGTAGTTACCTACTTTGAATATAATATAAAACAATCTGAATTATTTCTACCCAACTGTACCCTAGAGAACTTTATTCTCTTTCGCAGTCTATGCTCCTTGGTCATGATAGTGGCTGTTATTCTTAAAAAAAAAACTTCAATACATGCTCTTAAAAACGAATTATACATTAAACGTGTTTTGTTTGCCCCACAAGATTTTGAATGGTATATACCGTCATAACTAGTATCATTATTATATATGTATGTATATTATACATTTATTTCTCAGAATATTTAAACACTATATACAAAGCGTATTCCTTTCGAAACAAATTCTAATCCCCGTGACTATGACCCGAAGAGAAAGACTAATGCAATCATTAGTACCTATAACGTAATGATTAGTGAAACGTGTTGTATGTAAACACACAGTTTTGTACTGATGAGATCTGTAGTGGATGATGTCGCGTGCAATTACTTGTCAATTGAGCGGCAGACGCGAGCACGCGAGACCATTGAGCAGACGAGATACAGAAGTACAACTAATTAAATTAATACGCTAAGAACCTAATAATAAACCACGTAACGGTATTTAGTATATTTCGAAGAAACTAAGCATTTTCAATTCAATACAATTGAGCAGTAAAAGAAAAAATATTTAACTAAAAGGAGGTTTTTTTTTTTTTTATATACTATAGGGGGACAGACGAGTGACACCGCCGTCCATGGACCCTTGCAACTCAAGTGCGCTGCCCGCCTTTGAGAGTGATGAGGGATAGGGAATGCAGGGAGTGGAAAGAAGAGAGGAGGGATGAGGAGATGGTAAAAAGGAGAAAGGAGAAGAGGGGAGAGAAAAGGGGGGAGGGGGAATTGGGCCTCCGGAAACCTCACTCAATTCGGGGAAATGCAACGCAAGCGTTACTTCGCAACCGGTTTTGTGTGAGGCCGTGGTATCGCACCGGTCGAGCCGGCCCATTCGTGCCTAAGCATGGCTCTACCACAAGCAAGGTTAATACTTTCCTTATACAATGTTTTAAAATACTTGTGTATAGACTGTAGAGATTGCAGATTTGCTTAGATAAGATTATAAAGGTCTATTAAATGACCATTTTGTTTCCTTTAATCTTCTTCTTAAACAACTACCTTATCGAAGTGTCGTTATGAACTTGAAACACATCCACAGAAATGGTTACCAAGAACATTCACACGGGACGGGACAACTGTTTGTGTATCACATAAATTTAAGACACGATAAAATTAAGATCAGCAAGCAGACAAAACTATTACAATAAAATTTATAACTATATTTAATTTAAAAACGCTACTTTGCGATGAAGTGAGAAAGATTTTTCAATTAATCTTTTAGAAGCACCATTTTATTTATTATCAACGTTTTCAAACTTTCATACTGCCGTTAACTTCGACATTATTCTCGACACTGCCGCCTTGGACAAACTAATTAAATCTCAAGCATCGGGAGCCGAAACACAAACACACTTGTTTGCTAACAAATCGAGTCCCTACAGTGTTAATATTTTAAACTGGCAATATTTAACGCACCCCCATTGGTCGGCGGGCAACTATGCGCGCGTCATTTATTTTAATTTGTCATTTGATTTGACAGCTGATGTCAACTTGACGTTAATTGAAGATGGAGATTACGAACTCGGATTTGAGAATTGTTCAATTGATGCTGGTTATCTCTTATTGATAGAATCATTTAGTCATTTTTATTTAGTTTAGTTATTTTAGGGTCATAAGCGCAATCCAAAATCGTAATCTTTTTACTAGACAATACAGTTTGTAGACAGAAAAAATGTAAATGCAATGAGTAAAATTGAACTAATACACAAAGAGAATTATTGTAATACAAGGTCAAGACTAAGCATTTTTACCCTGTCTATATTTAATACATAAATAATACAATGACCTGACCTGACACTCTAAGAAGATATGTCTACAAATACTGTAAGAAGCTCGAGTCTTCAAATGTTATGTGGAATCATAACACGTCTGTTGTTTTTGCTAGATAATTAGCGGTCTGATATTGTTTACATTAATTTAGTTTTTATATTATTGTTCTTAAGTAATTACGCATAACGCACTTCATAAAACCATAATATAAACCAATGCCTCCTATAGTTAATGTAAACAGGTTTTTTTTGCACCCATATCCTACACATGTTCAAAACAGCGTAAATTTAAAGCTGTGCTTACCCCTCGGTAATAGAGGCTTGAATGTCGATGTACGTTTGTAACGCCTAACTGAGTTTGTGAGGGGCGTTTTAACTTTCGGTTTAAAATCGATGCGCTTTTGTTTGGGTTGTGAAGAATCCGTTTCTACGTAAATATTATTTGTTTAAGCTTTGGCTGCTTCTTAGTTAGATTGATTACCCAATCGTTATTTTATAGCGGTAATAATAAATAAAAAATAATTTATTTGTACACCAGGATTACAGACAGAGGACAGAACATTTATGACATTACAAAATGTAAATGTACAAAGGGCGGCATTATCGCTGAAAGCAATACCTTCCAGTCAAGTGTTTCCTTCATATCAAGTTGTTAATACCTTTGTCTAACAGTCCCCCAAAGAGTAGGAAGAAATTGCCGCCAGAGGGTCAAATCAAATCTTAGCAAAAAAATACAAATCAGTGTCCTAAATGAAGAAAACTCATAAACGAATGGTAAAAAAATAAAAATCGGAATGAGTCTTGATAAAAAAAATAGCCATTTCTGACTTGACATATAAATATATTTTAAAAGATTCTTCATTTTGCAAATACACTACTAAAGTGGCAATTTAGGTGAGAACTATATAAATATGTTCATGCCTATAAACTATAACGATTTTTTTTAGGTAAAAATCAATAATGGATCTCTTTGCACAGGCACACATAACATAATATGCAAAGCAAGGCTCTACTTTGTGTTCCCTATAATACAAATTATAGTCTCTTTTTTCTTTCCATTTTCCCGCCTAAGTTACAATATGACATAAGAAAATGTGACAGATAAATAATATCTCATGAACTTTGTAACGTTCAATTCATTATTCTTCATTTATTATTTTTATTCAAAGATGTTTAATGCACAGTTTGATAATAAACAATCATGCATCAATGTAAGGGGCAGAATATGATTCAGGTGGCATAAAAAGCCACCGTCTTTTGTACCTTTGTGGAATTTGAAGAGTGCATCAAAGGATTCAAGTGCTTAATGACTGAGTCCACAATAAACCGAAACATATTGATGTTCCTTACATTTGTTACAAATATAATAGTGTTTTATATCAATATGAGGTATTTTCTTATTTTTTATTTGCGGTTCGTCAAGGAGCGTATTCTATTCAACCTTTTTTTAAGGATCAAGTGTTTTAAAGGCCGTGGCGAAACATTCTATATGATAATTATTAATACAGATGATTATGGTTGATCTTAGTGACTCAGGGATGCGGGAAACTTTTGTGAGTAATGGTAAAAATTGATAATGTATAACCAACTTCAAGTAGGTTATATATTAACTGGAGCGATTTTGTGTCCTAGCTTTTGCCCGCAACTTTGTAAGCGTGCAATTTAGATAATTATATTTTATGTTAGACCTTTCAGCAATACAGCTGTGAAAACTGCATTCGATTCTACAAAGTAGTTTTTGAATTATGCGTGTACAAACATACAGACAGACAAACAAAAATACTATAAAAAGGTAGTTTTGCCTTCCCCATATTATTTTTTATCCAATATCTATAATATAGATATACTGGCTTGTTACAATTTTATTATATTATTATTTTTTTGCGTACCAATGGGTTGAGAGCGTAATCATTTTAAAGAAGACGTTCGACGAAGACGATGGTAAGTGCCTACTGCCGCCCATGGACACCTGCAACTCAAGAGTCACAAGTGCGTTGCCGGCCTAGGTAGGAGAAGGCTCTTTTTTTAAAGGTTTGAAGGTCATATCGGTTTGGAAATAACACATGTGACAATTTATTCCACAGGTTGGATATGTACATTTGTACATCTAGACTCTTAAACACCTAATTCAATTTCTGTTGTCTGAAATACCCCAGCAGTTATTGGTACCTTTTTTGTAAAGGACAAAACAGTGTCTGGTAAAGAATTTGACACTTACCCTCACGAAAGAGATCGTTTCAATCGCTATACTCCTCGGACTTCCCAGAAACATATACATACAATAATTTTTTAATAATTGTTTTTAAATACAAGTATTAATGATTAGCCGTGTGATTTTCGGTGGACTAGAATATAGCAACCAGATCTCTTCCCGTAAAAGACAACTAAGGGACCAGGCTGTTATCCATTGGAGTATAAATACAGTCATAAAGTGCCTGGATGACGGCGATAGGCTTGGCCCTTACGTTAGTGGGACTAAATTATTGCCTAGCACAACACAGGCGTTTCTAGACGCCTCTGCCTCCAGAAATATAGGCTTGAGTGTATATTTGTGTTAGTATTAAGAGTAAAAATTCAAAAATTCAATTTTGGAAAATATACGTCATCGAATACAAATGCGTCTATTTATGGTTATTTTGAATAAAACGTTTAATGAACAGTTGAATTGCAATGTTTATCGATTACATGCAATAATAAAACAGATTACGAACTTTCACACTTAACTGAACACATTGAAAACACAAATGAAACAATAGCACTATAAATTACACACAGAACATGGTGATTTCAAGTGACGTGTGAACTAATGGGCCATTAATTTTATTAGTATTTTTACTAGTACTTACTTTTATATATATATATATATTTACACTACGAAGAAGGCAAACAAGCTTATGACTAAACTCATTGTATACTTGAACTACAGTTATGAAACTGTTATGAATCACATCACTTTTGTGTTTTAACCGTCCGATTTTATATATTTTCACCTCCTGTGTTTGACACTGCGTAACACAAACTGCTGTCATCAAAAAGTTCTTCAAAAACTATAATACGTGCTTCAAATTTCGTTGCACAATTCAAACTGACATTTCACATTATTCAAGTAGGTACTATTCATGAACCTTGAGTATAAAACAAGAAAACGTTGTGTCGAAAGCAAACCGTAGCTTTATATTTTATTTTACGAAGTTTCAAAATAATCGCCACAATGACTTGAAAGCTCTCTCCGAATCATGCAAGTCACCGTCGACATGTGGCGACTTTGAAATTGGAACGCACCTCGCGAGCGCGTATTTACTTTTTAATTCTTTTTTTTTTCATAATTCGTTTTTTAAAGCGAAGAAGTCATTAGATTGTAACTCATAACGGTTGTGGTTTTTTATCACTGACCGAAACTTGTCAGGTGTCCATTTTTAATATTCCGATATAATTTATTTGATGCAAAAACAAACGGATACATTAAGGACTGCAACTGTCTTTTACTTAATCGTTTGCGCGAATAAAGTTATTTTGATGCAAATTTATAGACTTACTGCCCACTGCTGTCAAATGTGAGTTCAATTCATAGGGGTGTTTTTTTGCGATGGGAGCTATTCCGAGAAATTTTACTACAGACAGCAAGTAAATTAAGTATGTGATATACGTGGTATTCATCACTAAATAATTCCAACCAATTGAATTTCTTACAGGCAAATTCGTCTAGAAGCGTTACTTTTAAGATAACAGAGTAGAAACTTCGGGCTCAAACTACTCCCAAAGGTCTTTATTGAATTAATTACTATTATTGTATTTACCTGCTGCAATTGCCAATCTTCTTATTGGAACCTTACAAACAACGAACATAAAGAAGACCCAGACTCGGGACAATTATTTGATTACACCAATTTTTGTCTCTTCTGGGAATCGAACCCACGACTGCTGAGCCAGAAGTCCACCCAAACAAGCCTGCCAAAAGTCGTTGGTATAGAAGACATTCGAAGTATACCGGAATACTATTCCGCTAAAAGTTTTAACTCTGGAACTCCAATTATTTTAAATACTTCAGTAATATACTAATAAATTCATCAAGTGTCCTGGTCAAATAACATTTCACGAACAGTCCATAATTTTTTAGTATCAGATCAAAGCGCTCAAATCTATCAGTCTAATATTTCATAACAAATTACAAAGACTCTCAATACACGACACGGTTTCGTCGGGCGCCCGCCGAGCTTGTCCGAATCGTAACTTAAACAAAAACAAGCCGTCATCTCACAATGGTCCGACAAAAAAAAACCGGTATATCGGTAACACAATCTATACATATTAAACATACAATACAAACAATGCGATGTTGATTGAAACGTCAAGCAAATGATGTCTCGATTGATTCAGATAGCTGCATTGTATTTATTAAGAACGTAATTACGGCACGCTGAGATATAACTATTTATTTTGTGTCCAAATTTATTATTGAGACGTCTAAAAAAGCAGATCACAAAGCAATGATTCGTGATTTTTGTTGCGCCCGGCCCTTTCTATCGATTTTTATATCGATTTCCATATTGAGATCAATGATGTATTAAAAAAAATGTTTGTTTTTTATTTTAATCAAAATTGTTTTATGTTGGCTGGTTGAGATTTTTTTTTAAATGTTCTCAGTGCGTGATGTTTTAACAAGTTCATGAACAATGATGTTGTAATAGAGAATTAAATACTTTGTTATTTTTAAACAGTATATAATACCTACTCGCTACAATAAAATTGGTTTTGAAATGTTGTTCCAAATTACGCATAGTTTTTATGTTCCACACATACACCACGTAATCCTACACTTAAAATAGTCAATGCGAAAGCAAGCTTATTTGTCATATGTTAATTATAAAGTTTTCCGAACTGATAATTATAAAGTTTGCATACACGTTGCCAGGGTTAAAAAAAGACATAGAGAGGTACATTTTATCGTGAAAAAATACTACTTATATATAAAATAGGTTCTTTTTATTTAATATAGGAGGACAGACGAACAGACGGGGCACCTGATGGTAAGTGACATCCGCCGTCCATAGACTCCTGCAACTTAAGAGTCGTAAGTGCGCTGCCCTCTTCTGAGGGTGATCAGGGACCCCACCCCTCATCACCCTAAAATCCTATGCGGGGGTTGGAAAGAAGGGAGAAGTTGGGCTTTCGTCAATTATCGTGGAAGAGCCATGCTGAAGAACCTATGGGCCGGCTCGACCGGTGCGATACCACGGCCTCACACGGCCTCACACGGCGTCGCATATCGACGAAATGAGTGAGGTTTCCGGAGGCTGAACTCTCCCCTCTCTCTCTCCCCTTTCCTCTCCAACCATCCCCCCTCTCTTCTCTCCCCTCCTTGCATCCCCACCGCTTATCACCCTCAAAAGCGGGCAGCGCACTTACGTTTCAATTGTCCATGGACGGCAGTTGTCACTTACCATCAGGTGACCCGTCTGTTCCTCTGTTCCTTTAGAGTAAAAAAAAAAACTTAAAATCTTAAACTTTCCACTTTCTACCTGCATTTATGATAACGGAGATAATAATACCTGGAAATTAATACGGTCATAACTTTTGTTCGTTTGTTTTGTTATGAAATTTTCTTTTGTATGTTTTATGTATATTTTCAGTGCTTAAAATAAGTGTTCCATTTTCTGTGACCCGCTGTATATCACAGGTGTAGCCCCTAAAATGCCGCGCATTGCTTACTTGCTGTTACACTAGTGATGAGACATAAGTAAGTAGAAGACAGGGAAGAGGATTTAAGTTACTTAAGTTAAGTAACTTAATTCATCTCCTCCGTCTTAGTTATTTAAAACATTACATATTTGATCTCAAGAATCTAAATAAGGTTTCATGAAGAGTTTTATATTTGTTCAAGCACGCGTATCTCTGTAACTATCTGTTAGATCTGAGTGATTCTCGTTGAGTTTTTGTACGATAGGATATTCGTTAAAGTATAACATATGCTAGAACAGCACGCTTCTTCCTATGGGTTCGTTGATACACTATAATGAAATTAAATGGTTACGGCCCAGAACTTTGCGATTTCGACCGGAAAGGAGAATTAATCTTAGTGTTTCAATTCAATTCCTGTGGCGCGGTGGACTTTACAAACATTCAAACAACGGACACAAAGAACACCCAGACTCAGAACAACAATTTGAAGATTACACAAAGTGTTGTCCCGTCCGGGGATCGGACCCACAACACTCGGCGCGGCAGAGGCGATGTGACCGCTTAAACCGCTACGTTGTCTGTGCAGCCATTAAGTATTCCTGCGTGCAGCTGTAATGACACGCAGGGCAAGATGTGAGATGAGCCATAACTGTAGCTCATCTCATATGGATCATAAGCGCAAGTGAATCTGCGTGGAATGGTAACAGCAGTTTCTATATAACATTACCTGTATTATGTTTTCTTTTATATTAATAAAAAATAGAGGACCTGAACTTCCCGGCACTAGTCAGTTCAAGTTATAGGTATATGACCCTATCTAGCTTGAGCTGTTTGTTAAACTTCCCAATCCATATATACATATACCATATCCCTTTTCCCTTTCCTTCCCTCCCTTTTTCCCTTTTTCCATTGAATTCCCAAAAGTGATTAAAATTCAAGGATGCCAGCAATTGGCTTCCAATGTTCCAAACAATTATTCAATTTGAGAAACAAAACGGAGTAGCGATAAATTGTTACAGCCTAAAAACAATGAACAGAATTTTAAAGCAGTCTACATCCAAATAAAAGGCTCCTAAGGGACTGGACTGTTATCTGTCCACCAGCCCGGATGTCCAAAAGCCTGGAAGACAGCAATCAGCTTGCTCCCACTTACGTAAGTGGGATTCAATGATACCTGCCTTAAGTGGTCGTTTTAGACGCTTCTACCTACCGTTTCGGGGATATAGATGTATATGAATAAACTTAAACATTTTAGGGCTCCAATCTTGTGTCCCTATCAAACTTTATAGAGATTAAGTCATCAATGATATGTCAAGATCTTGCTCATGTTAAAACCGATATATCGATAGATCGACACATTTTTTATCGAACTCGATATGCGGTCCCCGTCGGTAAGAAACGACGAATTGCCAACTCATCTTCTTTGATATATTTATTTAAAATTAGTCATTTCCTTTAAGTGTATAAGAATTTATAAATGTTATATCAGCTGCTTCTGTGCCTTGTGTAATTATCTATATTGGACTAGTTTAAAAAATAAAATATACCAATTAGATGTCTCTAACATAATCTATTTTGTAAAATCGGAATAGTTTTATTGTTTGAGTGTTTAAACGTTTTAGTCTTAAACTGTCAGTCCGATTTGAATGATTAATTTTGTTTAAGAAAGAGTATTCATTGAGCAATAAAACAATAAAACATCACACCGCGACCTTCAGGAGCGGAGCAGTAACCATAAACTTGATGGGAACCGCTAGTCTTAAAAGAAGTCACTCTGTTGCAACAGCAAGTTTCTGAGTATTTATAGATTGACTTATGTGTTCCATTAATATCGTGAAATGGGTGTGTTCATACATCTGTATCAAGAGACATAAACATGCAATTACATATCGAACGATACTTTTGACAGATACAAAATAAATCTTGTGTCATTTGCATAAAACAATATGGACGCCAATCATATTACGTCAATTATATTATTATTTTACAATTGATTTAAAAACGGAACACATGTTAGGTACGTTGTACCACCTATTAATTATATTAATATACGCGCTAATGTCTAGAACTATTAGTCTTTAGTATTAGTATTAGGATTTGAATGGTTCTTCTTGTATTTGATAGAATATTTATTTATTGAAGAATTAAAACCATCATGCTACAAATTAACTTCGAAGATCAGCTAGATTCTAAAAAACCTTATGTTTGTTACCTATTTATAGATTTACAAAGTCATAGATTAATACATTGTGAAACATGCTTATTTTGGAACAGCTTTCACTTAAATAAATATAACGAAACGTCAAAAAACTAAGACTAAGTAAACTCCATAATCAAAATTTGCGTTCGATTTTTAAATGTAATTTGACTAAGAAGATGTGTTATAAACTCTTTGAAGCATGAGGTTTTGTTACATACATATATGTATATGTATACACATTCACCTATGTCCCCGAAGGGGTACAAAGGAGGTGCTCAAACGGCCAATGCTGTCTGTCAAGTCAAGTGCAAGTCTGTTGCGATCACCCAGGCTCTGTATTCTACTCCACTACGAACATTGTGAGCACTATTTCTGTAGGGTCGTTTTTTTTTTTTTAATGTTATAGGGGTATAGACGAACAGACGGGTCACCTGATGGTAAGTGACAACGGCCGTCCATAGACACCTGCAACTCGAGAGTCGTAAGTGCGATGCCCGCCTTTGAGGATGATGAGGGATGGGGGGGGGGGCAGAAGAAAGAGGGGGGAAAGAATGTGTTACTATATCCTCATAGACCTACTAGATCATTGATTATCATCGTAGATCGTGGCAGGTCAATTAAATTTTTATAATAGGTATGTTTAGATAAATAATAATGTTAATAAAAAAGTGTTTTAGTAGTTCTAAGTAAAAATATAAAATAATATTAATTTTATTTCATGTTACAAAGACCCATAGATAAATACCTTATTTTTTTATGGTATAGGGACTCGGACGAACAGACGGATCACCTGATGGTAAGTGACAAACGCCTACCATGGACACCTACTTTCAAGAGTCATACGTGCGCTGCCCGCCTTTGAGGCTTATGAGGGATGGGGGACGAAGAGAAATTGATGAGGAGATGGGAAAGAGTGGAGCGGGAGTTTCCTGAGAGGCCGTGGTATCGCACCGGTCGAGCCGGCCCATTAATACCTAAGCATGGCTCTACTACTGTAAAAACTCTATAAAAATTTAGAATTATATTAATATGTACACTTTACTTGCACTAAGCAACAAAGTTATGTGAACGAAAAGCCAAAAGTAAAGGAATAGGAGATAAAAGTTATATATCGTATTCTTTATGCCCAGAATGTAATGGATCGTTGTTGTCCGTGGTTCAGCTAGTTAACTGTCAAATTGTGACCGGTTGAAGGATAATCTCTGACACTTATACTGAAAAGTCTTCATGTTGCTTTTTTGTATTCCTATTCTATAAAACAACGTGACAACCCTAACCAACTCACTTGTTAATTGAAAAGCGATCGAATCATGTTCCCGTCACGCATGTCTTGAGTTTTAGTAAATGGCGCCATTACATGTACGCGAGTATACCGGGTGCATACGTATTATTTTTTTTTTAGTACACTGATTGGTTATGTATAGACAATATTTTTCTTTTACCGCTAGTACTTAGTTTTTTTTTAACTGGCAACTTTTTATATTTCTAGTTACTGGCCGTTCAGAAATATAAATAAAGTTCTGTTTTCAAATTCCAATTGTTAGTGCCAACTCTTTTAAAAAATCCTTTTTTTTTTGGCTGCTATTTAATTTAAACAAGAGCCTACTTTAAGTTAGTTTGCCGAATCTTTACGCTCCTTATTTGTATAAGAAGATATAGGGCACAAAAAATAGATATCCGGATTTAAAATGTACATTAGAGGACTCAGATTTCTTAGCATGGGCCAGTTCGATTTCCATGGAACAAAATCCATCTGTATCAGCAATATCCCTCTCCTAACCTTTCCATCCACCCTTTCCCTTTTAATGTAATCCCAAATTTCATTCCCAAGTACCCTGACCACTGCAATAGGCTTGCTACTACGTAAATGGTACTAAATTTTATTATTGTCGGCAAATGTGGGCGTTTAATAAGCTTCTGCCGCACCCTTCGTGGAGACAGCCGTGAATGCATGTATGTATGTAAATATGAGCACCAGATCTCCATGGTGAGAGATGTAAGTAACGCTATTATTGTCAGCGTTTTAAACTTCCATATTCGTTTTCGATGAGACGGGCCGTGTACTGTACTGCATACAGTTTAATATATACTGCAATTTATTAGCAACTAAGTTTAACAATTTCCAAAAAAAAAAACATGCAATAAACTGCCTTCGTTATAAATACTAACCAGTATAATAAGTATATGTTTTAACGATTAAGAAAGCCTTCATTTACATGTCACCTCACTTTATATCACTCACCAAAATGGCGCTTGAAATACGGAACATAAATTTGAGAGCCACATATGTTTTGAGACTTTTAATAACTTTAAACTCTATCTCGTTTTTTGAAATTAAACAATATTCTAACAGTGAATAAGATTAAACTTAGATTCTTTGAGATAAAAGATAAAACAAACAATCGTAAAATAAATTAAACCTGTTTAAAAATGTACCACATTTGGAGATGTTTAGAGCAAACAGTGTGTACATGGCACCACTTGTTTACAATGCATTACCAGAAAAAAATATTACCTTACCATACCATAAATTATGTCGTGAACTGAAAAACTGGTTAATTGAGCAGATCTTTTACTCTATTAACGAGTGCCTAAGAAAATTCGCTTCTTGTTCCTTTCATGTTAGTAATTATAATTGTGTCACTTTGCTTAGGTTTTTCATGTAGCTTCAACAGCTTATTATTTGCATTTCTTTTAATGGCGAAATGTGTCATGCACGTATTGTTTATGTTTAATCTGTCAGCCTTTTATGCAAATAAATGTTATTATTAATAAAAAAAATAAATTAACATCTACCATAGCCGGTGCAATCTGTGCGAAACGTCAGGCAAACTAAAAGGTATGAAATTAAATACACAAATATATCGGTAATGACAAACCTACTTGGTTATCAAGACAAATCTATGGCTCTAAACAATGTTACAAGAAAATTTAAAACGAAAAAAAAAGAATGTCATTAGAATCTCTTGCCTATTCTTCTCCATAAAGTCTACTTACTGTCGCAGCTTCACGACTGAGTTAGTCTGTCTGACTCCTACTCTATATAATTCAAACACACTAATAAGGGCTTGTGCTTCATGGCAGCCGTGTGGTTCACGATGGGGTGGAATAGGGCCACCCTATCTCTTCCTAGTTGTGTCGTAACAGGCGACTAACTGATCGGACTGTTATCTATAAGATAATTTCGGGCTGTATAGCAACTGTTTTGATTGTGGGGAAACCATGCTTAGGCAAGAATGGGCCGGCTCGACCGGTGCGATATTTTTTTTTATTTATTTATACTTTATGCACAATATGTGTCAAAGGTGGACGTAATCCCGTAGGCATTTTCTGCCAGCCGACCTTAGGGCGATGCAGAGACAAAACAAGGTACATGCACAGAGGTTAAGAAGTATAGGTAGTATAGTATAGCATAGCAAGTAGATATATTTTTATAATAAAATATTGTATTAGTATCAGGAGTATTTTATTATATACATGCTAATATAATATTTTACATACACGTTTACATATAATACATAAATATTCATAAATTACTATACATTAATTAATTAATATACATATAATATATATTATAAATTCGTAGAAGAGAGTTTAAGATTTAAAAGAATCTGATAAGGCATGTTTCCGTAACATATATTTAAAAGTACTCTGAGTTTTGGCCATCCTGATCTCGAGAGGAAGCGTGTTCCATAGAAGGACAGATTGAACAAAAAAAGAAGAATGTACGTAGTCGGACCATTGAGTGGGACAATGGTGGTGCGATACCATAACCTCACATAAAACTGGTTGAATGGCTGATGGTTGAAAATTTACCTGAAATTAGTAAGGTTTCTGTGGCTCTTGAGTTGCAGATGTCTATGGACGGCGGTTATCACTTACCATTAGGTGACCCGTCTGTTCAACTGTCCCCCTATATAATTAAATAAGAAAAGATAGTCCTGCAGTACCCGGTTGAAGGCTTGCCTCATATTACGGTAACGGGATCCAATTGTATTCGGCAAAACGTGCGTGTTTAATAGAGCTCTGCCTTTCTCTTACGGGAAATAAGCGTGAGCGTATATACTTACATATATGCCTATAATTGGTTTAATTGAAATAAATGAGATAGGGCAAGAACCCCCCCCCGTCTACAGTTAATTCGAGTTTCAGGTTACTACCCTGCATCCTGACGTCCTCTAGCCGTTGTTTAAACTTGTAGCCTGTTGATCCGATGGTTAGTGACTCTAACTGCTTAACTGGAGGTCGTGGGTTCGATTTTCATACGGGACTAAAATTTGTGTGACCTACAAATAGTTGTACGTTTGTGAAGCCCCCAGCGACACCGAAATTATTTATTATTCAGGAGTTGTCTTTTTTTAATAAGAAAAGAAGACATAAAAACTTTCCAACCTATCCATATTTGCAAAAACCCTTGACTTCATCTGTTATGTATATGTATTTTCTTTTAGATATAGCCTTGCCCATCTTTTTTCCCAGTGTATGTTAAAGCGCCCGGTTGACGGCCGTAGTCGTGTCACTATTACGTTAGTTGTAAGAAATTGTACACTTTAACAGATTGGCATAATTTAAACACAATAACGATAGATCACACCGTACATCAATATCTTGTGAGACATGCCAATTTGACTTCAGCTGCCAAATGTTATCGTAATTAAAATCCTGTCAGTTAATGCCACGTCGTGAATTTGATCTCAACAGATGATAATGCTCTTCATCGTGTTACAAAAATATTATACTTATAGCTCATATCGTCGTGTCTTGGAGCTGACTGCTAGTAAGAAGGAAGAGTTATGGTTTTCACTCATATTTGTGTGTATGTATGTACATAATTATGTCATGTTCTTTATATCGTTACCCATCTTTGTCTTTTTGGCACCAAAACTACCGAGGTTAACCAATACACTCCTGTCCATCCAAATTTTGCCTGGAAGACATTTTTTGGTGCATAATATTATTATTATTATTATTTTTCATATTATTATTATATATTAACCGTCTTTAAAATGAAAACCATAGTCTTATCCTTCTTTTCTCACTAATCCCCCCCATCACCCTTAAAGGCGGAGAGTTCACTTACGATTCTTAAGTTGTCACTTACCATCAGGAGACCCGTTTGTTCATCTCTCAGTTCATATATATACCCTCACGCTTGTATCCACGACCTTCAAACCTTCAAGAGCGTACTCCTACCTAAAAGGCCGGCGACGCGCTTGTGACTCTTGAGTTGCGGGTGTCCATGGGTGGCGGTAGAAAAAAAAACAGGTGACCCGTCTGCTCGTTTGCGTCCTATAGCATATAAAACAGGTTATCAAAGATATATGAAACACCCATTTTTGCACATGATACATTGATCCCATTCACATATAGTGCCAAACCTATAGCCGCCAAACCGGTCACTAATGTGAATTAATGAATTAAAAATTGAAAGTAAATCGAAGGGGGTAAGAATCGAAGGAAAACAATAGAGCTTTTACTGATAGGTTGGGAAATATAAGAACTATTACATACATGTATATATTCAGAACGAGTCAGAGTCTAGAATCTCTTACCTAAACTCGAACTGGCTGGTACCAAGAAGCATGATCTATTTTATTCAGTTAAAAGGATTAAGTTTTAAGTATGATTGTGTAATAAGTTTGTAATCTATAACTTTAATAGTTGTTAGTATACCATTTTACACATAATTTGGTCTTGGTAGTCCCGTGGTAAGCTATTACGCGTCCCCATTCCGACCTAATCATGTAAGCGCATGCTGGCGCCGGTGCATACTTGCCGAGTCACTGTCTGGTGTAGCATAAGATATTGCAGTAAAACAACACCACGATAGCTAGTAACTGTAGACTTAATAGCTGAAGGTACATACAAACATACGCTCACGGGTATTATACAGCTCTTTGTACCCTAAGGCGTAATGAGAGATGTAAAAAAAAACTTAGTTCCATTAACCTAAATAGGTGCAAGCCGTTGCCGTCAATTACGCACTTTATGACTGAATAATACTCTGTCTACCTCTGATAGTTAACAATTCAATCCCTTAGTCGCCTATTCGAAACCCACGGGAAGAAATGGGGTGTCCCACCGAGACCCACGGCAACAGCTGAAGGTGGACTTACGAAAAGCTTTTAGAGTCTCAGTATTGTGTGAAATTTCTATATTAGATAATACTGTTTTATAACTTCAGCCGTGTGGTTGTATGTCTAGTTGAATTGGGCCATCAAATAAATAAATCAATGATACATCTATACTCACAGTCATGCTAAACCCCAAAGGGGTAGGCAGAGTGACGCCTCTGTAATTATTTGTCCTGTGTCTCAGGACACCAACAGGAAGAGATGAGTATGAAAATTAGTAACAAAACGGACTTGTCCTACTCTTAGTATTTATCCTGTGTCTCTAACGCCAGGCTCACCCACTTACCCATCACGCTGTTTCCCACATACTAAATTTTGACAGCTCTAAATATGACGTCAGACTCATATGACAGGCGCCATGAGAGACAAACAATGCTTAAGAAAAAAGAAGTAACGAGTTTAATTTCCGAATTCTTATTATTTTTTTTTTTGTATGCCCCAATATTCTTACTATAGACACCTTGATATAATTGTATCTTCGCATATTTGTGTATTTCTAAAAGTTATGTGAAACGTTATTTACTTTAAATTAAAATATTTCCATTTAGTGCACGTGAAACATAGTATCTATATTAACAAATATTTATTTAGATCTGATTTAAAAATATTTATATTACTCTGCAAATAAAAAAAAAATGTTTAGAAAACATAAAACCCGACTGCTTTACAAGTTTAATCATTGTCTTTGGTGACGTTGTTTCTAAAAGTTATTCATTGCGATTCAAACACACAATTACATGTCGAAGAACATCAATCCGTTAACGTTCTAGGCCATGACAAACATCATACATACGTACATAACCCTCCTAATTGCGCAATCGGTAAAATAGAGGATTGGTAGCATTTTTATGCAAGGTGGCCATGTTGCCAGCCTCCGTGGAACGCCACAACTATTCGACGCTGAAGATACAGAAGAATTTTAAGACGAATGTTTGTAAATAGGACCTATTCTTTAATTAATAGTACTATAAGTTCTACTTTTTTAAAACCGCAATAATTATTATTCCTTTGTCGCGGGGACTAGCAACACACAAAGCAATGGACACAAGTCTTTGTGAATCACGTAATATTTTGTCCTGTATGTAAATAGAACCCAAGACATTCATAGTCACAAACAGGCATGCCTAACAAATACATATAATAATAAGACAATATTTTCATTTTTATTATAATTTGTTTTGCTAACGAAATCACTTGGCAGAGTAAATAAATACATTAATAACCTTCGCACAATCATTTCATAGTCAAGGTTTAGTTAACATACTTTATCTAAGCAAAAAATAAATATAATTAAATGAAAAAGCTATTAATATACGATGCATAATTTAATCTTTTAGTATGTTATTCATACTTATATTATATTATTGAACAAAAAAAAAATACATTAATGCATCTATCCAACTTTATTCAATATAATTGTATATACATAGATTTTAACGCGTGATTGAATTTAATGATTGTGCAAAATTATAATACAGTCATTTTAAAGTGGTAATTAGCAGTTGCGTTACCTGTGGCATCACCAAATAACACATATCATTGATGAAGTCATTTATTTAGCAATGACACTGACATACAATCAATGTCAATACTTTTCAATTTAATGGTTTTAAGTCATTACGCTAATAAGAAACTGTTGGTGTTAAAATTGACTTGTAATTATTTTAATGGCCGTTGGTCTAGTAGTAAGTGATCCTGACTACTAAGCCCAAGGTCATGGGTTCGATTCAGAAATGTAAATAATAAAAAAAATGTGGTAATTCATCTAAATAGGCCTAAATATATTGCCGTGTGATTTTCGGTGGGGCAGAATAGGGCCACCAAGTCTCCTCCCGTTGGTGACGTAAAAGGCGACTAAGGGATCGGACTGTTATCTATCAGACAGTATATATACAGTCATACAGTGCCCGGTTGACGGCAATAGGGCCACTAAGTCTCCTCCCGTGTGTGTCGTAAAAGACAGTATATATAAAGTCACAAAGTGTCCGATTGACGGAAACCCCCTATTACGTTTGTGTGACTGAATTCTAGTCGTCACAATTTGGGTGTTTAATATACCTCTGACTACCCCTTCGGGTATACACGCGTGAGCGTATATGTGATAACAAATGCACGGATGGCGTAGCAGTTTAAGTGGTCACCTCGCCACCACACTACCGCACTGAGTGTTACGGGACAACCCCGTGCGGCGATCGAACCCACAACACAGGGCGCACTACTACACACGACACTACTTTGTGTAATCCTCAAATTGTTGTTCTGAGTTTGGGTGTACTTTGTGTCCGTTGTTTGAATGTTTGTTAAGTCCTCCGCGACACAGGAATTAATTCTAGTGAGGGAGTTGCCTTCATAAAAAAAAAAACTTTTTACTTCCACTTTTATCTTTCCTAAGTGCCTTTCTCTTTCAATTTACCAGAAGTAAGGTTAACCTCTTATTACATAAGACTAACCAAATTATTTCTGACAAAGTGTAATTTTAATACGGTTGAGTTTAAATGTATATGTTTGTAATATCCAATGGAATATTATATAAAATTGATGTCACAGTTTATTTAGCTGCTCTGGTCATTAAGCTATTGTATAAATTGCAGTACACTCAATAAAAATGCGCATTAGAAGTACTGAGCAACAATGTGTGTTGCCACAACAGAAAAAAAAACACTATGTTTTCAAAAGTGATGCTCAACAAAAAAGTATGGTAGCACCCGTTTCATCACGAAAACGACTCACAATGTTATTTACAAAGTAATTTAGGTTACACTTGCTTTACATTTTTTTTTTAAATATTATCAAATGTATATTATTGTAACCGACAATAAATATTTATCGCGGTAGTTACATCAAATTGCGACCGTAGTTCTAAATGTATATGAGTAGGGTGACCATTGTATCGTATTGTATAGTATTTGCGGGATAGTTCAAGGTATCAAATTGGTGTGTATGTATGTGTATTAAAAAAAAGAAAAAAAAAGCTGTAAAATAAATATGATGATGCCCTTTCAATACGTGGTTATCAGCCCTTATGCCCGTCTTAGGCCTCAGGAATGCCTCCTCAAAGGATCTTTATTGGTTATTTAACGTCTTATTATTTAAGAATCTAAAATGTCATTTGTGTTTGTTTTTTTTAAAGCCGTGGACACGATTTCTTAGAGTGTTAAACAACTAAAGGAATATCCTCAAACATATGAACAGCTGGTTACCGTTTATACGAGTGCATTCGTAGGAACACAGCGAGTGTGTGACTGATTGTCGCGTGACACACGGACGGCCGCGATGATCGATGTCATATGCTCTTGTCTAGTTGCGTTGTAATCGCTACTTTGAAAATAAAATTATTACTTTTGTTATAATTTTTTCATGTTTTTAAAGATTCAGTAATGAAATATAATTTAAGAAATATAAACTTCTTTAGTCGTGACGTAAATAACGTAAAGGAACAAAATTGTGTAATTTTTCAGGGCCTGTTTTAGAAGGACCTTAACTGTGTCCTGCCTATATTTCACATTATGGTTCAAGATACGGTTCACCTATATCTCATTGAAAAAAAAAAAATCTCTTTGGTGTCTCAAAATTATGTTACATATACATACATCACGCCATATATACTCGGAGACGTAGATAAAGGCGTCTCAAAATCCCACATTTTATTAAATTTCATTTACGTGTGATTAATATTTAATACAATTACTAATTAATAATAATAAATATAATTAAGACCCACATACGTAATGATTGGCAAGTCAACAACGCACTGTGTATATTATTCCATAAACATTCAAAATTTACCTTTACGTAAATTCTTTTTTTTTTATGCAATAGGGGACAAACGGGCCGACGGGTCACTTAATGTTAAGTAACTACCGCCGCCCATGGACACCCACAAGTGCGTTGCCGGCCTTTTAGGAAGGAGTACGCTCTTTTCTTGAGAGTTTGAAGGTCGTATCCGTCGTTCGGGAAATACGGCAGGCGACAATTTATTCCATAGGCTGTTTGTATGAGGCGAAAAGCTTCTGGAGAAGCGCACAGTGGTGGAGTGCCAATCATCCAGGTGATGGGGATAGATATTTGGTTGTTATCAGGCCTATTTTAAAAAGCCAATCAAAATTTGTTTGATTAAGCATTGATTAAAATATCGGTCACAAATCCCATATAGTTATATGTAAATGCAAACATTTACTCAACCCATTACAAAAATCATTAAATATCTTAAATAAATAACTAATAGATTTCTAATAGAGAAATTCAAATGAGATTTGAAAGTAAAATCGATAATAATCAATGTTGATGCAACACACAGTCATAAATCGTGTATACAATGTTTTTCGGCAATAAAATTATTCGGTCCGACATTTTGCGTGTCGATCTCGACGTCTGTGTTTCACACCATTGACGTGTGTGTAATGGAGAGGATACATGCACCTACGATATCTGTAATAGACAATTTATTGTCCATGGTAACAGTTAGAATATTGACAGTGTGTCATTCTCATTACTGCGTTCGAAATATGTCCATTGTTAAAAATAATTGCTTTTGCCGTTTAAAAGAGCTCACATAACATTATTGACTTGAATTAAATCGTAAAAAAAATAAGTTCTAAATAAAACACACCCCTAGCGTTTTCTATGTAAAAATAAAATACACACGACTTGAAAATCATTAATACTGCATCTGCACGTTACACTTCCTATTTATTGACAACTAGCTATTTTACATGACTTTGATCGAGTGAAAACTTTAAGCCATATATGTATCGTCATCAGCCTATTGCAATGCACTGCTGGACATAGGCCTCTCCCATTGCACGTCACTTCGATCTATTTTCGACTTCTCGCATCCAGCTCCTGCCAGCCATCTTGCGCAAATCGTCACTCCATATATTTATATATATTAATAAAAATATAATGTCTTTCTGTACATCATTCCACCCAGACCCGTTTTACCGTTAAGGCGTGATTTTTTTTTATGGTATAAGGGAACAAACGAGCAGGTGGGTCACCTGATGGTAAGTGACTTCCACCGCGCATGAAAACTTAACACTTGCAACTCAAGAGTCACAAGAGTGCTGTCCACCTTTTACGGAGGTAGAAAAGAGAGAAGAGAGAAGAGGAGAAGGAGAGGAAAGGAGGGAAAGGGAGTAAGGGAAAGGGGATTGGGCCTTCGGTAACCTCACTCACTCGGTCACACAATGCAATCATTCTTTAACAGCCGGTTTTTGGTGAGGCCGTGGTAATGCTCCGGTGAAGCCGGCCCTATTAGTACCAGTAATAGCAGTAATATTTAAAGCCTCTTGCAAAAGCAGAGATTTTCATTTCTTAATCTCTTTTTTAGCCGTGTGGTTCTCGGTGGAGTAGAATAGGGCCACCCCATTATCAGGCAGTGTATATACAGTCCTACAGTGTATTATGAAATTGTGGGATAATATAAATTATACTTGGCAAAAATTGGGTTTCGCTTCTGCCTTTTCTGTATATTTTTGACCAGTTTCACCAGTTTCAAGACACAGTACACTATAAGCAATGCTGATTGTCATTCTTTTCGTGACCCTTTCAATTAGCTAAAGTCGGAAAGACACGTTACTCGAATTTACAAAAAAAAATTTGCTCCTTAAACGGTCGAATGATCAATAGCCTTTAAAATAAAAACATAATTACGCGTCAGTGTGCCCGCTCCCTAACGTATTATATAGTAAACTCGAATCATGTCATTAATCAATTCATTTTTTTTAATGTAAAGGTGATTTTATTGTCCGCGAATAAGTCGTGGGTCCATTTGAATTAATGAATGTGGCAAGGTGGCCTCCGATTAATCCAATGTGTTTTATACTAGCTTTTGTTGCTGCTTTGTTTATGGTCACAGAAACACACAGCATTTCATACATGCATACATACATTCACGCGAACAAGTCAGAGTGTATTGCTGAGCGTGATTTAGTCCCCCTTGCGTAGTACGGAACAAGTCTTGACTTGACTGCACGGATAACGTAGCGGTTTAAGTGTGAGAATGTTGTGCGTTCGATCCCCGCACGTGGCAACACTTTGTATAATCCACAATTTGTTGTACTGAGTCTGGGTTTTCTTTGTGCCTATACCAATGTGTGTAAAGTCCCCCGCGACACAGGAATTTATCCTAGCGCGGGAGTTGTCTTTAACTGCCGGGCACTGTATGACTGTATATATACAGTCTGATAGATAACAGTCCGATCCCTTAGTCGCCTTTTACGACACCCACGGGAGGAGACTTAGTGGCCCTATTGCCGTCAACTGGGCACTGTGTGACTGTATATATAGTATACTGTCTGATAGATAACAGTCCGATCCCTTAGTCGCCTTTTACGACACCCACGGGAGGAGACTTAGTGGTCCTATTGCCGTCAACTGGGCACTGTGTGACTGTATATATAGTATACTGTCTGATAGATAACAGTCCGATCCCTTAGTCGCCTTTTACGACACCCACGGGAGGAGACTTGGTGGCCCTATTGCCGTCAACCGGGCACTGTGTGACTGTATATATACTGTCTGATAGATAACAGCCCGATCCCTTAGTCGCCTTTTACGACACCCACGGGAAGATGGAGTGGCTCTGGTCTACTCCACCGAGAACCACACAGCTATTCACCAAATGACTCCATTGTGTACAATAATTTAATATAAATAATATTTGACTGTGGTAGAGCCATGCTTTAGGCACGAATGGGCCGGCTCGGCCGGTGCGATACCATGGCCTCACAGAAAACTGTTTGTGAAGCAACTAGTGAGGTTTCCGGACGCCCAACTCCCCCTCCCTTCATCTCCATCTCCACTTTCCCCTCCTCGCTTTACCTCATCCCTGATCACTCAAAGGCGGGCATCATACTTGCGACTCTTGAGTTGCAGGTGTCTATGGACTGCGGTTATCACTCATCAGGTGACCCGTTTGTTCCTCTGTCCCCTTATATTATATAAAAAAGATGTTTTTGCGTCTACCATGTAAGTTATGTTTCTTATCTTGATTACATCGACATACGGGTGTGTTTTGCGACCCTGACTGGTGTGTGTGCTTGAACCACTGATTACACTCCCCAATCCATCTGTATTAGCAATATCCCTTTTCTTTTCTTGCTATCTTTACCTTCCTGTCAATGTACTCTATATTTTCTAATCAAACTTCTTTTAACAGTGGTAGAGCCATGCTTAGACACGAATGGGCCGGCTCGACCGGTGCGATACCACGGCCTCACAGAAAACCGGTTGTGAAGTAACGCTTGCGTTGCATTTCGCCGAAATGAGTGAGGTTTCCGGAGGCCCAACTCCCCCTCTTCCCTTTTCTCTCCCCTCATCTCCTTTCTCTTATTTCCGCTCCCTGCATCCCCCATCTCTTATCACCCTCAAACGCGGGCAGCGCACTTGCGACTCTTAAGTTGCAGGTGTCCATGGACGGCAGTTGTCACTTACCATCAGGTGTCCGGTCTGTTCGTCTGTCCCCCTATAGTATAAAGAAAAAACCAAAATTGCCTGTAAGACAACAATAAGCTTGCCGCTTATTACGTATACAAGTCTGGAATATACCCCTTCGAGGAAACTGGTGTAAGTGTATATCTTTACATATATAATTCTACTGTACGTGTGTATACCACTGAACTCCTCCTAAACGGCTGGACCGATTTGAATGATTTTTTTGTATGCGTGGCACCCTCGTTGGTTTAGATTCACATCATCATCAATCAGCCCGGCAGATGGCGCTGCAGTCGGTATCTAGGTTATTTATCTATACTGCAACTTCAGGACAACGTGTGTCGGGTCCGCTAGTATACATATAAAATACTTTGTCCTAAATTACTGGCTCACGGATCAATGCACAGCAAAAACCGCTGATCCTAGAAACCTGAAACTTAAAGGATGTGTTTTTTACATGACGTAAGCATCCGATAAGAAAGGATTTTCCTAGTGTATGTATTAGTAATGTATACTCTTCAGTTAAACAAATCAACACACCACAAAATCTAGCCCACTGGCGTTTCAAACCCGAGTTAGCAGTATTCCTTGCTCTGTGATCAAACTGTGTGACACAACATTTGGCATCATGTTTTGACGTCGGATTTTTGGATTAAGTTTGTTTAAGTTGAACAAATCTTTTAAGAGCAGAAAGAAGTTTAACGTTACTTACGAGAGGGGGGCAAGCTGTTTGATAATGAAAGATAAACAACACAAATAAAACAACAGATTAGTTTACTGTTTAAATTGTAAACAATATACGAAACACGACAATATTTTTATATTTTATAATATTCTGGATATTTGGTCGTTTGGATGAAATCGCCGTGAGCTATAAAACTGCGTATTGTTATAGCCACATACATGTGACATGTTCATTTTATTTTTAACCACCAACGCAAAAGGAGGGGTGTAATAAGTTTAACGTAACTGTGAGTATATACATGTGTGTCTGTCTGTGGCATAACTCGTAAACGAATGAAATGTGTCTTAATCAAATATGCTTAGCCGGGTTTAAGAAAATCTACTCATCCGTTTGTAGATTATCACCTCTTACCTGTTGAGTTGCTTTCAAGTCGGAAATATTTAAAATTTATTTATACTTAAAACGTATATCTGCAATAAAGAAATAAATAAATATATTACTTTCAGTTATACCGTGGGAGAGGCATGCTTAGGCACGAATGGGCCGGCTCTACCCTTATAGTAGCAGGGCACTGTATTGCCGAGTGAGTGAGGAGGAGTAGATGGACATGGACGTTTTTATCGGGCCCACATTATATTTGGATCCATCTATCATTACTGACACGACTTTTATTGCCAATCAACCTGATAAAGCGGTGATAGACAGATTAGAGCGAGCAATGATTGTTGACAGTACCATTCCGCATGACGACCGTCCATAAAGACTGAAAAAGTAAATCAAATTAAATATTTAGATTTAGACCATGAAGTTGTTTACATGTGGGATGTGAAGTCTGCAGTCGTTGTGCAGATAGTCATATCAGCTCGTGGGTTGATTGCCAAGAGCCTCGACCAACATCTCTCAGCTGCCTGATCTGTCCTACTTGATACAGCTCGTCTTGTTTCTATAATTGGAGCCCAAGCTTGTTCCCTGTACCTGGTCACCTGATGGTAAGTGACACCGCCGTCCATGGACACTTGCAACTCAAGAGTCGCAAGTGCGCTGCCCGCCTTTGAGGGTGATGAGGGATGGGGGATGCAGGGAGCGGAAAGAAGAGAGGAGGGATGAGGAGATAAGAAAGAGGAAAAAGGAGATGAGGGGAGAGAAAAGGGGGGAGGGGGAAGTGGGCCTCCGGAAATCTCACTTAATTCGGGGAAATGCAATACAAGCGTTACTTCACAACCGGTTTACTGAGAGGCCGTGGTATCGCACCGGTCGAGCCGGCCTATTCGTGCCTAAGCATGGCTCTACCACTACTAAATATTACAATATTAATTACCAATTATAAAAGAAATATTAAAGTCTAGAGATTATTTGGTATTCGGTAATCGTACTACAGTTCTTCGGTAATCGTTTCTGTATTGATGCTTGTTTGGTAATAAGTTTCTGTGAGAACAATAACAATGTAATACAGCAAGTTATCAAGTTTTACGTCAAAAGGACACATCGACAAAGAACTTGATAAGCAAATAACATTCATTTCTGATACAATATAACATCAGTATTGAATTCGCTAAATCCAATCAATACACCGTTAGCGCGGGGTCTCAGTGTCGACGGGGAGCGAACGTTATGATTATATTAATGAAGTTTTTGAACTAGCTCCTGATCAAATTATTGGTTGTTTAAATTTAAGGGAAAATATGAACTCTGAAGAAGTGAAACTATAAAGACTTCATAATCATTATTACACTATTCTTAGTTTTCTAATTTAGTTTAAATATAATAAGGAAATTTCATACAAACATACACTCACTGCTGTATCCCCAAAGGGGTAGGCAGAGGCGTAACTACCGCCCACATTTGTCGATTATAATTTTGTCCCATTTACGTAATAGGGAGCCCAAAAGACCCAGAAGACTTTTGGAAATTTTATGGGAAAATTTGTAGTGCATTGATAGCAAAGGGAGGGTAGAATGGAAACTGAAATAGCTTATACAGATGGATTGGGGAGTATAAGTAATATCTCAAGCAAGTCAGGGTCGTATAACTATGACACGAACTGACTGGAGCCGGGAAGTTCGAACTCTGACTAAAAAAACGAAAAGCTAAAACTAAAACACAAGAGTAATTTTTACCAGCGATTCTGTATTAGATTATTTTACTTTTTTCTAAAATTCTTATTGTCAATCAAATGAATATATAATTGATAGGGTAGGATAAAATAGCTTTACTTGTCATTATAAAATTTGTTTTCACATGCTTGTTTCATCAATAATTATGCACATGACAATTTGCAATGTCCTGCACGACACAGGCCTCATTGCTAGAGCATCGAGTTGCAGTTTTAAATATATAAATGTTGACCGCTACCGCTTATCGCTAGCATTAGCACCCTACGTTATATGGCGAGTAAGTGGCGGGTAGATCCCTCGGGATTTGAGTGCTCAACCCCTGTTATTGTTTCAATCTCTCGCCTGCCGAGCAGAACCGAATGAAAAAGTTGCTACAACCGCAAGTACTTTGTGAAATTTTCGTCAACTTTGTTTTCCTTTTTGGGAGTTATCAAAGAAACATCCTTGATTGAATGAGAATACTGTAACAAGAAAGATTAGTTATTCAAAAATCTGTTATTCGTTGGAATATTTATTAAGTCATTATTTAGGGAGCCCTAGTGTCCTTACTCCCTAGTTATAGGAAAAGCCGTAGTTGGTGTGTTGGAGCTAGTCTTTAGGATTAATACCTGTATCGCGGGGACTTTACAAACATTCAAATAACGGACACAAAGAGCACCCGGACTCAGAACAGCAGAGGTTTACATAAAATGTTGTCCTGTAAGGGGACCGAACCCACAACACACCTTCACTTAAGCCACTGCGCCATCCGTTCTCTTGTAAAATTGTCGACAGTCAAACTAAATTTACTACTGAGCAACATCAAGTTAAAATGAAATTAAAATTAAATTTCTTCATTTCATAAAATTTAACAACAATTATTTGCAAATCGTCTTGGTATTTTTTTAAATATAGATCAGCACAAACAGAATCACCACAACTGTAGGTCAATTAAATACCTGCCTGTCTTAAACTATAACCACCTGTTTTCAAAATGGTTGAGCCTCATAAGAAGAAATTGGGCCAACAAACTCATGACCACTCTTTTAAATCAAAATATAGCTATAACATTTTTTTTAAGACAACTTCCCCACTAGGATGTACTCCTGTATCACGGGGGACAATACAAACATACAAATGAGGAACACAAAGAATACCCAGACTCAGAGAAACTATTTGTGGATCACACAATTTTTGTCCCGTGTAAGAATCGAACCTACGACCTTCGGCACAGCAGTCAGGGTCACTAACCACTAGACCAACAGGACCGTCAATCGCAATGAGACGTCATCAGTTCATCAAAACCGTCTGTGAAGCAACGCTTGTGTTGCATTTCGCCGGAATTAGTGAGGTTTCAGGAAGCCCAACTTCCGCTCTCCTCTTTCTTTTCCCCTCATCCTCCCTCGGTTGTCACTTAGCATCAGATGACCCGTCCGTTCGTCTGTCCCCCTATATTATATAACATGTAACAACTGTATTTTTAGCCTACTTCAAAAATAGAGTAGGTTCTTTTTTATCTTATCTCTTATTTATTTGTGTATATTAAGCGATATCTCCACAAATGTAACGTCTCATTTTCAAAATGCTTTATTCAATAGAATATTTACCCCCGCGGTGGTACCATTGTAAACTATTAAAAAAAAACAATTATTATAAAATTGACAATTCCAGGATAAAATAAATAGGTGCCATATATATATATATACCAGTGGTAGAGCCATGCTTAGGCACGAATGGGCCGGCTCGACCGGTGCGATACCACGGCCTCACAGAAAACCGGTTGTGAAGTAACGCTTGCGTTGCATTTCCCCGAATTGAGTGAGGTTTCCGGAGGCCCAATTCCCCCTCCCCCCTCTTTTCTCCCCTCTTCTCCTTTCTCCTTTTTACCATCTCCTCATCCCTCCTCTCTTCTTTCCACTCCCTGCATTCCCCATGCCTCATCACCCTCAAAGGCGGGCAGCGCACTTGAGTTGCAAGTGTCCATGGACGGCGGTGTCACTTACCATCAGGTGACCCGTCTGTTCGTCTGTCCCCCTATAGTATAAAAAAAAAAAAAAAAAAAATATAGCATCTCGACCCATTCAGCCGTTCAGGAGTGATTGAGTTACAAGCATACAACCTTTCGCATTTATAATAACAGTAAAATTGGTTTACCTTTAAAGCCTGGAAAATATTATAAACATGGCTACCAAAAAATAATACATTTATACCAAAATTGCAGTAATATTGAAGTGCTAATAGCTATATTATTATCACTATACGAATCGTAAATCCCAACACAGTTATTATACCTTGCGGTAATGTTTAAGGTATATATATATATCTAGATATTCCTATTTATCTAACTACATATACACTGTCAGTTATATACAAGAGTTGTGATAACAGGGCCATCCCAGCTCTCGTAAAGTACGTATCGTAAAAGGCGACTGATGGATCTGACTGTTTTCTGTTTTCTGAAGTCACACTTTACATGGATTCCTAAAGCTGATGAGTGCTCTCGAAGACAAAATGAATTTTCGCTTGCGTATATGGTCATTACTCCGATCCTTAGTGTAATGTTTTGAAGCCTTTATTTACAGTAGTGAAGCCCTTATTAACAACAATATTTTACAGTTTGCAAGCCTATATGTCAACCTTACACTTTAGTAATTAAAAATTGGGAGTGTATTGTCAAGGGAAGGTTAGGAAAAGGACTGGCATTACGTAGGGGTCAGGAAATGTGTCATGTTGCAAATTTTAAACTAGAACTTAAAACTCACGAAATCTAAATAAAAGATTGTATCTAAACTCACCTCAATAACTGAACAAACTATTCCATCAAATCTAAACCTACTTTTAAAAGGAAATGATCACATTTTATTGGCACTTTTATTGCCAACATGTTGGCGAACATAACTGGCGCGTCGGCTCGTTTCCGCGCCACCGGAAGTGGAGTGCTGTCGCCGGAAATCCATGAGATTGAACAAAAATTGCGAACGCGTCCGCGCCGCTTCGTGATCGAATCACTCCTTGTGATTGGTTCGGGGCAAACGTGTTAACGATATTCTTTGGTTAACGTTATTTTGTGTTATTTTATGAAGTCTTTGCTCTTTTTGCCGTTTATTTTTACACTCTAAGGCTAAAACTTAAACTGCCAATACCCCTGTATAAACTATATAAAAAACCCCATTCATTGTTAAGTACTAAAAGAATAGCACTTACTCAAAATATTGATCATCTGCAACAAAAACGTGACAATCTTCGCTTATGGACACCTGTAGCTCAAAGATCGTAAATGCGCTGCTCGCATTTGAGGTCGATGAAGGAGGGATAAGGGCAGAGGAGAGAGGAGAGGGGAATGAGGGTAGGGGAAAGAGGAGTGGGGGAGTTAGGCTTTCAGGACCCTCACCCACACATCAATAGATTGGAAGCATTGTTTTGTCTACCGTTTTTCTGTGAGTCTTTGGTTATACTCGTTCCCCGAAAGGAGTGAGGTTTCCGGTGACCCAATGCCCCTCTCCTCTTTTCGATCTCCTCATCGACCTTTTTTCTTTCCCTCAAAAATACAATCAAATTGAAACCTACTCCTTTTTGAAGTCGGTTGAAAAAGAATTATCAAATTAGGTGCAGTCGTTCGTGAGCTATGCACGTTTTATAAAATAAGGAAGTTATCGGACGAGTAGAGAAAAATAAAATCTATCTGTTCCCGTGTATGACGTAATAGGTGACTATTTGGGCTGTTATCTTATAAATATTTTACGCAGTTACATATTGTCATGACCAAATCATAGAATTGATCACTTCACGATGTGTCACTTCAACCATTTCATGTAATGGTCACAAAACGCATAAAACGAACGACCTTTTAATGATATATACAGGCCTACAGAGCCTTAAAGACGGCAATACGCTTGACCCCTATCATATAAGTGGGACTCTGCCTACCCCTCCGAGTGTATAAGCGAATGTACGTATGACTACTTTTTTATATATTCTATTTTTATTATACTAAAATTAATTATAATTATTGTAAAACACAAAATATCGCTCAAAAAACAATTCCAAATTTAACAGTGAAGTTGCAAATTCGATAGTGCGAACATAGTCATCGAATCGCGTTCAATATGTTCTTATTAATATGGTAATCGATACATTTATGTTACATCAACTGACCATTCTGATATCAATGATACAATATATCAACCACTAAAAAAGTGTAAAATTTCACAATCAATACATCAAAATAAATTGTCTTCCAAATACGAAAACACTTTACCGATTAATAACACATTATAAACTCATGAGATACATTCAGGTTATAATGGGGTTTGTTTTTGTAAGACCCCACAATAATGTTTTATGGGAAAATTATACGATAAAAGGTCGCTAATAAGCCGTTTGTTAATCTAGAACTTGTTGTGTGGGGCAACCTTGTACAAGGCAAAGAGTTTGTGACAAAATGTCTGCTGCTTATTCGTGCAGCTCATTATTTTACATTTAATAAAATCTAGGTTACATACGTCTCTTTTAGGTTTCATATCTTCTTAACAGCAAAGCAGCAAGTACCAGAGTCTAAAAATGAAATATAAAAAATAAAATATTCTGTCATAAAAGTGACATGCAGTAAGTACATTATTTTCCAGAAGCATTTTACCTCGCACAAGCGGCCTGTGGATTAAAATGTCACCTGCCGTATTTCCAAACAATTCGACCTTCAAATCTTCTAGAAAAGAGCGTATTCTCATCTAAGAAGCCAGCAACGCACTTGCGACTTTAGAATTAAATCCATAGGCGGCGAACGTCGCTTACCATTAGATGACCCGCCAGCTCGTTTGCCTTTCTCATAAAAAAGGTACCGCTTTCATCAGTACATTGTATATATACTTGTATGCTATGTTTTTCTTATTATTAGAAAAACATTAGAAATTGTGCAAATATCACTTATATTTTACAGTGAACATTCTACCGCAAACTAACTGCCAACGTCCAAAAATCACGTCAATCGACATTTTTTTTCTAAAGTCGAACGGGACGTTCAATAATTAGATGTTCCCTGTAGACGGAATAGTCTTGCCCCCTATTACGTTAGTGGGACCAAATTCAAATTAGCAAAATATGAATACCCCTTAGGGGATACAGGCGTGAACGTTTGTATGTATGTACATATGTACGTGTTATCATTATACAAAATGTCAGCGCATTTGTCATTATCAGAAAGATTGTAAGGTGTCTCATTAATTCTTTAACGATTCGGTGATGTACTTTAATCGTTTGTTTTAGAAGCCTGTAGGTTAAGTCATATGTCGATCAGCTCATCAACACGGGACTAATATTTTTTTACAGTAATACGTAAGAAGTAGGGTTACGTTTTACAATTGTATGTATGTAGGTATATATTATTTGAGTTCTTCAACAGTAGGACATAAAATATACTATTTTAAGAAAACATCAACGAAAAAAGAGAGAAAATTAATAATACAATCAGTTTTATACTTATTAAACAACTTTTTCTGTGCGAGAGCCATTGCTGCAAGCATGCACGAATGGGCCCGCTTGAGTAATACCACAGCAACACAGAAAACCATTAGACACACATTGCTTGCATTGTATTGCCGAATGAGAGAGGGTACCGGAGGCCCAACTCCACATCTCCCCACCCCCCTTTACCCATCACCTCGCCCCCGCTATCACCCTCAAAAGTTGGCAGCACATTTACAACTATCGAGTTGCAGGTGTCCATGGATGGTGGATCTCACTTGTCATCAGGTAGCCTGTCTGTTCGTCTGTCGCCATATATATATAGCCTAACGAAAGTCTAGTATTTAGAACAATATACAGTAAATTAGATTGATAGACAGACAGAGACTGAGAGACTGGACTGTTATCTATCCGATAATACGTATACAGTTTGAATATGGAAATGAAAAAAATTGTTTATTTCTTTGTTTCACAAATATTTTTATTATATGATACGATGTAGGTGTGTATGTGTAAACCGCTGCGGAATTAACAGGTCTCCACAACAGGCAAGCCTAACAGTGCAGTAGCAAGAAGTAACAGTGGTAGAGCCATGCTTAGGCACGAATGGGCCGGCTCGACCGGTGCGATACCATGGCCTCACAGAAAACCGGTTGTGAAGCAACGCTTGAGTTGCATTTCTCCGAAATTAGTAAGTATATTATTTTTATGTTTACTTTTTTTTTTTTTTTTTTATATTAGCCTACCATAGTGACTCCACTTTGCCTGATACTACACCATTCGTTCTTCTCACTAAGAATATTTTTGCTTTTAAGATACACTAAATTATATTCCAGTGGTAAAAATTTGGGTGATTGACAGGCCTCTGCCGTCATGAAACAACGACCACAAAGAACACCTTACAACTTGTGTTAAAAGTTATTTCGGAAAACACAAAAAGAAAACTGTCTCTTAAACAATGCTTGTACTGTGGGACCGAGTGAGTGAGGTTACCGGGAGCCCAATCCCCTTTCCTCTAGTCCCTTCCAGGCATCTCCTTGCCCTCCCTTTCCTCTACCCTTAAAGGCAGACAGCACTCTTGTGACTCGTGACTTACAAGTGTTTGTGGGCGGCGGAAGTCACTTACCATCAGGTGACCCGTCTGCTCGTTTGTCCCGTTATACAATAAAAAAAAAGTATTTATGGATGAAACAAATTTTAGTTCCGAGTGGGAATCGAAATCATGATCTCTATCTCAGCGGACTAATCAAAGCTCATGGCGAATAGATTGTCATAAACATTATTGTCATCATTGATTTTCAGTCATCACACATGTACTATATACTATAAATTACTTCCAAAAACCAACGCTTTATCTGAACCTGTGATTCAGAACGATGTTTTTGCGTCCACCATCGATAATGGAAGATAATTGCATTAATAAAAGACACGCCATCAGTTCATTAAGTTATTGCCCCATAACCTCTCGATGTATCAACACGGTTTTTGTACGAGCGAAGTGAGGAAAATAAGGAGTAAAGGTGGTGTCTGACTATGAACCAAATATCCTAAGACGTCATGAATTTAAGAAAGGTCAAAGACAAAGTTTTATACCTTTATATAATTAAATCATTTATTGGTTTTCAAGCAATGCTTACATTATAAATAATAATAATAATAGCGAAGAGTTTCGATCAACACCTTAAGAGACTCTTCATAGATGGCTGTATCGAGGGACTGATGCAGAAGGCAGTTCCCCTACGGCCCATATTGTCAGGAGGTATCTATCTTTGGAATAATACAATAATCCGGACTGCATGAAGTCAAAAATGCTAATCACGGGTGTCTCACCACGGTCAACATGTAGGCTGCTCAGCCTTAACCGACAAGACATACGAATAGTGGTAAGAACGAGTGTGAAGGAGTGGCTACACAACGGGCTAGTATCACGAGGACGCTCGGAAAGCGTGAATGCCCCCGGAGGCTTTTGTGTGTGTGCTTCTGGAAGGAGTTAGGTTGGCTCAATTAGTCGGCTTGTCTGTACGCATAACCGATTAAGAGTATAAATGCGGAAACGGAGCCCTATGCCAATACCAGTAGAGGGATCGTACCTCTCGGCTACAGCCAATTAGAGTTACAAGTATGCGAACCCGACGTCCCGGAGTTATTGCGCTCCCCATTCCTTCCGTATAAACAATATACATACCTATCCCTTCATTGTTTCCGTTTAATTTCAGCTCTTTCCTACAATATACGTTTGTCCACCTTTAACTCCTAAATTGCACAGTTGTCGGCAATAGGCTTGGTGGCTTGGCGCTTAAGTGAGTAACAGCCTTTATAATTTTCTTTATTCCTAATAAGGATGTCGTAGAATTTGAAGTGACATTGTCCCACTCCCAATGATTTACGCGTCAAGAATATATAACATCTGCATATCTGGTATGGGTAGCTGTGCAGTATAATAAATATATGTGCGAGTGTAAATTACTGTATTTTAAAAGCATTTGTACATTGTAGCAGATATTAATGTTTGTAGCAGAATTGTAGCAGATGATCCCTGAGTTTTAAATTGTATGTTTTATGTGACAGTTGACACTTGAATGAAGTTTATTATGTCGATATATACCTTACGATATTGAAATATTTTATTACAGTGTAGAGAAGACTTAATTACTCTTACCGAATCAATTAGTTTTGTTACTACGTTATTAGAATAAATGTCTGGTCTTAGGTTATCATTTTGTAGGTATCTTCACCAATCCATCTGCTTCTGGCCTCGTCATATATGTATATATTAAAAAAAAAACATGGTTGCCAAAGCATCGGTAGGTGTATGTAGATATTAGGTTTTAAACCTAATTGAAAAAAGAACTTCATAGTGATTTTTAACAGTGATAGAGCTATACTTAGGCAGAAATTGGCCGGCTAGACCGGTCACAGAAAACCGACTGTAAAGTAAAGTTTGCGTTACATTTTCCCGAAATTAGTGAGGTTTCATGCTCTCTCTCTTTCCCATCTCCTCATACCCTATCCCTCATCAGCCTCAAAGGCGGGCACTTGCAACACTTTAGCTGCAGGTGTCCTTGGACAGTGGTCATCACTTACCGTCTGTTAGTTTGTCCCCCTATTTTTATAAGAAACAAAGATGAAGTTTCAAGTTGGAAGTGTAATATAGTATATGTGGGTACCAGCGTTTTATTGCTATAGCTTTGAAAAATAAATTTAAAGCTCGTTTTTTAATTTCGTTATGCTCGGCATGGATGTTTTTTAGCTTGTCATAATTGTATCGCAAATTAATTATGTGTTTCTTTCTTTTAATTGTTGAGTCATATAGAACTCTCCACTACCCCCCCACCTCCTTCTCCCCATATCCTCATACCCCCTTTCTTCTGTCTCCTCCCCGCACCCCCCTATCACTCGTCACTCTCAAAGGCGGCAGCGCACTTACGACTCTTAAGTTGCAGGTGTCCATGGACGGCGGTTGTCACTTACTCTCGGGTGACCCGTCTGATCGTCTGTCCCCCTAAAGATAAAAACAAAAAAAAACACATCTCATATATTGCCTAATTAATGATATATACTAAAATAAACTGTTATCGATAAAGTACGCAACTCGATTGCAATTCCTATCGATCTTAACTATCAATACGTCGTAATTTACTAGTATCGTACACTTTCGTGTCATGGAGAAAATATTCTCATATCAGTAATAGTCAAGTCTCAATACACTATCAGAAACAAATATCCGGCGATTAATGAAAATAGTGTATTAATACATTGTGCAGCATCGAATGTAGCAATATCCTGGACCAAACGCCAACGGCACTAGGGCACTAGTACCCTGAATCCACAATCATTGTATTCTCAACCTTATATCTAAATGCAAAGATTCTTAATCAAATAGCTACCTTCAGTTATAGCTGTAGTACTTCGTCTGGTTGTAGAATTTGAAACCTTCAAGCGATGAGCTTTAAGTTGAAAATCTATTCTTTTCAGTTATCAATTATATTGTAATGAAGATAGGTAGGAAGCATGATTAGCGAGTTTTGGAACTAAAGTTTTTGTGTGGTTTTGTTGTGTAATATTTCAGAAATAGTAATTTAAATGTTAATCATGGTTAACTAATACATGCAGTTAGAAAAAAAGAGCTATTTTTTAACCTTACTACCTTCTAATTCAGCATCTTGATTACTATAATACAGTAGTAGCTAGTGAATGACTGTGAAGTCAAGTCATCGTGAATCAAAACGTCAGAAAACCAACTTACATATGTAAAGCCGTGCTTACGGGCGAATGGGCAGGCTCGACCGGTGCGATACCACGGCCTCACGGAAAACTGGTCATGAAGTACCGCTTGCTTTGCATTTCCCCGAAATGAGCGAGGTTTCCGGAGGCTCAACTCCCGCTCTCCCCTCACCCCTCTCCTCTTTCCTGTCTCCTCACCCCCTCTCTTCTTTCCTCTCCCAGTATCCCCCCTTTTCTCATCCCCCTTAAAGGCTGACAGCGCTCTTCCGACTCTTGAGGTACAGGTGTCCATGGACGGCGGTTGTCACTTACCATCAGGTGACCAGTCTGTTCTTCTGTACCCTATAGTATAAAAAAACCGTGTGGTGTCGTAGGACACCAGATAGGAACGAAGTTCGTTATTATAAGGAAAGCTTCAAATTTCCGTTGTTTGTAATACTTTTACTAGATGGCAGTGTTACACCATATTTTGTTTTAAAACAAAAACCACTAAACTTTTTGCAGTTCATAATAGAAACACTAGATGGATAACACAGCAGTATTGTCAATAAATAAATAAATCTTACGCTTTTTTTTTTGTTTAACGTTACGGACGTTTTTTGCCGGCTAGAGTACCCCTCAGCAACGCCCCATATGGAATTTCCTTCCAAAAATATGTTGTCATACTACACATTCAAACTTTATCCAACGCCTATATATCCAGAAAGGGGTAAGCATATGCGTATCTTACCTCTCTCTCCTGGTCAATAATAATTTGGTTCAACTTACGTGATAGCAAGCAATCCGGGCACTGTAATAGTATGATTATGTATTTACTGTTTGATAGATAACAGTCTGAACCCTTAATCAATTCTTACGACACAAATTAGGTGGTCCTATTCGACTCCACTGCGATCCACACGTCAAACATCATATGTTGCTATTATCAACTTGAAGGGTTAATTTCAATAGACTTTACCCATAATCTACGTTATTTAAAACCCAGTTAGATAAGGAAGCTTGAATATTGCGTTAGTATACTTATATATGTATATATATTTTTATATAATAAAGGTGGACAGACGAACAGACAGGTCACCTGATAGGAAGTGACAACCGCCGTCCATAGCCAACTGCATCTCAAGAGTCGTAAGGGCGCTGTCCCTTTTTGAGGATGATGAGGGATGGGTGGATGAGAAGACGGTAAAGAGGAGAAGTGGAGCTGGGTCTCCGGATACCTCAATTTTTTTTAGGGAAATGCAAAGCAAACGTTGCTTCACAACCGATTTTCTGTGACCTACAGATACTTAATACATCAGACAAAAAAAAACTAAAACAATTCATAAACTCAATAAAATAGTCAAACATGAGTTATAAAGTGTATACCTTCACGGTACTCGGCGAGAGGGTGAGCAGCAATCACGTTTATTGAATTTAGGACCGCCCTTGAAATCACTTTACTTTAACGCGATAGAGGGGAGCGATGTGTTTTGTCAAACACAAATTGTATTTTTAAGGTCAGTGCTTTTGGAAAATCGATATTAAATCAAAGAACAATCCTTTTCAAGCGACTTCAAGAAGGAGGAGGCTTTCAAACTGCATTTTTTTTTTATTTGAAAGCTGGTGCATCCCGTATGGTCCCATTTTAGTTCATTCCAGTTCTGACTATGACATCCATGGGGAAACCATATAAGTCTTAAATTTACATTAAGCATGAACGCGACAAATGGACGAATAACTAAATATCACGCCATTTTCGATGATTCTTTTTTTATAGGAAATAATGTACTCTAAAGGTGAGAGTTTGATCCAGATCCAGATCCATTGTGATAATGACTTCCATGAGAAAACCGTATAAGTCTTAAATTTTATGAAAGACGCATTGAATGAGTCCGTTTTCTACTTTTTAAAGTCCGATTATTGTTATTTTCCAGTTTTAAAAGATATTTCTCGCACTAAGTATTATTAAGCGAGTATTTGACAGGAGTTAAGAACTTCACTCATCACCATCTTCTGCCCTTAGTGATGGTCTTGGTCTGCGTGAGCTAATATCCGCAACTCGACTTCTTCTGTGCGTGACAGGGTGAAATGGCTGCTATTGCCATCCCAACTCCTCAAGATAATTTGACAGCCCAGGTAAACACCTGGGCTCTCTAGAGGTTGTGGCCCGGTGTGTGGGCATTCCTGTCCACTCCAGAAGGATATGGCAGCCGCCTCTTCCTCATACACTACACTAGTCTACACTAGTCTCCAGTCTATACGAGGGAGAGCCTCCTTTGGCTGTCATCCACTCACTTCTCTCTTCTTTCTTCTTCTCTTATCCTTATTTTATTTGAAGTCGATGCAATTGTCCTTTTCTTTCATTCTACTTTATCACTCTTCTTTTCACTGATAACTCCCTTTCTGGCTATATCCTCGTTCACGCAGTCTGTCCATCTTTTCTGTGGTGGTCCCCTACTCTTATATCCGTCAACTTCCATACCTACATAAAACATTCTCATATTTTCATCCTTTCCCATCACATGTCCATCTCTTGCTCCTCAACTTTTCATTCACTGGCACTTCTTTCAGGCTCCTACTAATGTACTCCTTCCTCCCCTGGTCCATCCCGGTAACACCGCACATCCATCTCAACATTCCACAAGCTGGCATATCTCGTCCGTTCTAATTGTGGGCTACCTTCCAGATTCATATGGCAATGGTAAATTAACAAAGAAGTGTTATTTAAGAGAACAGTAACTTAAGATAATGACAATTAATTAAGTTGTTGATAACATCAAAGAACCCGCCAATTAAAAGATAAATAGACTAGAAGATCTTCTAATTTAAAGAGATACATGCCCCAGATACATAACAAACCAGTTTCTATTCTTAAATTGTCACATTCTCTAAAATGGAAGCAACTAACTGCCCAATGCAACTTTAAAGTCAATTCAAAATATTTTCCCACTGTGTAACAAACCTAGCATCGAGAAAACGTCCGGAGATCACGGAACCCGTTCCACTTCGGCTACTAAATAAAATCTATTCTCAGCAAAAGCAAAAAGAAAATATTACTTATTATTTGAAAAGTCGCACAAACAACTCTTAACAAATTCTAGTAATATCTATGGTACCTATAACACTGTATTCAATAAGGAGGCGCTATAAATCCCCGGAGAGCTCTTGTGTTACGGCGCTAAACGTCTCCGCTGACAGTCGGAGCGTAGCCCTTCTTTACAAATAGCGGTTAATTGAAAATGGAACCCTGCCTTGTGGTCCAAGTTACACATTTACAGCGAGTAATTTTACATATGTGGATTTAATTTACGGGTTGGATATACGTTAAGTTCTTTAAGGATCAGGGGAGAAGATTGCGGAAACAACAATTAATGAAGTTTCCTTTTAAACAGGCAACTCCCGTCTAGGAATTATTGCTGTGTTGCGGGGGACTTTATAAACATACAAACAACGGACATAATGCATATTGCTCAGCAGTGATAATCACTAATGACCAGCCGACAGACCAGTCAATTGATTCCTGCAGGGGTGGTGTGTTGTCAAGATTCTTTTTATAATAAGGGGGAACAGAAGAACTGACGTTTCACATGATGGTAAGCGACAACCGCCGCAACAACACCTGCAACTCGTAAGTGCACTGCCCGCTTTTGAAGGTGATGAAGGGTGGAGGAATGCAGGGAGGGAAAGAGGAGAGCGGGATGATGAGATGGAAAGGTCTGGGGAGTGGATAGAAGAGAAGGGGAGTTGGGCCTTCGGGAACTGCATCTAAATAAAGAGAGAAGATTTTTTTTTTATTGATAGACACATAAGTAAAGCTAAAAATTAAGATCTGGTAGCATTCACCAGACATGTTCCTGAAGCTGAATTTCAACCAGACCCTCTATGTAATACAGATATCAGTCTTCATTACTCCATCGGTTTTTCTTCAAACTATACAAACTATTTAGAGCATTGATAAGGTCGTCGTGTAACTTGCCTAGACAATAATATAAATAGATCGCTTCTTCCCCTCTCATGGGCTACACCCTAAGTCAGGGGTGCTCAACAGGGTCGCAGTGAGTGTTGCCTGTAACAACAGCATTATAACCTTAGCCTTTTACACTGACAGCCTAAATAGCCCTCTATCCAATGTTGTTTTACCATAGACTTATGCTTGTGGAATAACATTTGACGATTTTAATGTATGGGGTTGTTGTCTATGGTTAAGGGGGTCTTTCGGGAATTAACACAAGGCCTATAGAATGTTTCTTTGTGTTAAGGATTATATAGATATGCGTAAACGTAATTTAACAGTGGTAGAGCCATGCTTAAGCACTAAAGGGCCGGCTCGACTAAAGTATGTACATATGTGCTTAATAATCACAATTAAGGTAACAATTTCTTTTTTCTTGTGCAATTATTTGAAATCGTCTTTAAAAAAATATTTAAAATTAAAGATCAATACACACATCGTCACCGCAACTATAAGTTGCCTTGTCAAATGTGAAATTAATATTAAAAAGATAAAATAATTAAATATCGGCCTGTTCATCCCCCATCGTGCCTGTATATGTATCTATAAACGCCTCTTTCTAAATGGTTGAGCCTTATGAGAAGAAATCGGGCAAACAAACTCATGGCCTCTCTTTTAAATTACCAGATAGATATTACAATATTTCTTACACAACAACTCAATAAAACACAATTTTAATGTGTGGTATTATGTTGCTAAAACTAAATAAACTAAAATTAGGCTATTAAAGTAATGTAGTTAGACAAGGAAAAAACAAGTTAAAATGGAAGAACAAAAGAAATATAATAAAACAGAACAGAGAATGAGAAACATATCAGCTCACATTACATTGTACTGATTATTTTAAATAGCCTGTTAATCTCTGACAGTTCAATCCCAAGCGTTTCTATCTACCTTTAAAGCACAATTTTAGTTTTAAAGTGGACTTAAATTTATCTAGACTTAAAGTTAGTATATTGTCAGGGATTTTATTATAAAATCGCACACATTGACCTAGAAACGACTTGTCAGTTTTGGAGCCTGGAAGCAGGTACAAAAACAATGTGTTTATTACGAAAGAATAATACAAATTTGTATACACACATACATTCTACGCATAATAAAAAGAGGAGAAAGAAGAAAATAAACTTATACAATTTTACACAGTCTTGACCTGGAAGCTATCAGAAGTAGGTCTGTAAAAGTCGGCTCAGCAGTGAACCCATCCAAGTGCCATGCCATCATTGTTCTTTTTATACTATAGAGGGACAGACGAACACACGAGTCACCTGATGGTAGGTAACAACCTCCGTCCATGGACACCTGCAACTCAAGAGCCGTAAGTACGGGGAGACGGGGAGTTGTGCCTCCGAAAACTTAACTCCGGAATCTATTGATAGCAACCTTGACTGGTTTACCCAGGTTGCAAGTACCAGCCAAAGAGTTACAGTGACACTGCAAGCGTTATATTGTCACAACAATTTTCTCCCACCTAAGACCAAAACAATGTTGGTTCAGACCTTCATTATACCCATCATGGATAATGTTGGCTGTTAAGACCTGAAGTTTGACCTTCTCAACAAATACGGCTTCCTATTCATCAGTGCAATCTGTGCGCTCTCACCACTCTATATTTAATTCTCAATGCCCCCACTTCTCCTTCATGTCGTACCTCTATTAGTCAGTAACTTTGATTCAATCTTAATAGAAATCTCCGCTCTGCAAATAATCTTCTCCTATTATATCCTAGTCATTCTTCTGCAAGTGTAAATTCTTCTTTTATTATTTAATCTCACTTTTTCTGTGCAGAAATTCAAGATGGCGCCTGTCATTTAAAACTAAGGTTCGTGTTCTTCTCTTAAATAAACGTATATGAATATGTATATTTTACATATATATTTAGGAATTCATATTTATATATATAAATAGTGCAATATGGTTCATGATGGAGCTGAATAGGGAAAAGTTATAGGACTCGTATCTGTCAGACAGTATATATTCATATAAAGGAATCATACTGTGCCCAGATGACACCAATAGGCTTGCTCGTATTACGTCAGTTGGACTAAATTATGATCTGCCAAAATTGTACATTGTGGTGTCCTGTTTACCCCTTTAGAAATACAGGCGTGAGTGTATGTATGTACTTATAGTTACATTTCAAAATGTTCCATGAGATGTACATGTACACTCCTTCAGACACGTAGAAATTCTATGTTCAAATGATATAAACTATAACAGCATACATTTCTCCTAACCATAAACAACATTTTGCACGTTACTTTCTCATTCATTGCAAAACTCGTCACGTCGTTTGTTACGAATTCGCGTGACAAGCGAACGCACAAAACTACAAATTAATCATGAATACGCCCCTGACAATCACTACAAACACATGGAACCGCGATCATAGACAACTTTTTAGTTTTTTGTAGTAAAAGATTGCCATTTGATAATTTATGTTTAATGTTTTTTTTTTGTTTATATATGAATACGGTTAACTAAATTACGGTAACTAATTAACGGTATTTAAAGATTTTGGTGCTGGTTTTCAACTAGCTCCCACAGTGACAACACGCGTACGCATAATTCTATAAATAATCTAATCTAAGCAAAAAAACCACAAAAACAGTATTATTTTAATGTTTATGAAAATGGGTTGTGTTACTTAATTATTTAATTACTTGATTAACGTCAGAAGGAACAATAGCTATACACACATACGTTAATCGTCGGTAAGTAAGATTACCGCTATTATTACTTATTTTCTTATTTTTTGGATAAAATGATTAATGCTGTGTAGAAACGGGTGTTATGTCCCTACAACACAAACGGAGGAATCCTCGAACCAAGCGAGGTGATCATGTCTGGCGGACTGCTGCACACCGGTTTTGAAATTTAAATAGAGTTAAAAGAATGATAGATTTAGAAATTCCAAAATGTATGTAATTAATAAAAAATATGAATGAAAATAACTAACAATATCATTACCAATTTGTCTAACAATTTATCAAAGTGCAAATAAGTGTTTGGAGGCTTGCCCATCGGCTTTCAAATAAAAGATGCATTCACGATAACGTCACAGACCTCCGGGCCTGCGGGCGACGAAATTTTTAGGGGAATTCGTCGCTCGATCATATACAGGCCCGAGAGCCAGGGGAAGGACATCCATGAGGATCTTCCCCTTCAACAAAAACAAGGTACTGTCTCAAGCGTCTTCTAAAAGTGTTAAGTGTGATGTAATAATAAACCAAAACATTACAAATACAGATTTTAATATTAGGGTTTACAAACCGTTATCCTAATGACGAGACAAAACTGAAGGGACACCTTAACAACAGACGAAATAAATCTCAAATCAACATACAAATCTCTAAAATGTTATGTCACCAAATAAAAATAAAACTTGACTGAATAGAGTTGTGTGTAACGCCAGTCAGTAAAAAATGTTGAGCTGTCATTTTGACACTGCCGGCGCCGGGCGGGAATCCGATATGAGACGTCAACCATGCACCAAACTGGTACTGAAATAAATCAATTCAACTCCATTATTTTGTTTCATTTGTAACCTAAATGTATTTTTAATAGTAATTGATTAGTGAAAAATGAATGCATCCTAACGATTTGGATAACGAATCACAACGTCGCCGCGTCGAGGCATAGAAGAGACGAGAGAAAAAAAAGGAGTTTTTTTATGCGATAGGTGCCAAACGAGAAGACGGGTCATCCTATGGTAAGTGCCTACCGCCACTCATGGACACCCGCAACTCAAGAGTCACAAGTGTGTTGCCGGCCTTTTAGGTAGGAATACGCTCTTTTCTTGAAGGTTTGAAAGTCGTATCGGTCCGGAAATACCTCAGGTGACAATTTGTTCCATAGGCTGGTTGTGTTGTTGTTTTACAGCTCCACTTCAACTTTTCAAAACTAAATGTTTTAGATATTAATTCTTTCACCTTATAACAACAAATACTTTCCCCTCTGCAGAGCATGCTTGGAGGAGGAAGAGACGTCTGCCCACGTCCTTCTGGAGTGCACAGGAGTGGCCACTTACCGGGCCAAACACCTAGGATCGCCAAGGACTTTCCCCGAGGTCATCGGCGACACCAAAGATTTGCCAAATTATCTTGAGGAGTTGGGATGGCAATAGCAGCCGTTCACTCTGTCACGCAAAACAGGCGCACAAAAGACGTCGAGTTGCGGATATAAGCCCGCATAAACCATACCATACCAACAACAAATACATAAAAATGTAAAGGTATATTATCAGATAACAGATATCAGATAACTGCGTAATTTACTACCTGTCTACTGTTTTTTTATGTTATCTTGAAATTTTATATCCTATGTCACTTCCACAATTAAGAGAATTCAAACGGAACCTCACATGTCGAAATTCATCAGGCCTAGACGGCCGGCTCTGGGTTGTCACAAAGCATTATCGAAAACCGTAATAATCCTTCTTTCACAGTCAAGTAAAAATCTGTTACTGTTCAATTAACATATCAACTCACAATATTTTTAATAAACCATCTTAAATTAGACTGTTAAATTCTCTAGTGGTCATTTCTATAATTTATGTACTTATATGTGGTACTTACATTCCAGTTGATGTTCATAATTATCAAAATCTAAATAACACGTCAATTTCATTAGCCAATGATATAACCGTTAATTTGTTTGAGTTGTAATTAACATGTAGGGTCGACGGCCGATGCCACTTTTTGTTAACTAAGCTTCATAAAAAAAAAGTGACGGCTGTGTTCATATTTGACAGCGCAGCCGCTTACCGATTCGTTCTAAATCCAAACTATAGATAAACATTATTAAACCTTTTTGCTGTAGAAGGTTGTAACGAGGCTGTATTTTACTCGTGTTATTTCAAATTGTTTATTAATTTATCAGTTGTGAAATGAAAACTTGACTGGCCTCTTGGTCTAGCGGTTAGCGATCCTGACTGCTAGGCCGAGGTCGTGGGTTCGATTCCCACCCAAGACAAATATTTGTGTGATGAGCACGATCATTTGTTCTGTGTCTGGGTGTAATTTATCTATAATATGTATGTATTTATCTGTCTGGTTACCATAGCATATTTTATATACTTTTGCAGTGTTATATTATTCACTGATTTTATAATTAAATTAGAATTTGAAGACACTCAGCATGACAAAACAGAGTGTATGTTGTTTAAACACAGGTATAGTGTGACAATAATACTGTGGTATTAGTATTGATACATTTTAAACTCATTTTGTTGTATTAAAGGGGTTTTTTACTAAATTTGCACCTTTTATAACGTAGTGAAGCGATGCAAGTACGCCTTTTTGGAAATTATCGTAATGAACTGAAATGGATAACAAGTTAAATTGTTAAAAGAGTATATTAGCGGCGGTAGCTTAATGGCTAAGGCGTCGGACTTGCCATCAAGAGGAGCGAACCCCACTCAGTGCACCCACGTCGTGAATGCACCTCTAGCACAAGCATTTAGCTCTGTTGGGGGGACTAACAAGAATACTAGTAATGTATGACTCATGTTGTTAGTATTCTTTAAATATATATATATACTAGCTGACCCGGCACACGTTGTTCTGCCATATAAAATCTGTATAGGGTCACCCAGGGTTATCATTCAGGGGTATGAAAATAGATTTTGGCCGATTCTCAGACCTACTGAATATGCTTATAAAATTTCATAAAAATCGGTCAAGCCGTTTCAAAGGAGTATGGTAACTAACATTGTGACACGAGAATTGTATATATAAGAAGATATATACCCAAGTAATATATTATTTTACCCGACGCCACTCCCACTATTATTGCGATTCAAATAAAACCTCACGTAACGATATGCATCAACACATAACCCTATTTTTTATGTTGTCGGATAACAACGATTTCATTTGAAAATGGAAAAAGTGTTTTTGGTCAGAATTTAGAGGTTAGAGCACTCTGAGTACCCGGCAGCAGCAAGATCGAGTCGTAGGTATGCGACCCTGACTAGCTTGAACTATTGCTTCTAGTCGCCAATCTACTTGTATAAGCAATATTTTTCCTTCTGTTTCTATCCTCTCTTTCCTGTCAATATTCTCCAAAGCTTCTCAGCTTATTCCTAAAAGATACGATAGACGTGCCTCAATTACGCAAGTCTAAATTATTCTTTGCAATAGATGGGTGTTGGTGACGCCTGTGCTTTCCTCTTTAATAATAATTAATATGTTTCACGTATTCACGGTCACTACCTGAATTTTTTTTTTTTAGATAATTATTTTGTAACATATAATTTTACAGGAATATAAAACCAGCTCATGTCTGGTAATTAAATATATAAATGTGTCGGCGATTGAACAGTGCGACAATGATATGTCTAAGTTATCAGGACAATATTTTCTTCGCTTATCTTTATACCCGTACCAGCTGCTCTACCATTTATGGTCACCTTATTTAAAGATTTTTAAATCCAGTTGATAGTGTTATATAAGAAAGTGATATCTCACTTCTATTAGTATTATTACAAATAATAACTATTTGCGACTCAATGCGGGGTCAAGATAATTAATATAATTACAATACAATATAAAACATATGTATATCGTTTAATCATGTCATGTATTCTACTAGTTAATAAATATGGGATCAATCCAAATTCGGGAAGTGTACTACTTAAAACTGAAAAGTTCAATTTTTAATATCCTGACTCCATCATTAGATCAGTAACAAGAATGCCCCGGGGGTCGAGTGGGGCTGCCCGTTGGCCTAGCAGAAGCAGGCCTGGGACTCTTAAATTAAATTGGCCCCCACACTACACGGTGTGGCCACGTCTTGCAAAAAGCGGTTGGACAAGGTCTGCAGGGTTACCTGGACGCATCCCTCCTAGGTTATACCCAGGTTCCTTGCAATAGACCCAGTTGTGACAGAACACCGTGTGATTTTAGTTGGTTCGAGCCCAACATACCACCCCAACGTCAGCTCCGGTGTCAGTTACAAGATGCCAGTTAATTCTATTGTTGTCTAAACTACACATACAGACAGTTTAATTTCAATACGACAAATAGAAGAATTTTCATCGTGGTAGAGCCATGTTTAGGAACGTATGGGCCAGCCCGACCGGTGCGAGACCACGGCCTCACAGCGAACCGGTTGTGAAGCAACTCTTGTGTATCATTTCGCCGACATTAGTAAAATTTACGGAGGCTCAACTCCCCCACTCTTCTTACCTCTCCCCGCATCCCACCACACCACACACACCAGCGCGCTTACGACTCTTGAGTTGCAGGTGTCCATGGACGGCGGTTGTCACTTACCATCAGGTGAACCTTCTGTTCGTCTGTACCCCATATTATAAAAAAAATATTAGATTCAGATTGACTTACAAGATCTGTTTGTTATGAAAGTGAAGCTATTAAAAGCGTATTAATAATAAAACAATGCTCTTGTAGACTGACATACAATCCACGAAATTTGACATATATAAGGAAATGGCACTTTTTAAATTATAAAAAGAACATGCCTTAACATAATATATCAGCGACGGCAGATGGGGAAATTTAATGTATCAAACCAACTCTGCCCTAGAATTAATTACTAACAGAACTTTTTAAAATTATTATTTTTGTTACTAACACAGTGGACATCTGTATAATTTGTATATGTAGGTATACAAAATAAATAAATATATACCTACAGATAAACATGAAAAATAGGAAATAAAAGCACAAGGGCAAAAATGTCAAACAATACATAGACCTCTACGATTACTTAAATAACTAACAAACTACGTATTTATCTTTAACCGTGCATAGATATGTAATTACAATTGCCCTTAAATGAATTGTATTAAGTAATTAAAACATTCTCAAATAATTTATTTCTGTATCCATTTATCCAACTATAAAGAATTTTAAGGTTAATTAATGCCGCACTTTATAAAGGATGGCATACCACATACATACCGCTGCTCGAATCGGGAAGTCTAAAAAGAGGTTATTCATGCTTTTCATAGGAAGGACCAACACCATAAAATCATACATGAACAATAGTCGATCTCTCGCCATCATATTATATGGGTAAGCGTTATAATTACAGAAAAAAAAATCTACTACTCAATCTCAGAGAAAACATATCACTTATTAAAAAATCTTTTTTTATTCTATTTGTCTCTGGAATCAAATATGATATATGATTCCAGAGACAAGTAGATCCATCAAAAAATAAATTGTTATTCTTTATGAGTTAGCTTCGCACGGCTTGCGTTCTTTGCCATAAAAAAGTTGTAATAAATTTTACTTAAAACGATAGGTTCACACCAGTCAACGAAAGCTCAGTTCAAAACTAGAACGTGTTTATTGTAATTACATTTTGAGAGTTCAGATTTATACATGTTAGAGATTAAGCACACCCCATAAACAAAGTCCCTGTATTTATTGTAGGCGATTGACCTTATAAGTAACGCCCGAGGCTGTAAGTTGTATGACTAAAGGACTGGGTCACTAGAGTAGTTAATTCCCAATATTAACACATTTTCCCTTCACCCTCACATGTTATCCAGAAAAAAAAACTGCTGAAATAGAACTGCTAATACATGTACCCACTCAAAATGCCGCTGCTCACATTTATTCTACACCTAATTATAGGAAAATTTGAGAACTGAATACCAAGCTGTGTTCACGTTTCCACTTCTTTATTATTGATTTTATCAGGTATTATTATTATTATTCATTTAGAACAGGGATAATGGAATGACGACCACAAGATGGGAAACTTACAATGTATGATAATAAAAATAAATAAATAGAGGTCCTCCGTAGACAAACTGACAGTCTCAATAGCACTATCAATAGTCTAATCCTCTGAATCACAGTTTAAGAAAATATCACAGTGAAAAAAAATACATTTAAAGATGTTAAGATGCTAGTACACATTTTATCTAACCTGTCATGTAAACCACAAACTGCAATATCAATTAAGCATTTCTACATTCCTTAACATTAAATTTCACACTCAATTACTCAAGAGGATTTGCTAATAAGTTAGTTTGTACTTTAAAGTTAATCAATATTCATTATTAAATCTCTTGTGGCCTCCGTTTCCAGCACCATTACCCCTGCCGAAATTGCTTCCACGTTTAAATGAGCCGCCACCCCCACGGCCACCACCGTATCGATTTCTATTCCAGCCACCGCCACCGCCGCCACATCGGTCTGCCATGTTTTGGAGTTGAGGGTTCACAATCTGATTAGCTTCTTGTAAAACAGAAACCAGGTCTTTTGCTTGTCGAGAATTTGAAGGTGTGAAAAAGGCATATGAAGTGCCTTTTGATTTTGAACGTCCTGTCCTACCAATACGGTGGATGTAGTCTTCAGAAGAATTAGGATAGTCAAAATTTATGACATATTTAATGCCATCCACATCAAGTCCACGAGCTGCAACGTCTGTTGCAACAAGTATACTGGCACGGCCTTGTTTAAACTGATACAGTACTTCATCTCTTTCTTGTTGTGTTTTATCACCATGCATACACACTGCTGGCCATCCATATCGTCTTATATTCCTAGTGATATTTTCTACTTTCCTCTTAGTTTCTACAAAGATTATTGTTTTGGCACCAGGCTCTTGGCTCTGACCAATCTCTTGTAACAAAACATTTAATTTATTTTCTTTTTCATGTTCCTGGCAAATATCTATTATTTGAAGGATATTATGATTCGCTGATAGTTGCAAAGATCCAATGTTAATCTGTACATAATCTCCAAGATAATCTTCAGCTAATTTCCTTACTTCTTTCGGCCATGTAGCAGACCACATTAAAGTTTGTCTATCTGGGCGAATCTGTTCAATAATTTTTCTAATTTGAGGTTCAAAACCCATGTCTAGCATTCGGTCAGCTTCATCCAAAACCAAGTATGTGCATCTTTGCAAGTTAGTAGTGCCTTTTTCTAAGAAATCAATCAACCTTCCAGGAGTAGCAATGACAATTTCCACACCTCTCTCCAAGTCACGGCCTTGTTCCCTCTTGGGTGCACCTCCAAATACGCATGTATTACGAACATATGCAGAGTTACCAAAATCAGATGCAACTTGCTGAATTTGTTGTGCTAATTCTCTAGTTGGTGCAAGTACTAATGCAATGGGACCATCTCCCCGCCTTATTGGTGGCTGGTTGTTAATGTGTACAATAGCAGGTAAAATGTAGGCAAGAGTCTTTCCAGAACCTGTCTGTGCAATACCAACCAAGTTCTTTCCTGACATTGCAATAGGCCATCCTTGAGCTTGAATGGGTGTTGGGTCATTGTATCCCATGTTTTTAATACTCTGGTTGACATAGTCAGGGAAATTAGCTTCACTAAAACTTGTAATAGGATTTGGAATATCTACACCACTAGTAGAGACTTCATGCGTGCCTCTATACTCTTCTACTTCATAAGGTGATAACATTTATTATCACTTATAAAAACGAATTTGCGATCTCTTTCTGTCATAAATCTCACAAGACCTAAGATGTTTCTTGGACATTGAGAGATACGCCGCCTTTTCTTTAGATCGCCTAGACAGATTGATGAATTTCAATGTGAATATCACCTTTGTAGTTCTTAATTGTAAAAGTGACATTCTTCATTGCTTCTTCTTCCTAGCCTTATTGTCCCCATGTCAATTGGAGTGGACTTCTAGACAACAAAAATACATTTAGTAATTAATGCAGCCTTTTATATACTTGCAATTGCAATTAACACTTATTCAATCGTACAAAAAAAATATTATACATAAATACATACTTATACTCCAGCTTGTGTCTACGAAGGGGTAGGCAGAAATGTTATTAACGCCCACCAATTTATGGTTTGGAAAATTTTGGGGTTTATTGACAGGCAAAGTAGGATACAAAGGGATGGAAAGGGATATTGCTTATAGAGATGGGTTGGTTAGTAAAAGCAATAGATCAAGCAAGTCTGAGTCGCATACGTACCTCGAACTTGTTGGTGCCGAGAAGTCCAAGTTCTCTAACTACTTAATAAAAATAAATAGCAAAAAAACTATCTTGCAAATTTGTAATACAAAATCAAAAGTCATACCGAAGTTGTTTGGGACATCAGGCGACTAAAGTTTACATACATTTTTCCGCCATTTTGAACACTTGGAGAAAAAAAAAAGAAGCCAGCTATACTCAGTTGAATAACCTGTTAAGAAGAAGATACGTCCAACAACTCCGTTTAAATTTAAAGTTCCGTAGGTGATGGAGTTATTTTCTATTTACGAATTCATTCGATCTGGCAGAGGCGACAGACTACGCATAATATTTTATGAAGAAGACATGTAATCATTACAAGATCTTGGCTTACTAGAAGCAGCTTCGATATTATTAGAGTAATTAAATCTCTTTCTTTAAAGAAGTAATAAATACAGGTACACGTAAACACAGCAAAAAATAAATATATTCATATATCATTCATATTTCAAGTCTGTCAACAAAAAGTAAATATTGATAGAACTAGAAATAAAACGTAAAGCTCCCATGGTCATTTGTTGTACACCTGCTTAATCGCAAAGAAACATTCAATTATGGCCAAGTACGCGGTATTTTTGTATAAAGTTAATTAGATACTATATATAAATTGAGCGGCTAGTAACGAATTACTTCCAATAACGCATTATTTATCTGTAGTAAACACGGCCACGGCTTTTTTTTTATTTATGGCTATTTTATATAGTTCTTCTTCGAAGTCGTACTTATTATTAATGTTTGATGACTGTTTGAAATAAAAGTGATTTCATTCGAATTCGAAATTCGAAATTTTAAATTTCAACTTTTTTACAGAATTATGCATATTATTGAAGATGTCTATGGTTTATTTATCAATAAGGAATAATAACATACACTACGCTATAACGATATTGTTTTTTGAACAAATATATAAGCGACTTGAAGTAGAATGTTGTGTTTTAATTAAAATGAGACTAACTTCGACTGAGTTCTACTGTCTCATTAAAAAAAATCGGAACAAAGTACGTCACATATACACACACAAAAAGCAATTGAGAACCTCCTCATAATTTAAAAACAATTTACAGTTGTGTACAGGCACACTTAGGCCCAGGGCATTCTATACTAGTCAACCTTGGAGTGGTTTAGAAAAGCTATAAGCTGCAAAGATACATCTCCAACTTATACAACATTTTTGGTAAAACGGGACATTGGAATTTGAAGTCCGTTTAATATTCATGTTGGATATGCATTGTTCTTTGTGTGTGTAAAATATTTAACAAACACAAAAGCAATTCAAATCAAAATACAAATATACAGACATCGGAATCCATTACTTATTAATATCTGTATAAGTACGCATTGATTTCAGCTCCAGAATATTGTTTCCTATGCCATGTTATTCTAAAAATAGATACAGCTTAAATGCCTAACCGTAACACTTCCTAGCAATGAGAAACCAGTTGTGAAATAATAACCGAACGGTTAACCGTTTAACATCGCTGTTGCGGTTCGTCTGCCTATTTTCTACACAAGTAGCATTAAAAACTCATCATATACATACATATTTGTATGATCTGTTGGTCTAGCGGTTAGTAATCATGACTTCTAAGCCAGGTGCCGTTGGTTCGAGTCCCACGTAGGCAAATAATTGTCATTTTGTGATAGGTGTTTATAATTGTTTAGCAAATGAGTGTTCTGTCTGTGTGTATTTACACAGTATACAAGGCTGTATATACATCAGCAGTCTTGATACCATAGTCGCGATCTGTTTAGTTTCTGATCAGACTAAAGTGTTTGACAAGTGTAAATTTATTATTATTTATTAATATGTATGGATACCGGAGGTGGTTAATTTACCACGGTATGAATGATGTGTTAAACAATCTCTTAAGATAAAAGTTTCTGAAAGTCAACACTATGTCGGACTAGAACCGACCAAAACCACACCGTGTTCCGGCATGGAGTCTTCTGGCCGGGGCCCAAGGTGCACCCTAGAAAGGAACTCAATGTGAACCCCGACGGAACAGAAATTAACCTTAGTGCGGCAGTTGTCTTCTTATGGAAATCTTGGATTTAATAAGAAGTTTAACAAAGCGGGACAGAGGGAGGCCTTCGATCAGCAGTATACGGTGATGAGGATTGGAAACATATGTCAGGTTAATCTGCCACTCAGAATGCTATATCTGTATAATGTCTTAGTTTATCTTCTTCTTATAAACGTCGTTATGAAATATGAATAAGGACTTGAACCTTGCAGCGTAGTAGTTCGTGTTGCGTGTCTCCGCATAACTAAGACACGACGCATCATATCGGTTTATGTTCTCCTTGGTAACTTTACTTTTTTCTATACTTTTTAATCATTAAAAAAAAAACAAAATTCACTGGCTAGAAACTATTAATCTCAAAATAAAGATCAGTAAGTTGCACAGGGCTAATTATATATTTAATTTCATCATCATGCAGCCTATCACAATCCACTGGCCATAGAGTTCTCCCAAAGTACGCCATAGCACGGGTCCACCCCTATTCCCATCCAATTTATTCCAGCTACCTTCTTTAGGTCGTCAGTCCATATGGCGGGGGGCGTACTGATTTATGATTTAGTTTTAAAATCTTAAACTTAAAATTCGTCCAGTAATTTGACAAAAATATTTGACGGTCACTTCGCCAATTTGCTCCGCGCTAAGTGTTGTATGTTCGATCCTGCAAACGGGACAACACTTTGTGTAAACCTTAAATTGTTGTTCAGAGTCTGGGTGTTCTTTATGTCCGTTATTTGAATGTTTCTGTAGTCCTAGAATTAATCCTAGTGCGGTAGTAGTGTATTTTTAAATAATAAAATAAAATAACACAAATATAAATAGTTTACGAATATAATTTTATTAACAATTTTAATTTAATGACTGTAATGTAAGTCGATATCGTATTTACAATTTGCATTTGTTTATTTATATGATACATTTTTACAAAATTATATTCTACTGCTAACTAAACCTAACCCGCTTTCCGCGGGAGCAAGAAATTTACAAAAAAAAAAAAACAAATTCAACTGTAAAATTTGCCAGTTAAAAAGGTATAAAATTTCGTTCTTTAACGTTTTTATTTGTAGAAATGCTGTAAGATTTATTTTTCGTTTTAAAATACATTTGTAAGTATAATGTAAATTGGTTCCCTGAACGATTGTTTCGGTTCGGAAATAAATAAGTTGTTTGAGGCCTATTACACATAAACAATTTAAGTTCGTTTAAATTTAGTAGAATGAATAAAAGACAGTCTCGGCGAAGATTTTAAATGAAAGAGATAGAAGGCGTTATCATAGAAAGAGGTTTTATTGGTATTTTGACGTCATACGTTTTCAAAGTATATATGTTGGAAGGTATTAAGGTGAAGACCAGTCTACCAAACAGTCAGACAGTTAATAAACGCACATTTTTTTTATTGCTGTAAGGCAATAGTTCTCATGTATATAATATCCTAAACCCTTTCATAATATAAATTGAGTTTTTGAACATTTAAGTATGTACCTACATAAATTAACATATCCTTTTGATCGAGATCTTAGATAATTCCAAATTTCTTTATATTTCTTGTTTCTTTGCCTTTAATAGTAGTTAGTGGCTATACGAACAGTAGGTTATTGCCAACAAATGGTTAGGAAATTACATAGATTTCCTGATCTTTATACGATTAACATTGCTCACATTTAACGATGACAAGGAACTTATTTCTTTTAATACATTCCACAAAATATTTTAATTCATAATAATTGATTTCGAAATAATACAATCTGTATCACTAAAAATGGCTGCTATAAATATGACAAAAACTTATTAATGCAGACCAGAACTGAGAGACTGACGCAGACCGATTAAAAAAAAAATCATACATATTTAATTATTTTACACGAACAATTGTATAGAAAAGATATCAGAATCATTACAAAATTTCTAAGAATAGATCTTTGTTATATGACAGTTCTAAGGATGTTAAAGATTATCGAATTCTTTAAACGAACCCAAACTAATGACAGCACTAATAAAAAAAAAACGGATTACAAGTAGAATGTGTTGTGTGTCATCTATATATTTTATTATCTGCATATGTTAATGTTTAAAGTCGAAAGTAACTCCATCTATATTTTGTGTCTGTTAACTCTTTACAACTAAACGGTTATACAGATTTTGAAAGGATATTTCGAACCCTGGGGAAGGACCTAGGCTATTTTTTATTGACAACACGCGGGCGAAGCCGCGGTTGGAAACCAGGATCAATATAACTAATTGTCATTAAATTTTTGGTCCTATTTGAGATTTTCTTCTTCTTCTTCTTCTCTCGGTGGAGCAGACTAGGGCCACTCTTCCCGTGGGTGTTGTAAAAGGCGACTTAGGGATCGGACTGTTATCTATCAGACAGTATATATACAGTCATACAGTGCCCGGTTGACGGCAATAGGGCCACCAAGTCTCCTCCCGTGGGTGTCGTAAAAGGCGACTAAGGGATCGGATAGTTATCTATCAGACAGCATATATACAGTCATACAGTGCCCGGTTGACGGCAATAGGGCCACCAAGTCTCCTCCCGTGGGTGTCGTAAAAGGCGACTAAGGGATCGGATAGTTATCTATCAGACAGCATATATACAGTCATACAGTGCCCGGTTGACGGCAATAGGGCCACCAAGTCTCCTCCCGTGGGTGTCGTAAAAGGCGACTAAGGGATCGGATAGTTATCTATCAGACAGCATATATACAGTCATACAGTGCCCGGTTGACGGCAATAGGGCCACCAAGTCTCCTCCCGTGGGTGTCGTAAAAGGCGACTAAGGGATCGGACTGTTATCTATCAGACAGTATATATACAGTCATACTGTGCCCGGTTGACGGCAATAGGGCCACCAAGTCTCCTCCCGTGGGTGTCGTAATTGGCGACTAAGGGATCGGACTGTTATCTATCAGACAGTATACATATATACAGTCATACTGTTCATACAGTGCGCGGTGACGGCAATAGACTTGTCCTCTATTACGTAAGTGGGATTTAATTATGGTTGCTAAATAAAGACCGGAACGCCTCTGCCCACCCCTTCGAAAATATAGACGTGAGTGAATGTATCTATGTTATTTAATAAAAAGGGAAACACCTCATCACCGTGGACTTCTTATAAGCATCAGGAACGCACAAACATTTCCGACGGAAAACTTAAAATTGAAAGTTTTTAGAGCAAGTTACATAAAAATAAATAAACATTCTATAGGCGAGAGTGCATATTGCCATAATATTTTCATATCTATGATTTTAGCGCATTTTACAGGAATGAAAATCGATCATAACATATTTCGGGAGTAGCATGATTAACAATCGAAAAAATATACACTGGAAAAAGCACTTTCCAAAGAGAATACTGACTGACAACTGAAGACTGACAATACGAACTGAAGAATAACTGACTGATACAGCCTTTACTTTGCTTTTTTCGCGCCAAAATTATCAACTATCTCAACATGCACCTATTTATTCAAACGACAAGCCTGAACACGACACTTCGAGACCGCTGTGACAGTTCATTTTAAAGCATACATATATACATATGTATATAAATACACTCACGACTCTTTCCCTTAACGGCAGTGGGCAGTAGGTAGATTTGTAATTAGCGCCCATATTTTGCAGATAGTAATTTAGTCCAATATACGGATTACGGATAGAAACGGACTGATATTGCTAATACAGATGGATTGTAAAGTATAAGCAATAGCCCAAGCGAGTCGGGGTCGCGTACCTATAACTCGGACTGGCTAGTGTCGGAAAGTCAAAGTTCTTTAATTTTTTTATCTAATTTTGGAACTCGTAAGGAAATCAAATGATTTAAATGGATATTAAAATACATAAACATGCCTTTTATATACTTAAATAAATGTAAAATAATAAAAAAACTAATTTCATGTGCGATACAAAACCCGTATTGTATCGCTACATATACTCGCTTCAGATATCACCACCATATTCAGCATAGAGTAAGATAGACAATTGCTTGCAAAATGTACCTAAGGTATATTAATAGACCATCACATGGTAATAAAAATGTGTTTTAAAATAATAAAATAACAAAAACTCCTGAATAAAGCCTGATTAAAATTTATTTTCAGAGTGGCTTTAAAAACTCTAAACTTTCAGCAACGACTGGAGCCAATAAACAAAAGTACAAATAGACAAAGATTACAGCTAAACGGCCTATGTATGTGCATTATTATCTTTAACACTCATAGATAATAGAACTTTATGTAGGTGTATCGAGGTCTGTATCTATGCGTTCGGCATAAAAGCACTCATAAGCTAGCGTAGTTATTAACATATGACAGCGCAATGATGCCATGTTCAACAATTATAGCGGCATGTGGTATGATAGTTTCATTGTAACACAGATTCATTATTAATTTACGAGAAATCGGTAGTCTTATTTTAGATTTGGCTTTTCGTAATCAGGAAAAAAAAGAAATAATTTTACTAAAATGCTTTTGGTAAATTAAAAATGCCTGACAAAAATAATAATGAAAATTATGCTGATAGAAAGAAAATTAATATAATTATAAGAATATTATATTAATGGTACATTTGTTGATTGCAAACCACCAAATGATTGGATTCCTGTCATAACGTATTTATTGACTATTATTGATATGAACAAATATGAAATAAAAATAAATTTAAATACCGAACTAATATAATTTAAAATTATTGTTTCTAAATATAAATTAACTGCACCTATTGCAAATGTAACTTTCAAACAAGCCATGGGTTAAAATCTATGAAAGCTTTTAAGTTATAAGCATATTTTTAATCATTTGAAAAATATATATACAGTTGTAAGTATCAAAGATAAATTTATGTGTATCTTGACTGATAACTAATTAATTAATATTGACAAGGCTGATTGATAGACAAAGCGGCTATTCTTTGTTGCAATATATTTATGTAGAGGACAGAATGTCATAAGGGTCAAAGATATTGTTTTTTTTTTTTTACTATTGACTTACTCTTTTGTCTATACGTACGAGACAATAATGTTCCATTTTTGTTCTATGTCTTTTTGTTTATCGTTATTGTGTTGTTTTCTAGATTTTTTAAGAATTTACTATTTTATTCCAAATCCAGCAATCTAGTTTTTAATCGAGATAAATAGCAAAAACAATCCATTTTATTTCAATTGTTTTTATGTACAGAAAATTACAATGTAAGTATTGTTGCGTACGTACTCGTATCTAGAAACTTGTTTTAAAAAAAGCTGCTGTTGTTAAATTTATTTAGAGTTAATTATTTTTCTATCGCAATCGTAAGAAAACTATATTTTAAAACTCAAGAAAGGAGATAAAAGAAAATCGCCTACGGGAAGATAATCGCCATAAGTTTTACCTGTGCTTTATGGTCGGTATGTAGTTATTCGAAATTTAAAATACTATTCTATTTTAATTAATAATTTAATTCTTCCAATTTTCGTTTTATATAAGTTAAACATCGGCAGCCATTTGTAATTTAAAATAATTGAAATTTAAAATTCCGTAACAAATAGGTATATGTTAAAATAATTAAAATAATGAAACTTCCAACATGTATAAAATTACTAGATACCTAATTGACATCAAACATTTTATTGATGATGATATTGATGATTGATTAGACAGTACCAATATATAAGCTTATATATTTCGTAAGTGGGATAAGTTATGCTTTGCAAGAAGTGGGTACGTCCTGTATTTGATACGTCCTTCAGGGGATGTATGTATACAAACTATGCTGTGCTGCTATAAAATAGAAGACATTGCCTACCGTAAGCATTTCAAAAGTCCTCATTACCTTAATATTTTGCTGACCAAGGTTAAAAGGTGGTAGGTTCTACCCGTGACCACGACAAGTGCCAGTCAACCGTAACTAGTACAAGAGCCGATGCCCACATTAATAATTATCTGACATATGTAGAATACCTGGTGAAATAAATTTTTAATGCCTGCCTACTAGCTGTTTCTCTCAACTTCTTGATTGAATGAATAAAAAATAGCGAATGTGCTGCTCCAGATAATCTCTTTGCCAAATTATTTAAAAAATAAATGACAAGCCTGTTGGTGTCGTGGTTAGTAACCCTGACTGCTGAACCGGAGGTCGTGGCTTCGATTCCCACACGGGACAGAAATTTGTGTAGTCCACAAAAAGTTGTCCCTAGTCTGGGTGTTGCCCATACTCAAAAAAAAAAACGCGCTCAACACACAAATATGTGGCATCACTGGCCCCACTAAACCTACAGGCCAGTCTATAGTAAGAAATTAAGTGGAATAAGGTATTAAGGATCGCAAAACTTAAACTATATACTTAATATATATATATATATATATATATATATATATATATATATATATATATATATTAAATATACTTAAATAAATATAAATTTAAAAGGCGTAATGATGGTTTTTAAAAACGTAACTCCTCTAAATATAACCCTAAAATATTATATGTAACAATGTGTAGGTATTCGAATGTATATTTTAGTTATACTTAGACTAGATATTTGAAAGTTGTAGTCTATTTATGATAATTTATATTCAACTAGATCGATAGCTTCGTGTGCCTCCGACGGCAGACATAAAAAAAATATTGTGAGATCCGATTGAAGTCTTGAAGGTTTCGAATGTATACAATTATTGAAATATTTTATTACGTGTATTTATTTAAGTAGATTATATTGTCAAACTATTTTTTTTTTAATAGAAAATTATGTGAAATCTCTTGTTCAAAGCCTTCTCTTGGATTTTATTTGCTAAAATAATTTATATTTCTAATGCCATTTAATTTAAAACTATATTAAAATTTTAATTTGACATTACTTTGACATTACTCCTGCCAAACCGGTGGTGTCTTTTAGTGTCTACGTGGCGTATAGGGCTCACCCGCATTCGATCGTGAGTTCAGACTCGTTTCTTTATATATATATATATAAGTAGAAGGATAGATATAGGAATACCACCATTAAGCAGAGAAAGGAATAGTTTTATTTCATAAATAGGAATTTGAAACTTACTTTCAAAAATATCCTGTATACTATCGGTAGGTATGTTTTTAAATTAAACTTTAAATTTAATAAGTTGAAGAGTACAGAAAAAACTTTTTTTTAGCTGAAGTTTGTATCGAAAATATCTAAATATAATTACGTTTAAATAAACGGGGTATAACTACGATGGAACAAAATTTAAAAAAAATCTAGGTTTAGACCCGATAAACATATGTAAAATATCTTAAACTGACCCTCGACATTAATATTTCAAAGCACATCTACTGATAGATATATTGGTTTCTTCCTATTCCAACCCAATTTTTAATTATTTTTTTCGTATCAGATTATAACATTTTATAAAATTCATTGTACAATGAAACCATCAATAACCACCGACAAAATACCAATCTCTTTCTATAGGTAATCGACAAAATCTGTTCATAAACAACATATACCTTTTGGTATATTTTTTTTTCTTTAAAACACACTAACAGAACGAACGACTGCTTTAATTTTGTTTAATCGCCTTCTTAAAGATATACGAGACGTATACATATAATATTCAAAAGCCTCTTTATCTCTAGGTATAATAATAAAAATCTAAAAAGATTCCCTTCAATAACAGTCAGCTTTCGTTCATAAATAAGAATCAACTAATTCTCAGCAGTTCACCAACAGATAAACACGCGTATTGTTTCAACCGTTAGGCCTAAGTATATTTAGCAAAATGTATATCCACTTTTCAAACTGAAATAAGGTTCTCACAGCATTTCTATGTACAAACAAATATATTCCGTTTATACTAATAAATAATTTACGATAGATATATTATAACTACACATAATATGAAATAACAGCACAATGAGTGACACTGGTTATACTCAGGTACACACCGTCAGATACAAAATACTTTAAATCTAAACATATGTTATATCTACATCCTTTATTACAGCATACAACTAAAAGCTGTTGATATGATAAATAATATCTATATTTATTGGTAAAAATAGTAGCGTTCATAAATATTTATGCCTTGTTTCGGAAGTGCCAAAAAATAAATCTCAGAGCATAGACATTTTATGATTTTTTTTTTTTTAAATGTATCACTTTTCTTTTGTTTTAAAACAGTTTAATTATAAACAAACGTATAAAGTTTTGAATAAAGAATTGAATAATTCATAGAGAATAATTTATAATACCTTTGTTCATTTATATATCACTTAATTTTTCAAATCATAAACGCAAGACTTTGTAAGTATACCTATCAATCAATCTGAAATATAAGATTCTTTTCCATCAAAATTTGTAAATTAAATTAAAATGTCATAAAATGATTTGAGAAACTGAGAACTTTATATATTGGAATAGATTTTTTTCATAAGAATTCATTAAAACTATTTTTTGGCCATTCCGAATCAAGGTCTGAGTTTAGTAAATGCTTCTCACGAAGTGTTCAAATAAATAATCTAAGTAGGAGTATAACGCGAAATAATTAGTAAAAATAACCCTGTTGCACCTTCAGAGCGAGTGACAGTCACCGTACGTACCTGAGACACCGCCGCGGAGCACTCGACACTTTCAACGATACTATACGCCCTAACAAACTGGTTTACAACGCATCACTTACATCACGGACTCTGCGCTTTAACTAGGATAATATAACTGTGTCTATGGTCAGTCACTGAGCGTCCTGTCGCACTGCCTGACGCTATTCTTCGTCCACGTTGATCTCCGAGTCGGCCGAGTCCTCGTCGTACGTAGAGGACGACGCAAACCCTTGTCCCAGCAGCGCCGAGCGGTTCTTGGCAGCAGCCGCGCGGTCCCGCTGCCGCCGGTTCTTAAACCAGTTGCCGACTTGCGTCGGTGTCAACCCCGTCGCCGCAGCCAGCTCACGCTTCTTCGTAGGATTCGGATATGGATCCTGAAGGTACCACTCGCGGAGCAACGAACGCGTACGCTCCTTGAAGCAGTGTGTCTTCTGTTCGCCGTCCCAGATTGTGCGAGGCAGTGGGAACTTCTTGCGCACACGGTATTTATCTACGGGGCCTAATGGCCTTCCGCGGAGTCTCTCCGCCTCCTGGTAGTGGGCTTCCAGCCAGAGAGCTTGAAGTTTCGCGTGGCTCGATCGCTGGAATCGATGTCGTTCCAGGATAGAGTACAGCTCACGGTGGCGGCCGGCGTGGAAAGCGACGACGGCACGCGCTCGAAGCACGGCTTCGCAACGTTCCAACTCGGCGACGTTGGGATGTGCCACCGGTAAAGACCACAGAAATCGAGCCAAGCGCTCTACATCACCACTTTCTTCGAGAGTTTCGCAGACCGTTGCCACTTGGGCAGCACTGAAGCTGAGGGTGGGCAGCGGCAGCAGCGGTGTCGGCGCCGCCAGCTCGACGGCCGGAGCCGGCGGCGGGTCGGCGCAGGCGGCGGGCTCGGTTGCGCGCTCGGGCGCGGGCCCGCGGTGCGCTTCCAGGATGCGCGCGTGCAGCGCCGCCGTGGCGGCCTCGTCCCACGAGCCGCGCATCGGAGCGAGTGTGCGCGCTCCGGCGCGCGCCCCGACTCGCGCCCGCGCCCGCCGCAGGGGGCGGGCCGGCTTGGAGCCGATTGGCTATCGCTTACGGTGGAAGCGGCCCGGCGGCCAATCGCGTGCGGCGCGCCCGGGGGGCCGGATAGCTTTCAACCGCGGCTCGGCGCGTATCCGGCGGGCGCGTTTAACGAGGGCGGCGGGGCGCGGCCCCCCGCGCCGCCATGATCCGTCACGCACACCGCGCCCCTCTCCTCCGCCCCGCTCGCCCCACCGCCACCTCCTCTATCGATTACCTGCAATCCTGCAATTAATAGCCTTCATACAACAATCCGGGTGGATTACATGTTAGTGTTTGTCCCGTGTGTCGCGCCTCATCTATAAAATAATTATTTAGCTCGTAATCTGCATACTTAGTGCAGCATCAATCACCGGAACAGCTCGGTGTGCGACGGCTGGGCTATTAGGTGTAATAATGACTATTGCATGGATTAGACTTGTCAGATCTATACATTATAATCTGGTTGGAGCATCATTAATATCTTTTGTATTTTCGGTAAGATTACATATCATATACAAGTCATTCAAGCCTAAAATTTAATCTAGATATCATTTAAATAAAATGTTAACATGTCTGTGCTATTTTATAAAACAGAAAGTGTCATAAATTAGAGACAACTTCGGCATAAAGTTATTCTAAGTGTCAAGACTGGTTGGTCGTGTTATAGCCGAGCGAGATTTCAGCGTGAAAGCCTCCCGAGAGTATTAAGTTATTGAACGGCAAACCACACCCTGTAACGGTACACAGGTGGCACCCCACGCCCACTCCCAGCAGTGGGATGGGAGCCCACGGCGCGACATTACGTATTGTTATCGTGTATCCTTTTTTCTGTTACTATTAATGCTTGTAGAGAAGTATTTTATCTTTGTCTAGATGAAGGATTAGCTATTTTGGCGCTGGTTGTTTGATGAGGAACGAGTAGATCTACTAGTGATTTACCTACTGCGACATCTGACACTGAGGCATATTATGCAACGCGTTTAAGTAGGTAGACAGGTAATTTCAGGGATTGTGTTATTTGCCAAATGTAAACAGAACAGTTTTATTATTTCAAATTCAAATTCAATTTCTTTATTTCTTAAAACTGCTCATCAATTATTTCAAATCGTCCGTCGTATTTAAAATATATTTAAAATGATAGACCAATACTCATAGCGTCACCGCAATGAAATAATACATATGCAATAATAGAGAGATTTGACTTTATAACATAGGCGAGCAGACAAACAGACGAGTGACCTGATGGTAAGTGACAACCGCCAGACCTGCTACTCAAGAGTCGTAAGAGCCCCGCCCTTGAGGATGATAAGGAATGGGCGGATGCGGGGAGAGTGAGAGTTGGGCCTCCGGATCCTCACTAATTTCGGGGAAATGCAATGCAAGCGTTGCTTCACAACCAGTTTTAAGTGGGGCCGTGGTATAGCACCGGTCGAGTCGGCTCATTCGTGCCTAAGCATGGCTCTACCACACATACTTTGATTGAAACTAGAGTTTAATTTTAAAATTCGATATATTAATTGTACCTTGCAAAGTCAGGGGCAAATTGTTTTACAAACCGCGGAAATAGGTTAACTAGATAGATACCTATTTACTGATACCTATTTATTATGCCGATCACGCATTGGCCTCTACAGCCATATGAAAAAATGTATTGCACAATATTAATAATAAACGCTTTGAATACCTGCAAAGACGCTAAGGCCAATATAATAACCTATTTACTTTATTGATAAATATTATATTATTTATAAACTGTAACTAAAAATGAATACACAATATTTTTGATTTACAGTGGAAGAGGCGAGAATGGGCGGTTCGACCGCAGTAATGCCACGGTCTCACAGAAAACCGCTAAATCTTAAACGAAAGGAAAAATCTAACGCTAAGGCGCTAAAAGCCAGTTAGTATTATTTAGTTTCTTATTAGGCACAGCACCTAACCTCGTAACGAAAATATAACAAAAGTTTTATAGGCATATTTTCCTTTTGCAGGTGGCCAAGGTCTGCTGGGGTTCCCGGATGTTTCCTTCTGAGGGTGTCCCGGGTCCCTAGCAATAGACGCTCTCGTGACGGAACACCGTGTGGTTTTAGTCGGTTCGAGTCCGACATACCACCTCACCGTCAGCTCTGGTGAGGTGATGACCCGTGGGGGTTTCCACACGAAAAAAAAAAAGGCATATTTTTTACTTAGAAACACTATTACTCATTGTTAGTAAGTCGACATTGTTAGTTACTTAATATATATTTTTTTATGCGATAGGTGGCAAAAAAGCAGACGGGTGACCTGATGATAAGTGACTACCGCCGCCCATGGACACCAGCAGCTCATGAGTCACAAGTGCGTTGCCGGCCTTTTAGGTAGGATTACGCTCCTTTCTTTAAGGTTTGAAGGTCGTATCGGTCCGGCAATACGGCAGGCGACAATTTGTTCCATAGGCTGGTTGTGCGAGGCAAAAAGCTTCTGGAGAAGCGCACAGTGGTGGAGTGCCAATCATCCAGGGGATGGGGATGGATTTTTTATTCGCGTAGGACGATAGCGGAGATCTGCGGCCGGTATAAGTCCCAAAAATTCCTCGGAACACTCCCCATGATACAAGCGATAGAGGATGAAGCATATCTGTAGAAGGTGGGTAGGTTTCTTATTAGTATGTAGTCATTATGTGATATTTCTTAATAAAACCAATACGTATTTTGACAATCTACTAACCTACCAATATTTATTGCAGTGGCAATGTTTTATATCGAAAAGATCGTTCCTTTTTCAAAAATTCAAAATATTGTTCGAACAACATACAACATTTACATTCCAATTCACGTAAGTAAGTATAACACTCCATTTCTCACAAATACATATCAGGTGAGTAAGACGGCAGGTGGGCGAGCTAATGTTGATATCGTCCACACAATCTTGCGTTAATGAGATCGTGACTTTCGCTCTCTTATCAGCTGAGAATGATTTGTTATATCAAAGTGCCTAATTTAAATTAGGCATTATTCTACCATCGTAGCGGTATAAAACGAAATATGCCGCTTAAGACACCGTTCCATATCACTAACAATAATACTTGTTGTTCGTAACATTTACAAAATCTTTTTGGCAGTGGGACATGTTTCTGCCGAGATTGGACATCGTTTACCTACATAAAATTGTTTATAATAGCATCTTTAAACGACATCTCTGGTTTTAAGCTGTTAATTGGTGTAAAGCTCCACACAAAAGTAGACCACCATAGGCAGCACCACAATAAACCAACTTTTTTTTACTTTATTTACTATATTTTCAGTGGTAGAGCCATGCTTAGGCACGAATGGGCCGGCTCGACCGGTGCGATACCACTGCCTCACAGAAAACGGGTTGTGAAGTAACGCTTGCGTTGCATTTCCCCGAATTGAGTGAGGTTCCCGGAGACCCAATTCCCCCTCCCTCCTTTTTTCCATCTCCTCATCCCTCCTCTCTTCTTTCCGCTCCCTGCATCCCCCATCCCTCATAACCCTCAAAGGCGGGCAGCGCACTTGCGACTCTTGAGTTGCAAGTGTCCATGGACGGTGGTGTCACTTACCATCAGGTGACCCGTCTGTTCGTCTGTCCCACGATAGTATAAAAAAAAATACGGATTAAAAAGTAGTCTGTGTGCTATTCCAGACTATAATCTATCTCTGTGGCAAATTTCATCCAGCCGTTGTGGCGTGATTGAGTAAAGAACATTCATACATCCAAACTTTCGCATTAATAATAGCAGTGTTGCTCGCGACTTCGTCTGCATTGAGCCAGTAATTCTAAATAAGTAAGTAAGTCTTCCGCATCGTAGACATAGAAGCACGACTTAATTAAAAAATGGCCGAACTCTTTGATGTCCTATTTTGGAGCGTTTTTATTTACTAGTATATTAGATTTTTTATGTTTGGCCTGTTTTCTATTTCTATACCTAATTTCATTCGAATAGTTAAAAATATGTGCGATCCACAAATAGTTATCTCAAGTCTGGGTGTTATTTGTGCCCGTTTTGTATATGTTTGTAAAGTTCCGAGTGACACAGAAGCAATTCTTGGTGCAGCAGTTGCCTTTAAATCTTCTGACTCCTTTAATTGTGTAGAATAGTTAATATTTAAGCTCCAAATTGGTAAAAACTATGTGAAACAATTCGTTCTACACATTTCGACACTCTTCGACTGTTTTTATTACCGTTACAATTATCTGTAACACAAAACTAATTTAAAAGCTTTTTAATTCAGAGTCGAATCTCATCTCCATTTAGACGGATTACAATCTGTAGGTACCCTCCGTTATTTCGACTTTGTTTGAGATATAATAAATATAAATATAGCCTTCATTGCTTTTTTTTCTATCGTTTTATTTTTACAATAACTTAATACACACTTGCTAAAAACTAAATGTACATTCTAGTTCCAATTTATATTAAAGTGATCGGCAACTGCTTGCTTTTGTTGAACAGCTTGTCTGTCGACAAAGGCCTCCTCTAAAGATTTCCACGTATTCCTGTCTCTGGCTACTGGACTCCATACTGGGCCTGCTATTTTCCGCAAGTCATCTTCCCATCTTTTGTTTTGTATGCCCCTACTTCTTTTTCCATCCCTTGGATACCATACCAGTTACTAACCTACTCAATTTTTCTATATTTTCCCTCGACATATGTCCTGTCCAACGCCATTTGAGCTGTCTGTAGGCTGTGTGTGTATTTTTAAATTAAAATTTTTGAGAAGTTTGAGATATAATACAATGATAAACTAACTTGGTAGCTACTATAAGACAGGACGTAAATATTGACTACTGCACATTTAATTGGTGTACTTATTTATTTTATTTTATTTGGTAAACTTACGGCTTAAACAGTATTATACTGCAATACGTAATAGCAGATGCCAAGGTCTCAGGTGTTATTTACTTTTAATAATAAATTTTTGGGCAATTTTATCTTATAAAGAAATCTAATTTGAATTTTAAATGCTAGTAACTCTTCTTCACTATAAATTGTATAGGCACAGCAGTCTTAGAAGCTCTTTTCTATTCATAGTGAAAAAGAGTCTTTAGTTACCAAGTCATTAAATTCCAAAAAAAAAAGCAGATGCCAACTAATCGTCTAACGTATACAAAATACAAATAGATATGCCAGTTTAAAATCGTTCAACTATTTCTTACAGCCTTACAGTGATGTAATCAAACATCAGTAATTCAGAGCGAGACAAACTTACTCATAAGATTTGCCGACATATATATACATACATTGTGGAACACACCTTCTCAAGTCTACAAGAGTAGACTTTCCACACATATATGTTCCGTGACCTTAGTGATCTAACGTTATACCTGAACAAAGAGGTTACGGGTTCTTCTAGCAGACTGAACCACAACTATTGTTCTTTGTACACCTCGCACCCGATATGTGATTTTATTGGGTGTGTTCACATTCAAAATCAAAATCATTTATTTTAATTAAACCAATTACTATCAGACAAACTCAGTCAGTCGTAAAGCTAGTTGCCTGTTCTAATACGTAGATCCTATGAAGAAGAACAGGCAAAAAACTCGATGGAAATTCTTATTAAACATGTTTTTTTTTTTTTTTTCTGAAGAGTGGTCACTTGTAATGCTTGTTTAAATCTTTATTTCAAATTCAAATTAAATATATTTATTCCATTAAATTACTCACCAATTATCTGAAATCGTCTTGTTTATAAATATTTATAGGTATAGATCAATACACACAGCGTCACCGCAACTATAAGTTGCCTTGTCAAATGTGAAATTAATATTAAAAAGATAAAATATTTAAATACCTGCCAGTGTTGATCTATAACCGCCCGTTTCCAAATTTAAAATCATGGCCACTCTCTTAAATTATCTAGAATATTTCGTGGACTACATACACTATTTGACAGGTGATAGAGGTGTTAGCGTATAATATATGTGTATGGAATTGCTTTACATTTGCTGCGTTGTTGTTCGCTTAAATACTTGTTTTTTACCACCAGGTACCAGGTGGTCTCATTATTCATCTCTTGATGGTTAAAGATTATTATGGGTCTTCTCCTCACGTATTAAAAATATGAGTAAAAAATTTCCGCAAAAATTAACGCACTCTGATGAAAACATGCAACATATCTTTGATATATTTTGAATAACAAATAAATATATACGAAAGCTATTTGATTTTATTACCCCATCTTTTAACTCTATACATTTACATACTTATAGCCCAAATAGGTTTATTCCATTACATTTTCAATCTGTGGTACAAATAAAAACCATTTCATCAAGTTGTCACTATTGGTAGGTGAGTTCACGACTCGCAGGTACAGTCGGGTGGTGATAAATCATAGAAATTGAGGACACTGTTGCATGGCAATCACGAGATGCGCTACTGTAACCATGTTTGATGGGCCTGAGTACAGGACAGTTCGAATTCTTTGTTATAGAGGAAACTTGTCTAAATTATATGAATTTTGGATATGTTTGTCTTTATAAAAATAATAATATTTTATTGTACCAAAAGCATTACAATGTTTACATAGATAACTTATACTAGGTTTTCACGGTTCATTTATATTCGTTACAAATAATGGTAGCTTCTGGTACTGGCTAGGATTAAAGCCTGCCTTCTGGTACTGTGTTGCTTCACAACCGGTCTTCTGTGAGGCCAAGGAATCGCACCGGTCAAGCCGGCCCATTCGTGCCTAAGCATGGCCTAACTATCTTCCTCTATGATGTCTCAGATTTTAATTGTGACATACTTTGTTAACAGTTATGAATGTACAGTTTGCACGACAAGTAGAAAAATACAATCAAACCAACACATAGATAAATAATTTTTTTTTCCAGTGAGTTCTAATTTTAAATGGGTTAAATTGGTGACTGGCAACACCTTATTTGGGACAGTGACGTGGTCAAAATATGTAGTTTTGAAGCATTTTATGTCCAAAGTGTAAATTATAAGTTTGGACATCCTTATACTAAAAATAAACGTTATACTAAAACAGATCCTTGCTCGTATATGTTTATTCATTTTTACAATGATATAATTTTATGTTTAATTATACAAATGTGTTTTCTCTGCCCTGTGCACCAGAACCACTCACGATAATCATTAGGTTCCTATCTATCCAAAGGTTGCCAGAAAGATGGCTGATATGTGATAAGGCTGCCCATTTTATGTAGATACAATATATCTCTTTGTATTTTTGGTTTCGCAGTGTCCAATAAATGCTTACTCACGACAAAGTAGCAGGGATGCCGATCTCTCCTAGAATTAAAGACTAACCACACAAACGCAGTATGATGGAACAAACGAGCAGAAGGGTCGCCTGGTGATAAGTGACTACCGCCGCCAATGGTCACCTGCAACTTGAAATTTGCAATAGCCTCCGGGGTGTGAGAGGATGGGAAAGAGATAGGAAATGAGAAGAGGGGGGTTCGACTCAAACCCTATCGGTGTAACACAACGCAAGCATTCCTCACAACTGTTGCTCTGTGAGGCCGAGATAATATTACGATGGGGCCGGCCTATACTTGCCTAGAATATCTCTCTCACGTTGCATTTCCAAAAGGATTCAAAACTATTAAACTATGCTGTCCTAAATTAACAAGAAATATGACCACACTACCAGTAGACCACACCCCCTGAAGATTTTATATGATCCAAACAAAGACAGCGTTGAAAGGGGCCTGTATTGATCGACCCCACCCGGGGGTGGCAGAAGGCTGTTACCAACACCACTTTGATACGAATCTGCTACTACATCGATAGTTTAGTAAAGGTGGTATATTGATAGATACGTTCAACATTTGCTTTGAATGATTGTTGAATTAATACGCAGACACAACACTTGTAAACTGCGTATATTTAGCCACAGGAGAGCAGTGAAGATTTAAAATAAAATTACCCATAAATTGTGCCAATAAATCGCATTAAATAATTAAACAATTACATCTTATATTAATCGATTGTGAACGAAACTATAACGCGATCTATTTTGATTACTTACGCCATCTAGCGAGCTTTGTGACATTTTAATGTCCACTTTTTTTAAATACAGTCATTGATAGTTAGCAGTTGTTTTCGTTTAAAATTTAATAAGCTTACTAATTCTTATTCTTCAGATTTGAGATAATTATCATTTTTCCTATCCCCTGTTGTAAGCGCTCCTGGGGAACCCCCCAGGGGCGAGCAGAGCGCTTGAACTCTTGAGTCGCAGGTATCCATGGGCGGTGGAGGTTCATTTAAAATCAAGTTCATGTCCCCCCTCCCCCTTTATCATATATTTTTTAATGTATTCATTATAATCTGATTATTTATCTCTGTCTTTCTCTTCTGTCCTTGTGTTTTTCTCCTCCTCTGTGTTCTCTTCTGTTTTTAACACATTAACACCTCTGTCTTTTTGGGGGGGCATCAGTGGAGGGGTGTGCGGGACTTGACCGGCTAAAACCACCGCGGTGTTCCTTCCTCACACCTCATTACCTCTTAGGGGATATATCATGAGCGTGCCCGAATGACGGTAAAATGTGATAAATAGTATGTGTATGATAATGTAATATCTCTAGTATCTAGGTCTGGTTATTTGTATAGTATATGTTCATGGTTAGAGCTCTCGCACTGCCCAACATTAGCCAGTTCGAGTTACATGTCATGCCACCATGATTTGCTTGAAGTATTGCCTACACTCCCCCATAATTAATTGTATAAGCGACATCAATTTACTTCCTTGAATTCCTCCCCGTGAATATTGAATCTGGTAAGGAAAAAAAAGAACAGGGTAAGAAAATCGTATTATAGATAATCGTATATAAAAATCTCAGGCAGAGGAAACAAGGACAACTTGTTATGTACTCTATATACCAATTGGTGCAGTCTTGATACAGCTTTTGTTTTTTTTATTGAACTAAGTTAACCATCAAGCAATAGCTTTCAGCAAGACGGACATACTAGACTGCACCGTCTCTAGAATTTAATTCAAATATAGCTCTTTCACGATCAAAACACATCTTTACGTAAGTAATCATAAAAGTTATGATCACATGTAACATTTCTACAAAATCTTTCTTAACGTTTCACAGCACATATTCACACTTTCTTAAGATCAAAGTAACACCAGAACAATACATATTCTCAAAATGACAGCCTAAAATATTTCCTAAAAGCAATCACCATTCCGCCGTCAAACAATGCGACAAACGAAAGGCATCATCCAACTTCCATCTCTTCACAATAGACCATTGGGAACTTCGAAAAATACCTCCAAATGAAGAGTTCACATCTAACGTTGAAACGACAAAATAATAAAACACTAAAATCGCCTACCACCACGAATACAATATGCTATTTTGCATTTGTAAATTTGAAAGTACAATATTTTGAGCTACTGTGTCGCAGCTCTCTATACAACAACTTCTATTTGCAAACAAAACATCTATAAAAACACACCTTATGACGTTCACTTAACCCTTACGACGCATGCACTGGGCTATTCCGACCGTCATGGGTAAATTTGTCCGTCAAACAATACATAATACGTCATGAGCACAGTTTACGGTCGCGAGGTATCGCTAGCGGTTTGACACATCGCTTAGCGTACATGATTTGTGAGGGGGTTAAAATCCTTGGATCTGAGTGATCGTTCTGCTGGTTGTCTGTTTGGGTCACGCTGCAGAATAAATTATATATTTTTACAGTAATTCTTGGTTAGCTATCACAAATGGTTTAAGCAGCGTCTAAATATCCAGCAGTTTTATTATGAATATGAATTTTAAAATACCATTATATAGTTTGTAACCATACATTTTTAATATAAAATTTTGAAGATCTATTTACAGTACGGCTGGAAAAACTCTATGAGAAGAGGTGACGATCGATATCAGTGGCGTACATTAGAAGAGAGCAATATCCAGAAGTGGACGATGACAGGCTGTTGAGGATGAACTTTATATAGTTATCAACCAATTACTTTAATTTCAGACAAACACAATAACTCCATGCTTCACCATTAAAACATGAGCAACTAAACGATATCTGAACACCTTGATCGTTGTTTTGGTTATGTCGTTCTTTGTAAATACATGTTTAATATACACGTGTTAAAAATTGTCAATATTCAACATTTGTGCAGTAATACAGTACAAGATGTAAAAAATCATTCTTTGAAAGTCAAACCAAACCCCACAAAACATCGACAAACAAATTCCGTAAGTCAACCTCGTGAAATGTAATCATCCACCGAAGTCCACCTACACTTCACGCATAACCGAAGTTAACCCTCGCATGACCGCATAACAAGAATACCAAAAATGAAACTAGCATGACGATGATCACAGGGACCCTAACCCTTGCAACGGTTAGTTACCGACAGGGTTAAGTGTAATCGCACATGAAATCACCCGGAGTGCAGTTAAATGCGTTTCAATAGCTCGTTGGGGACTTCAAAGATCAATTTATGAGTAGTTACATTGTTTTCAACAGGAATGGGGCTTTGTTAAATGGGTTTTCTCGGTTTGAGACGATGTTATCAATGGAATTAATAAAATAATATTTTAGTTATGAATAAGGCAAGTTACAAATAAAAATATGTACTAATGTTTTATGGTCATATAGTAAACCTCGAGAAATTAAAAAAAAACTCGCAAGTAACAATTTCAGTGGAGTTGGTGGTGTTTAATAAGGAGAATTAAATAGTTGTGCAAGCGTCAATAATGAATCAATACCGATCAACCGATAGACGGGCCTCTTGGTCTTTGGGTTAGTAGCCCTGACTGCTGAATACATTAAATCCTGGGTTTCATACCCACCCTAAAAAAAATATGCCACAGGTAGAAGCTAACCAAACTCTCATCTAACTACCCTTGAAGTACATCCTTTCCAATAAAAAAAGGATCATCGAAATCGGTTGGCGTGATATTGAGTTTAATGGTTATCTGGTTGTAAAATGGTTTTCTGAAGGATTAATTCCTGTGTCGCGGGAGACTTTACAAACATTTAAACAACGGACACAAAGAACACCCACACTCAGAACAACAATTTGAGTGTTGTCCCGTGGTGGTGGGATCGAACTCACAACACTCGGTGCGGCAGCGCGACCACTTAAACCACTACGCTATCCGTGCAGCTGAATTGTATGAAAATGGGAAAAAAGGAAGACTGAGAGTTTTGTCGAAGGTAGGAGTTAGGGAGAGCAACGAGGTGTAAGGAGAAATCGTGACTGAGACTGTAGGAGCTCGCAGAAGCCAGGGTCGCGTATCCGTATGCGTTGTATTTTCTGTGACTGGCTTAGCCTCTAGAGTTAGAGCAGGCCTGAGATGGTGGTGCGACGTGTGCAGTGTGAAACTGGAAGGGGGCTAGGCCCCTAGTATTCAATGGTGGTGGTGCCTCTTGCAAAAGAGGTGGCCAAGGTCTCCAGGGTTCCTGGAAGCATCCTTCCTAGAGTATACCCAGGTCCCTTGCAAGAGCCGACACCGGTGGGACACTATTTTTTATATCTTTAAATATATTTTCTTTGTTTTGAAATATTTAAAAATGTAATCTATGTTTTTTTTTTTTATGCGATAGGGGGCAAACGAGCAGACGGGTCACCTGATGGTAAATGACTACCGCCGCCCTTGGACACCCGCAACTCAAAAGTCACAAGTGCGTTGCCGGCCTTTTAGGTAAGAGTACGCTCTTTTCTTGAAGGTTTGAAGGTCGTATCGGTTCGGAAATACGGCAGGTGACAATTTGTTCCATAGGCTGGTTGTGCGAGACAAAAAGATTCTGGAGAAGCGCAGAGTGGTGGAGTGCCAATCGTCCAGGTGATGGGGATGGATATTTTGTCGCGTAGGCGTATGGCGGAAACCAGCAGCCGGTATAAGTCCGAACAATTCCTCTGAACACTCCCCATGATACAAGCGATAGAGGATGCAGAGTGAAGCTACATCTCTACTCCAGAATATACTCTACTCTACTCTACTCCATCTCTCTCATCTCTTTTAAGTAGTACCTTAACCTAAATGTGTTTGTAAATAGAACTTAAATCTATGTTTGTAGCACTTCACGTTACTTGTACTGGCCTGTTGGTGTCGCGGTTTGTGACCGTGACTGCCGACCGTGAGGTTGTGGGTTCGATTCCCACTTAGGACAAATATTTGTGTGATGAGCATGACCATTTGCTGTGTCTGGGTATAATTTATCTATTACATGTACGTTTTAGAAATATATAAGTATGTTTATCAACTGTCTGGTTACCATAGTACAAGCGCTGATTAGTTTGGAATCAGACGGCCGTGTGTGAGATGTGTCAAGTTAATAATATGTCAAGTTTATAATACTATGTACCTGTGCGATTGAATGGCGCTTGAACGCGAGCCACATCACCACATAATTCTGCCAAAAGTTTTCGTCCAAAATCTCATGCAAGTAGTAATCCTTCGGCCGAAAGTGGTTGACGTTCCGGCGCGAATCCAACTACTGCACTCTCGGCTGGTACTTAAACTTCTCGCTGATGTACTCCGCGATGTTCTCCGCCTTGTCATACTGTCTTAAAAGCAAAACAGTTCTACAGAGGCCCTCTATCCATTTTTATAGTCAAAAAAGTGTTTACAATGAAGAAGCTACCTCGTCTCGCATTATTAGCATGACAATGACAATAGGTACGGCTTGCGAATAGAAATACTTGGAGTACGGAACACCCACAAAGGCATATTCGATGGACAGAGCCTTCCGCAGTTACGCACTGTGTTGTTATCGGTAGTGGTGTGGTCTCAAGTACAAGAGGTAGCGATAGCGATTATTAAAGATTTTTTCAAGAATGTGCAATAGATAATGTTACCAATTTTAGATTTTTACTTGAAAGTACACTATAATACAAGCAAAAAAATAGTAAAACTGTTTTTTGATACATAATACTAGCGGATATATTTTATTGTTAATAAGACGTACGATGTCCGCTGCTGTGACATCATTTTCCAATTCAATCCAATGTTGATTATTTTTGTCATTAAATATCTTAAACACTACCGTGCTTCCAATAAATACATAAACGGAGAATTAAAAGTGGCTGGGGAGCAAACTTAAATAGTAGGTGGCGAATATGCACACGCAATTTTGATGATGAGTTTGATAAAGGCATATTTTTCTTTGTCAAATGCAATCACTTAACTCAATTTAAAACAAATTACAGGCAGGCTTATAGAAAATCTGTAATCTCAACTAGTTATTTTAACTTTTATAATATAAAAATACAATCTAAAAAAAAAGGATTTATTATTTTATCCCTCTACAAGCAAAATCATCACTGGCTTATAGTCGCTCACTGATTAGATAATTCATTCGTCAAAATCAAAATCAATCCACAAACACACTTAGGTTTGAATTATTATGTATGATCTGTACGGCAATAAACAAAACATTTTATGACACTAGCTCGCTATTGCTGTAGTGTATACTTGTAGTATCTTAGATCATAATGTCTGAAAACACCGTCTCTTTTCCCTTGCACCACAGCTCAAACCCATACATTCCGCAAGCGTCCTTTGTTAAAGCTGCAGTTTAGCGAAAGCAATTTCGTGTTTTATGCTTCCAACAGATACAGGGACGAGATGTGAATACATGCTCAAAGTTAAAGCATGCTCAATAAAAAGCATTGTATAGAACACATAATATATTGTCCATATTATATGACCTTTGTGGCGCCGTGGTTGTGGACTCCACTCCCGAGCCGGAAGTAGCAGGATCGATTCCCGCTCAGTACAAATAATATATAGAATATGCATTGATTGGTCATTGTTTTCATTTACACATAACTATATATAACCTATATGTATAATATATAACTAACTGCCTTGTTGGTTTAGTGGTAAGTGATCCTGACTGCTCAGCCAAAGTTTGTTTTGTGTCTGCGTGTAATTTATCTACAATATGTACGTCTTTAGAATTATATAAGTACGTACACCAGCAGTCTTGTTACCCTCTGATAATATATCACAACTGGACATAACTCTCATCTAACTACCCTTGAAGTACATCCTTTTCAATAAAAAGAGAATCATCAAAATCGGTTGGCGTGATATTGAGTTATTCGTCCATTTGTCGCGCACATGCTTAATGCAAATTTAAGACTTACATGGTCTTCTCATGGCTGCCATTATCAGAACTGGACCAAATTAAAATGGGACCACACGGGAAGCACCAGCTTTCAAATAAAAAAAATCGTCGTAATCGGTTCACACAATCACAAGTTTTGAGTTAACAAACATAAAAAAAAATACAGTCGAATTGAGAACCTCCTCCTTTTTGAAGTCGGTTGAAAACGGAAGAGTTTTTATTTATTGTTTTATTTAAGCCTATCATAGTGACTCCACTTTGGCTCACGGAAAGCAATAAGTGGAGTTAAAGAGTGGTGGTCACCATCCTCATTGCATGTCTAGTCAATGCAGCATGGTGACCCACACTATGGCGGCCTGGTGAGATGCTTTTTCACTTACTGGAGCTATTGCTTATATTCCTCATTCCATCTGTATAAGCAAATCTCCTTTCTTCCCTATATATCCTGCGTTTCTTGTCAATTACGTGGATAGGATTAAAACTAAACAAACACGTTTGCTTTATTATTATTAATGATTAAATAAATATCGGTCGCCTATCGCTTTTTGTGCGACCACTAGTCCAATTAAACCGACCACCACGGCCCATCTTGTATTATATTTATTTTCCTCACATTTAACATATCGGTGGTGAACAAAGGGTGATTGAGGAGCATTGAGGGTCGAAGGCACTTCTATTAGAGACGCGTCGTCGTATATCTGGACATGATTAGTTTATGAGACGGTTGAGGTAAGGCGCGAGAGTTGCGGTTTGGTGGGAACTTTGTTACGTATGATGAAGGAAAGCGATGGCAATTCCAATTGTTTTATAGATTTGTTTACTGAAAATTGGACCGTATTGTTAAAAAGTTAGGTTTTCTTTTAAGTATTTTGACTTAAGTCGTTTTATAAGTGTATAAGTTGCAAGTATAGTTTCACATAATACTTGTTCCGTTAGTCGTATTTATAAAGAATAAACTTCTGCTGTATCTAAGGCTTTCTTCTTTTGAGAATGCCTTTTTACATTGTAGCTTAGTTTAGATTAGTTTCAGGAGCCACGTCCAAAATAGTCAAGCTCCTTCGAAGAAGAAACGTGAGTAAAACCATGAATTGTTAGTAAAAGGATTATCTTTTATATGCTTTACCGTTCCTTAAGCGGATCTATCAAAATATCTATTTAACTTTTCGTCTCTTGTAGTGCCAATTTTCATCCTTTGAATTGCCAACATGTAATAAGTGCACCAAGTTTTATGACAAAGATCCCAGTTCGCATGAATCTCTCTGTAACATTGTGGTCAGCAGGCGTCCTGGCGTACGTCCTACATACATTATAACGACATTTTTATATTGCCCCACGTTCTAACGAGATCTCCTTTGTGACGGTTAATAATTTCTTTGAACACATTTTTTTTCACTGAACGTTTTTACTGTTGGAATTTATAACTTGTGACTGCATAATGCAGGGTGTAAATTGCTTTATCAAATTAGATTTAGAGAGAATTATCAAATTAGATAATTAGATCTTGGTAAAGCATTTGACAGAGTTAGTCAGAGTAAAAATTATATGGGTTACAACAATACTATCATATATAAATTTCCTAAACTAGAAGTCACGAAGTACCTACGTACATCGTATATTTTTTTAACTAGTTATGAATAAATTTTGCCTAAGGTAAAATAAGATGGAATAGAAACATACTTTATTGTTGACTAAGAGAAATTGTTTACGTTTTACAACGTATACACAATATGAATGTGGGACGACAAGTGACAGCTTTATCGCTAAAAGAAATTTCTTACAGGCAACCTTTGGACAAGATAAACACAAGACTAATTAGATGTAAAACATAAATAGTAATATTTTTTTAATTTGGTGGAGTAACCCAGGGAACCATATTAGGTCTTGCTTTTCAGTGTTACTTGAAATTTTCGTAAATGACTGCTGTTAATTTAGACGCATAGACTTATATGTATATAACGAGTCTTGAATGTGAGTACAACTACGGAAATTTACTTTTTTTTAATTCTTTCCCCGTATCGCGTGCTCCCAGATGAACAAAATCCCTTATCTCTACGAGTTGGTGATTACAAATAGCAATGGTTTGTAGCATTAGCTAAGTGCATTAGCATGCAGTGAATAAACTACCGCGCATGTTTCACGCCCGATCTGTTAATCTGATCTGTACGTACGTGCCCACTGCTAAATACGTCACGACAACTTCAGTCTTAAGTTTTCTATCGTAAATGCAAATTACAAAAGCTACTAAGTTTAGTTTCTATATGTTGCCTCGTAGTTCTCAGTATATCATGTCCATTTTTGCTTTAGTTTCACCTGTCTCGTCTGTATGACTGTATTCAAATATTGCAGGCTAAATTATACCCACCACATACTTATTTAATTCCGGAGACAATGCGATATTATAGTAACAATGACCTGATCTCATGATGAAGTTGGAACGGCATCTTTCTGATGAAATAACATAACCCCACCGAGTTTAATCTTGATTGATTTGTCTTGAAGAGCACTTTATTTCTAGATTATATCCAGGGTCTGATGATGAAGCTTGCAGGTGGTCAAGGCATCAACAACATAGCCCCACTAATATTGAACTGGATTTATTGGTTGTGAGGAGCACTTCACTCCATGATGATATCTGGGGCCTGATGATGAAGCTGGAAGATGGGCACGGCATCTATGTGATAAAACAACATAATCCAAACGGGTTTGAAAAATCAAGGTTTTTCACTTCTGTTCAAGTACCCATATTCACACCATAATATCTGTTGAATATTTTTAAACATCATATCTACACTAAAATATTTACTAAAAATTAAAAAATTAATTAAAAGTTTTTTTAATAAGGTCTGTCTCTTAAAACCACCCCGGCGGGGGGGAGCGAGAATTACAATTGCATTCTTCTGTCACACCTTACCGGACTTAGTTTAACTGAGTTCTACTTTAGACAATTCAAAAATATCGCTAATATTGCTTTAATATATAAATATTAATAAATGATTTTGTTCTGATTTAATCTATGTTTTTTTTTTTTACTATAAAGCCTAAGTACGAGATACAAGATTACCTATTTATGGTAGGTATATTTGTTTTTAACAATCCTTTATAACCTCTACAGGCTAAACCTTTGTGAAACAGTCGGTCTGTGTGCTTGGTTAAAATTGCAGGCTAAATTATACCCATCACATACTTATTTAATTCCGGAGATAATGCAATATTATGGTAACAATGACCTGATCTCATGATGAAGTTAGAACGGCATCTTTCTTATGAAATAACATAACCCCACCGAGTTTGATCTTGATTGATTTGTCTTGAATTTGTTAGTCTGTGTGCTTGGTTAAAATTGAAATAACAAACCTTAAACATTATACTCATATATTATACTCATACATATACATTATACTTTTTTGTGCAGTGGTGTAATAAGAATTCAAAAGGGTTTCCAGATAACTTAAGAAAAAGTAAATTCCCAAAAGCGTATCGTCCATAACAGTGAACTCAGATTTCTACATTAATTTCTCTGAGATCCAACGCGCGCCGTTGGTATTAACATTCAATAAGCTGTAATGCCTTGAAACAGCACGACGATTTACACATAATATCAACAGCATTGGATTAATTCAGTATACGCGATTGAGTAATATGTATTCTCACACTTGTAGAAATATTAAGAATTAACAAAATGTGCAAAATGGGAATAAGGAACAGTTTGATGTGTGTTTTGGGATTTTCGAATATATTCCGAGCTCTTTTCACCCCAAACTACCCGCATCCACAGTAATACCGTACTTATATTAATATAAAAATAGTACTTACACTAATTTAAATTTAAAAATAAATTAAAGTTATAGCTGCTCAAATAGTACTTCTATATCATAAAATAGCTTATTAAACATACCAATAATTATGTGAACAAAAAAATTGACATCCCACCAAAAACATTTTCATGTAAAATTTTGCCAAGTCGTTATCAGAGCTCATGTAGAGCCAAGCTTCAAACTCTACACGCCCCAACTCTACAAGGCCTAACTACACTTTAGTCAAAATATGAGGCTTGGCCATTTTGCTACATTCACATGGGCGTGAGGTGAAAAATTAATATACTGTTCATTACTTTCCTGTTAGTTCTTATCTAAAAGGATACCATGTCTCATGCGAATAACGATTATTTTATTCTATTCTATAATAAAGCTAAATAGTTCTTTTGGTTTTGCTTTTTGCATGGTTTTTTTTATACTATAGGGGGACAGACGAACAGACGGGTCACCTGATGGTAAGTGATTACCGCCGTCCATGGACACCTGCACCTCAAGAGTCCCAAGTGCGCTGCCCGCCTTTGAAGGTGATGAGGGATGGGGGTTGCGGGGAGGGGAAAAGAGGGGAGGGATGAGAAGATGGGAAAGAGGAGAGGGGGATGACGGGAGAGGAAAGAGGAGAGGAGGAGTTGGGCATCCGGAAACCTTACTCATTTCGGGGAAATGTAACGCAAGTGTTGCTTTACAACCGGTTTTCTGTGAGGTTCTGAATGTTAAATTGTATCTTTACAGCCTTTATCTCTTTCTCCTCCCAAACAGGTATTACCAGATAGCCTCCCAAATACTGATGAAATAGGGTCAAAATAAAAAAGAAAATGTTAAGTCAATTAACAGAATTCTCTATAAAAAAATAAGGCGGCTTCTCACTTATATTACTATTCTTCTAACTGATGAATTGTGCGTTTTCGAACGGCTATTTATTTTTAAGCCTAAATAGTTTGAACCGAGGTAAATTGGCCATCATCACGGAGAGGTATGAATGACCTTTAAATGTCGTATACATTGACTATATAGTATAAAGTAAAATATCGTCAATGTATCGATCGCAGTTCGCACCGCATTCAAAGTTACACAATATAGACGTGGCCACGTCGTCGCCCCTGCCGTTGTCAGCTGTCAATCATACCAGTAAGCGGATTTGTAGGTACGCCTATTTTGTACAGAATCTGATGTAAAAGAAAAAGCGGAAAATTAATGGTAGAAATATTCCTAATTTCTACCATTAATTCGTCGGTTTTTTTTTTTTGGGTTTTAACTTTGGGTTGACTATAGATGAGTAACAGCACATTTGTAAAGAGTATTTTCAGTAAATCGTGTGTTTGTTTACCGTAAAAGTATTATAATTTTTAGTGTTTTTAGATAAAACTATCTGCTTAGTTGTCTCTCTATCTATAAAACAATGTTTGCAAATACCTGACAACAGATACATTAAATATGACTGTATTAAATCATGCATTTCAAAATGACATATTTTACAGGGTTGCTAGCCTCCATAGCCATGATGATAAATGTAATTACAACCACCTCCGCTGGTATCTTTTCACTTACGTCACAATATCACAACAGAAGGTATCGCAATTTTTTTTATGAGCTATAATCTAGTCGCTCGTGCTTCTGTTTCGATTCGATTCATGACCCACCTTAATCAGCTATAAATGAGCTTCGCTAAGTAAGTTTTACTTATTCATAAAGTCTGCAGCTGCCTTCATGATTATAGTAAATGAATAAGGTTAATCATATCTTTTAGAAAAACGATACGATACGATACTAAACGATAAATTAATATCTTTTAGAAAAGTGTGATCGACCTCAATTATGATAAAATGTCATAAGCTGCCTTTTTTATCCCTTTATTTTATATTTTTATTGTGGAATCATTTCTTTAAAATAATATGAGACCAACTTTAAATACAATCTCCTGAGGCTTCGATGCTTATACCACCACCAGACTAATACCATGGCCTCACAGAAAACCGGTAGACATATAACACTTGCATTGTGTTTTCGAGTGAGTGAGGGTACCGAAGGCCTTAATCCCCCTTTCCCGTTCCACGGCGGAACACTTGCGACTCTCGAGTTACAGCTTTCGTTATCACTTACTATCAGGCGACCGTCTATTCGTCTGTCCCCCAGTATAGTAAAAAAATGGATCTTTGTCTTTGTCGATTATTCCTTTTTTTAACAGTAAAATGAACTCTAAAAACCTTTAATGTCCCTTAAAACATTTCAGGTCGTATATCGTAGGTATATCGTTTGATATCAATTCACCCGTAATACCAGCTTTAAGACAAACATTTTATTTGATAAAAATAATATAATTTTAATATCTATATTATTTAATGTAATTCATTTTAAATTTATAAAAATGAGATTACCAATAAGTTTCCTGTTTTATATATACGTAATATGGAATATTACGTATAATATGATACCATATATTTACGTGTCAAACTCATTTCAAATAATTATCTACCGGCATGGTAGAAATTAGATTGTTGGTATCATAATATTCATCATTTTATTATTAGTTTTTAAGTAGACGGTATAAAGAGAACGTCAGAAATATATTAATATACCAATTATTTATGCTGTAATTTATTAGTGTGATGGAAATAATATCATACATTAAAAATTCACTTCCCAACACATTTTGTGGAGGGTATTTTTAACAATCGATTTGCTAATCTCTACAAGTTTTTACAAATTAATTAAGAAGCTGTGATGTACGTCAAAACTAGGGTGGATTAACTAGTATTAAATACATGAACAAATTTAGACCACAATTGATATTCAACCATATTTGCTTGAATTTAAAACCTATATTGCAACTGCTAACCGTTGTCAAAATTCACAATGCAACAAACTGATATCAAACGCCAAAGAAATTTGAACTCTGATACCTTGAAATAATGCCAAACACATTCTTGTATATATATGTCCAGTTTTAATATCTACACCGATTAAAACCAACATAACATTTCGTATTTAAACAACTAAAATAAACCTTATTTCCTGGACAATAAGATCAAAGCTAGATAAATGGCGGGTAACTTAGGCCCGAGTTAAAACACGGGGTGTAGCTAATCATTTGTGGGACTCTACTAAGCTCATCGGGTTACTAAAATAATGTTTATGTTTACACTAAGCTTATATTTGCCATAGGGTCGCCATTAAAACCATAAACCCATAGGATTCACACACAACCCTTGTCGCGCTACCCTTGTAATGTAAATACATTTTGGTAAAGTCTGCTAATAGACTCACTTAAATTAAACTGCTTGTTAATAAAATATCGCGTTTTGTACTATTTATTTATAATTGAAATTAAAAATGTATCTCACTTTGTTTTTTTTTTTTATATTAGCCTACCATAATGACTCCACTCTGCCTGATGGAAAGCAGATGTTTGTGTTCTATTGTACATTCGTGAAATTCACGTGCGTGGTACGTGTATAGAAATATCCTTATGCCCTTCCCCGGGGTACGAATTATTCACATACCAAATTTAATCAAAATCGGTTCAGTCATTTCGCCGTGAAAAGAGTTTCGCATTAATAATATTAGTTTAGTAGTTATAGGTGACATTTTGTGTTAAAAGAATAATACATTACATTATTTTTCGCATATTCACCGTCCAACGATGCTAAGTGACTTCGCCGCCCATTAACACTTGCAACTCAAGAGTCGCAAGAGTGCTTTCCGCCTAAGAGAAAGTGAGAAAAGAGAGGATGTGGTAATGGGGTGGGAGTAGAAATGGGGACCAGGGGAAACGGAGTTAGGCCTCCGGCAACCTAACTCACTCGGTCACACAATGCAAGCATTGTTTAAGAGCCTGCTTTCTGTGAGGTCGTGGAATCGCACCGCTCGAGCCGGCCCATTCGTGCCTTAGTCTCTACCACTACTATATCGTTTCTACTAAAATAAAATCAGAATAAATACGACTTTTAAAACTGCTATGAAAAATTATTTAGTGCCTCTTACGTAACACTGGGCAAGCCACTCTACGTATATTGCTATAAACGTAGAGATGTAACTTCACTCTGCATTCTCTATCGCTTGTATCATAGGGAGTACTTCGTCGTACTTATAGCGGCCATCCACATCCCCTGGACGATTGGCACTCCACCACTGTGCGCTTCTCCAGAAGCTTTTTGCCTCGAACAACCAGCCTATAGAACAAATTGTCGCATTGTCGCTTGACGTATTTCCGGACCGATACGACCTTCAAACCTTTAAGAGGCTGGCAACCCACTGGTGACTCTTTGAGTTGCGTGTGTCCATGGGCGGCGGTAGTCACTTACCATCAGGTCCGTTGAACAGGCACGATTAGTCGCCTTTTACGACACCCATGGGAATAGATAAGGTGGCCCTATTCTAATCATTCTTAAACCACATAATAAAAAATGTATGTCTTATTTTACTTTTCCATACTTTAATGGCCTAGTATTTCTCTGTTTGTCTATAAGTATGTACTTATTTATGGCTATTTACAAGCCTTCAAAATTTATATCTAATCTAACATCATTATCTTCAAGCGTGATGGCTGAGGCGTCGGACTTGCAATCAAATGGCTGCGGATTCAAACCCCGCACAGTACACTACCGTCGTAAACCCACCCCTAACACAAACATTTAGCTTAGCTGAGGGGGTTAACAAGAATACTAGTAATGTGTGACCCACGTTGCTAGCATTATTTAAAAAAAATAAAAATAAAAAAAACATGGCTAAAGAACAGCTTCTACTTCTCAATCTCGATTCTGTATAAATACATTAAGCTTAAGCCACAGTTCGCAAGGATAAACTTAAATGCGGATAATCTGCTAAGATGTACTAAAGAGACAACTGCGTCAGGTATCCGTGTTCAACACAATGGCTTCACACATCCATTGGGTTGTGTTTAAAAGTATTTGATGTAAAACTTGTAAGTTACAAGCTTTAGCGATTACGTAATCGAATTTGTAACCGAAAGTAAAGAAAGTGGCGGTATCTTCAAGTATAACACTCATGGGTGCGGCTTAAAGGTTCTCTAGTATCTACTCAAAAAGTTCTTACAACTACAAGTATTATAAATACGAAATCGTGAGTATATTCTTCACCGCCAGAATAGTTACACTCATTTATTTAAGTATAAATACACAAAACGAACCAAGCAAAAAGGACCAGATATAATAACGAGGCCGATATCATCAAACACTCAAAGCTTACAGCTTACCAGAGACGGTGAGCCCGCGGCCGCAGCAAAATTTGTCATTTAAAAACCGCTGTCCGCTCACACCTTGTCGATCAAGTGTATTTGTCCGAAATAAGCTTGGCTAGTGGCCGCACATTATCACACTCCGACGCCTCTGTTGTACTCGTGTCATTATCCTCACGATCACACCAGGTGACAAATAACAGACTTACGTCATAACCATACTTAGATTTAAACGATACATTTTTTTTATTAATCTTATAGTTTTAGAGACCTTGATGTCTCTCATACAGTCTTACATATATTATATCTACGAAAGGTGGACAGTTTATTATGTATGTATGTAATTTCCTAGGGTACGAAGTATCAACACCCCAAATTTCAACAAAATCGGTTCAAAAGTTTAGCCTTGACAATATAACAGACAGAAATACGTACTTTCACATATATAATTTATACTACACTAATATTATAAATGCGACAGTAACAAAATCTATCTATCTGTTACCTTTTCATGGCTAAATGGCTAAACCGATTTTGAATAAATTTGGGATAGTGATACTTCGTAACCTAGAGAATTATTGGCTATTATGTAGCTATATTACCATATGTAGGTACCACATATGGTATGGTATATAATCTGAACACTCGGTAAGCCAGCAGTAAAACAAAGTCTTCTACCATCACCATCATCTGGCTGTCGTCGTCCACTGTTGGATAAAGTGACTCCAAGAAACGCCATCTATCTCTTTATAGCGGTATTTCTCCCGTCGAACAACGAAAACGAACGAATTCGAGTAATTACACACATCACATATATGTATAATGTACAATAACTACATGCATTCATGGCTTTATGCCCGATGTTTGAGATACCTACTCCGCACAGGTGTTGGTCTATTGGTCTACGCGGGCTAGTGTCCGCTACTTCTGTGTGTCTTCTGTGTATGTGTCTTCTGTCATAACTGTTTAGCTTATTAGAAATAAATGTATTTTTCAATTTATCAGAAAGCCTAAATATGGAATACACTTTAAATACCAAGCAGTATTAAAACCGGTCGCTTTTTAATGAAACTAAATTAAAAACAACAGTTGTTATAATAATAGCTTATACAGTAGGGAGTAACAAGAGCTGATGTAAACCCACTCCATCCAGATTACCCGGTTACCCGGTAACGGCTAGCAACAGCCGGTAATGACGGGTAATTGGACGGAATAACCACATTAAACTGTAATGGGATCTCCTTGTTTAGCTCACCATTTTGAACATCAATTTACAATAACGAATTCCATATGGGTAGTTTATTTAAAATATCTTCTGGGTCGGCAACAGAACTAAATCATGTAGAATTCGTAGTAGTATTTTTAAAAATTGAAAAAATTGAGTCGTCACTTTTTTTTATGCGATAGGGGGCAAACTAGCAGAGGGTCACCTAATGGTAAGTAAGTAACACCTCCCATGGACACCTGCAACTCGAGAGTCGTAAATCCATTGCCCGCCTTTGAGGGGCGGGGGGGGGGGGGATAAAGGGGAAATGCGGAAAGAGGAGATGTAAGGTTTAGGCCTCCGGTATACTCATTCAATCGGTGAAAAGCAACACAAGCATTGCTTACTAACGAGTTTTCTGTGAGGCCGTGGTAAAAACTTACTCTCCAACGTTAACTTAACATATTATATTCACAGTACAAACGTTTATGCATCTATCTTTCTACATGTAATAAATCCCATCTATTCATCTATTTCTGTTGTTCAGTAGACTCATATATATCAGACAGTATGTATACAGTCATTCAGTGCGTGGATGACGTCCATAGCCTTGCCTGACCTGAATGGGACTAAAATTATGGTTGCTAAAAGAGTGATCGTTCGAGACACCTCTGCAACCTCTTCTTCGATATAAGCGGGAGTGTGTATCACACTGTTCGCATTTCAATACTGTCACAAATGTGTGTTAAATATTTGAAAAAGAGTATATTATGAGTTTATTGATGTTCTCCGTCATATGATCTACGTATTGCAACAGGCACTAGTGTGTTTTCACGTAATAAAAAGAGTGTGTGCAAACGTAATTAATGATTTTGATTTCATTTTATTTCATATCTACCGCTGACACTAACATTATGATGTATCTATTAATGAGCGGATTTTTTTTTTTATGCGATAAAGGGCAAACGAGCAGACGGGACAACTGATGGTAAGTGGTACTGTCGCCCATGGACACCCGCAACTCAATAGCAAAATTTTGTGAAAAATTGATTTGCCTGTGTAGGTGCAGAAATATTAGTTTTTTATCCTATAATATAATATATTCTATTAAAATTCTTAAACTATATTTCTCTATTATGTCTATTACACGACCACAAAATATAACCTTAAAATTAACAGTCATAGACAATTTTTTTTTTATTAATAAAAATTCTTTAAATTTTCTCAAACTGTAATATTACGCCGTCGTAATAGTTACTATTACTATTCTTAACACAAAAAAAATAATAATATCACCCTGAATCACATTACGAAAATCACATTGAACGAATAACTTTCACACCCCATCGGTTACTAAAGTGACAATATGGCGGCCCTATCCCTCCATACCTATGAATAACACATAGCTACATAATTACGACCGCGCACAATGGGGGTAGCACAATGGGAGCAGTGAGACGACTGGTGACACTGGTCCTTCGGTATTATAAATAATATGGCGACTGGGTCACAGTCAATGATATTATATAAGTACAACTTTTTTTTGTTAGTATAACGTTTACACAGTGTCTTATAAATTTCAATTGAATATTTTTATTTTACAAAAATGTTCATAAGCTAGTTACTTAAAATCATTTTACTTTTTTAATTTATTCATGATCATCTTATTATCAACCCAACGTCGCGTCGGGTCAAAATACGTCCAGAAAAGTAAACACACATTCTTACTACATTTATGACCCAAAGGCAGTAAAAACATAGAGATGAAATCAATAGATAATAAAGGTTTTAATAGAAAAAAAAAATAAAAAAAATATATTCACACTTTTAGATTCCATTTTCGTCAGCGCTGAAGTTGTGCAAAATTTCAGATGAATCGGACGCTGGGAAGGGGATCAAAAGTAAGGAACAAGATTTGACACGAACAAATATACGATGCCAGTTAAAAAAAAACTTGCTATAAAAAAAAATATATAACATGTGTTGTTTCTCAAAAAAGGTTTTACATGTTTACTTTTTTTTTTTACTTCTTTTTTTTTCAAAATAAAAAATTTCACGATACATAAATAAAAGTCTGTTTCAAAAATAAAAACTAAACTATCATGATGAGTTGTCTGATGACAAACAATAATGATAAAATAACACATGTCGATTGTAATTACAAAAATGTATACAAGAGAAAAGGAATATATAAACTAATTTATTAGAAAAATCAACGTATACATAGTAGGTACCTAGTTCCCTTTCCTTTACCCATTGCGCTACCCTCGATGCCTTGCTAAAGATACATTATATAAGCCATATGGCTCCCGAAAAGTAACTATCGACCAATATACTATAATTTAATTAATCAATTTCTACCCCATGGGGCCCGACTCACGATTACTAGTTGCAATAAACCCGCTGTGACACTCCATTGTTACGAAATACAAATTATTTTCCCGCCAAATGTTGACACATGATTGATATAAAAATAAAGTATTTGAGTTTCATTTTATAATTATTTTTTAAGCTTAGGAGGCATAGATATTTGCTCCACGGCCTATATGCTAATAGAATTTCCCGAATATCTAGATTTATGATTTAACAACCACGTATAGATGCGAGAACCTAAATTCCACGTCCTCTCAAATCTAAAAGTTTGTTTTTGGTTTGTTACCCATACTCTTTTCTTTTTCGCAGTTTACCTGAAGGTACCTACTACTACAACGAATTGCCTTTATTACTTTACTAGTAAAGGAAATTGAAGATGGTCAATATCACTATAGCTGAATATGTATAATGTGTGTGTGTGTTTCTAATATAGTAGTGATAATTAAATGTATTAAAGTTGAAATCTAAATCAAATTGAGAATAAAGGGGAAAAAGTAAAAAAAGCATGATGCAACCTCCCTTTAATCATAACTTTATTTATTCATTGCAATTATGAGTATCCTCCACATGTTATTTGTGAAAACAGTTATGTAAACCTTTTTTTTTATATTGTAGGGAGAGAGGAGTACAGACGGGTCACCTGAAGGTAAGTGACAACTCGAAAGTCGTAACTCTTGTGTTGCAAGTGTCCATGGACGTCGGTGTCACTTACCATTAGGTGACCCGTCTGTTCGTCTGTCCCCCTATAGTATAAAAAAAAAGAAAAACCCAACATTTACCATAGATACAATACATCACATAAAGAGCAATGTAAATAAAAATAGAATAGATGGTTATTACACATATATAGTATACATATGTTAAAGAATGTATTTGCATATAAGAATACTTAAAATTAAAGGTCAAAACCGTGTTTACAATACACTAGGTTTATGAGATACAAATTTTACTTAACAATGCAATTAATAAAAAATAATAGCATTCTGTGAGTGTAGCAATATAGTTTTATAAAAAATAAACACGACATTATTTCATCAAGATATATCTACACTAATATCATGTTACCTTATCAAGATGGTTAAAACAATACGAAATGAGAGTACTTTTAGAATTTCTACGTTTTTTCGTTGATTACTACGAGCACTCGACATCGTATAATACTTTTATCTGATCACAGTTTTAATTACAAAATGTGAGATTACACAGAGAATAAAATGTAGAACAGTAGTCGTGGTTCTCAGGCTTGATGTAGGCACAGGTATTCGTTTATGCAGCCTAATGGCAGAAATGTAAAGTAGCCGTCACGAACAGTGTAGTGTGTTAATGCTAACTTCATTTTACCTATTGCATATTTAAAAAATTGTACGTCATAGACTGATTTGACTTTAAATGGTGGTGGTTAATGACCCTGACTGCTGAGCCGGAGTTATGTTTTTTTTTTAAATACAACTCATTAGGAAAAGTTCCCGTGTCGTGAGGGGCTTTACGACCATTCGATCAATGGACACAAAAACACCCAGACTCGACAGAACCCACCAAGGTTCGATTCCCACACGGAACAAAAATCTGTGTGTTCCACAAATAGTTGTCACAAGTCTGGGTAATCTTTGTGTCCGTTGCTTGTGTTTGTAAAGTGCGCGACACGTGAATTATTCTTCTTATTCTCTATCTTTCTCTATTTTTACCCAACTGCGCAAGAAGGAAGTTACATGTTTTGTTGCATATGTGTTTGCATGTTAAGACTGCATAATTGGTTGGAAGCATGTTTAATTATATCTGACGTATGGTGTAAAAAAAATAATGTTCACTTATAGAAAAACAATGTATGTTTATATTTACGGAGAGAGGAGACATATATTAAAATATCTTAATGACCTTGTCTAGCCTTACTTTATTCTTGCACTCGAATTAGCAAATTAATGTCGTGATTAAATTAGAAACAAAGCATTTCTAAAAATGAACTGTTGTAGCATTACCTATAACATTGTAGCATACACATCACGTACAATGTAAAACCATTCTTTAAATACAAAACAACCAAGACCACATCGCCCTTGTAAACCATTCACTGTGACCTGTGATTGAATGAATTAATGAAGTCATTATTGTACCGCTCTTAATACTCATTCATAGCTTTAATCACGTCGCTGCTTCTCTGTTACAATGTTATGTGGTTTTTATGAAACGATATTGGTTCATGGAAATTAATTATCAGCTTTGAGAAATTTATAAGCATGTGATAGTGGGTGTACAATGTAAAGCTAACACCTAAGGTGACTGAATTGGTAGTCAGCTATCTGTTAGTGAAATATAGTCTTATAAGCTTTAGTTATGTTCCAAAATATGTGTCGTGGCCAGTTCGTAGAAGGTTGCTATTTGTAAATGATTACAATAAAATAAGAATGTATCAGCCGCCATGATGTTACACTAAAACAAAAGGACATTAGCGCCTTTAACAGTGAATATTGAAACTATTTCATGATATAATTATGATCACCAACGTTTGTACATATTATATAATGGGGTGTTACGCTGTTCCTGTAGTAAAACGCTGACTATTCAATGATCTGGTTTGACCGTATCGTGATGTGATCGTCCATTTCATGAAATGGTCGTATTTCATTAAATGGACGATAAGTTGGCCACGTCATGAAATGATCAATTCTATGATCTGGATGAGATGTAGTTTCAGGTAAATATAATGTAATAGTAGTAGTAGTAGGTAGTAGTTTAAAGTTTTTTTTTTACAATTAAAATCTCCAGAATTCTATAACTATAGACTTCAAAAATGTTTAATGGTTCGCGGTGCTGTATCATTCTTGAGTCACACTGGCTTCCGGAATACTAAATTATTGAAATTATTTGTCAACCTATACACCAACCCATATACAGAACCCGGTCTTGACTTTCTCTCTGGGTCTTTATAAAACACTAGTTGTCTATTATATGTACGCTTAATATCATTGTTTGTTGGTTATACATACATCAATGAGTCAAACAAAAAAAAACTTTCAAAGCTCCAACACAATTTTGTCGGATTCCAAAAATTCCTTAATTCCTCGAGACATGTCTATTGTATATGAATCAAGAGCACCCGGCAGTATCCGGTTACACCACCGTAGTAATACGACACAGATGAAAAATTGTGGTTCTGTACAAAAATGCTCAATTACTAAATTATCTGTGGCGGCACGAACATGCGGTGTTAGATTTCACTCCTTTGTCAATTAAAAAAAAGCAACTGACATAATATGAAGCAAAAATATTTTTATTTTTAAATTGAAAGATATAACAGCTTTTAGAAATATGTGTTCCTATGTATAATGCTTAATTTATAAGAAACTTAGAGAGTGGTAGAGCCATGCTTAGACACGAATGGGTTGGCTCGACCGGTGCGATACCACGGCCTTATAGAAAACCGGTTGTGAAGCAAAGCTAGCGTTGCATATCCCCGAATTTTGTGAAGTTTCCGGAGGCCCAACTCCCCCTCTCCTTTTTCCTCTCCCATGTTCCCCTTTTCGCATCTCCTTATCTCCCTCTCTTCTTTCCCTTTCCCACATCGCCTTATCTATAAGAGAGGATTATATATAAGAGAGGAGGGATGAGGAGATGGGAAAGAGGTGAAAGGAGATTAGGGGAGAGAAAAGGGGGGAGGGGGAAGTGGGCCTCCGGAAACCTCACTCAATTCGGGGAAATGCAACGCAAGCGTTACTTCACAACCGGTTTTCTGTGAGGCCGTGGTATCGCACCGGTCGAGCCGGCCCATTCGTGCCTAAGCATGGCTCTACCACTGAAAATACACATACATTACTTTTTTTTTAACATCGGGAAATCCTCATGGACTATCCTCCGCCGGGGTCATCGACGGAGGGCTGTGCCGGACTTGACCGGTTAAAACCACCACGATATTCTTTCCTCGCACCTGCTATTGAGGGCCGCGGGAACACGACATTCTTACTTAATAAAAAGTAGAATAATATATGTGCTATTTTAAACTATATTCTATATCTGTACCACTTTCATACAGACCCGTTCAACCGTTCTGGAGAGATTTAGTAACAAGCATTAATAGAAACTTTCGCAGTTATAATAGAAGTAAGATAGACTCTAGATCTTCTTTCCCAGACTCCTATGACTTGTTTTAAAAAGACAACTCCCGCATCATTATTCCTGAATAATACCTGCGTCCGGGGGACTTTACAAATATTCATACAACGGACACAAATAACACCCACACCCAACTAATTGTGGAACACACAAATTTTCATCGCGTATGCGAATCGATCCCACGACCTCCGGCTCAGCAGTTAGGGTGACTAACCACTAGACCAACAGGACAGCCAGTCCATTTCCTTTCGAGGAGACGTGTACTATAAGTTTGTATCAGTGTGTTTGTGTGTCTCTTTGCTAGTCGTTTGAAGATCAACTATTTTCTTATTGTTAAAGGAATTTGTGTAAAGGAGGTATTTTAAACTTTTTACTGGTAGCATTAGAATTTACCTTGTTTGTTTCTCTCATAAATGACAAGTTAAATAAAAATGAACAATGAACTTAAACCAATTTGGTTCAAAATCTGTATATGTATGCCATGGAGCCGAAGATTATACATAATTGTAAAGTTCCATTACATCCTTCACAGTGATACCACCACCAGCGTTTATCTGTCACTGTTATCTAGGCGTATAAACACTTTAACTATTAAGATAAGGAAATTGTCTATGTCTAACTGAACCCATAGATATATTTTTAATAATATTTAAGGTGTATTTATGGCGGTTTTATCAGAAAGAAAGAAACATCCAAGATTTTACTTAAACATTGAACGAAAGTAATAACTCACCCGGACAATTAATTACATTGAATTTAAGAAGCTTTGAGGGCACAGAGATCCAATGAGATAATAGTCTTCAGTACGAAATCTTTTAAAATAATTCAGACAGTGTTGTAACTCCATAGTGCTTAAAAATTATACCGTCTTGATATCATTCTCAAAAGTACCACGTTTAACTCTGCAGTCTAAGAGGCTACCAGTGTCTCAAGATTTAGTAAGCGGCCTTTAAAAACACTTACTGTCATTTTCTATTGACAGTGCACCATTTTCCCTCGCAACAATTATTGACATAAGCGCATAATATCGAACGTACCATCAGACATGATAGCGATTCCAAGTGTCCCGCAAATATTTGTAGTCAGCAATCATCGAGCCGATTTGTTCCTAATCCCGACAGACACCATAAAAACATTATCACAAACCATACAATGATCTCACAATGGCGCGGGGACAAAGCCATTCATCCCTACACTCTATTTATTTACACTGAATAATATACAGATAATAAATGTTTTTTTTTTATTTCTAAACGCAGCCGTTGGTGTCAGAATTGACGCCTCGCACCGTGGCGTAGTGTCGCCAGGATAGAAATTTTGACGGGATAAATTTATTCTGTGTATTTTTGATGTAAATGTTTAGAAAGTTTGAAATTATACTTTACACGGGAAGGTTGGTATATATACTATTAATGTTTTTGTCTTAACTTGCGTGGATTGGTTGCTAACCGATCAATGCCAATAATATCAGAAGGTAAAAATATCCTTCTGATATTTTTGACTACGAGGAAAAAACACCTTCTCATTCTAATAATGATAATAGAAACATATTTATACGTACTCCACACTTAATAATTGTACAAAAAAAAATTCTACGTTGTTACTCACCCTACTAAAACAGTATTAGAAGTAAAGTGTATTCCTTAAATTTCAAATTTGTCCTATAAAATTACTAACGTGTGGTATCATTGAAAGGTGTAGGATTATTCCATGATCTTGATCTCATGTCGATCAGCAGCCTCGCCATTTGTCCGCTGCACACATACAAAGAAAGATTACTTCACGATATTTTGATTGCAGTCCTAACATACATATGATACATATTAAAACCTTACCAAGAAATAAAACAACATTTTAATACTTACTTTAAACTTTAACGCATTGTAAATAAGGGCGAAAAATTAAAAAAAAACGTTTAAAAATTACTGATGCGTAATGTTTTAACAACTCAACGCTTCTGGGAAGATTACCGCAGACATCTTTGTGGCAAATGTGCTGTGTTTTGGGTACTTAGAGGCTTAAGATTGTGGAAACAAGGATTTGTGATACTAATCTGACGTATGTAATACTCAGTGTCAATTTAAAAAAATAAGTAGCTGCGAATAATTCTCTGTTATCTTTGAACACGATTGCCCAGGAAAGATGTGTATTATTCTCATATACATGTGTAATGTATGTGAGTTACTTTATTTAATTTAAACATGGAAAACTTACAGCTTAAATACATAGTGATATTTGTCGGAATATTATACATCTGCAAGCCAATTATTTCAGTGGCCTGTTGGTCTTGCGGTAAGCTAACCTGACGGCTAAGCCGAGGTCGATTTCCACTCAACACAAATATTTGTGTGATGAGCACGATCATTTGTTTTGTGTCTGGAAATAAAATTTTGAAGTTTATAAGTATGTATTTCAGCAGTCTGGTTACCATAATACAAGTTCTGCTTAGTTTGGGATTATACGGCTGTGTGTGAGATGTGTGGAGTACCTATTTATTTATAATATATATTATTATAATACAACATTTTCTAAATATTCTAACTTATTCTACATTATTATTAAAACATATTTAGAAGTACTTATGCAGTATTGTTTGCTTTCATATATATATCTACATAATCACGCCTTACTTATCCTTGAAGGGAAAGGCAAAGATGTATTAAACACCCACGGTTTGCCAATTTTGAGTTTAGGATTAGATCCAACTTGCACTATATGTTGGTCTATGACGGCCAGAGAGGGTTCCCACACGAAAAAAATAAAAATGTCTATCGTTACCTAACCTTAGTACTTTAATTGACCATTTCAGTTACTAAAGTTTTAAAGACAACTCCTTCATTAGGAATCATTCCTGTAGTGGTTTACAAACATTCAATCAACGGACGCAAACAATTATTAAAAGGGAAAGCTAGATAAAAACAAACGGAGGCTGTGGAACTAAAGAATACTGGTTATACTAATAGATTAGAGAGTGTAATCAATAGCTCAAGCAAGTCAGGTCCAAGACCTCTAAGCGAACGACCTTGCACTGGCTATAAATATTTAATAATTCACTTTAAAAAAGTAGGCAACCGACTTCAATGCGTCTATCATAAAATTTAAGACTTATATGGTTCTCTCATGGATATCAGAACTGGGTCAAAATGGTACCACACTAGAAGTACGAGATTTCAAATTTAAAAAAAAAACATCAAAATCGGTTCACCCAGTCGAAAGTTATGAGGTAACAAACATAAAAAAGTACCGTCGAATTGAGAACCTCCTCCTTTTTTAAATCGACTGAAAAAAACTATAGGGCTCGTGTTTTTTATTAGTAGCGTGGAGGCTGTACAATCGATTTGAACAGAGGAAAAAAATATCTAACAAACAAACAATCGATTGTGATATTCACATAGAGAAGAATTAAGCTTTTAATTTAAACTACCTATTAAAAGAATAAGGGCGCCATCTTGTCATAAAAGGTGATTAAGTGATTGGACTGGTATCTTTCAAACAGTATATTCTAGAAAATTAAACTTATACACATCTTTAACTGCATGTTGCGAAAAAAACAGAAGAAAACACAACCCGTGTTATAGTTATGACCGTTTTAATTTCCAGGTAAGTATTATAACCTCAATTTCTCATAAATGCATGCGGAGTATGTAAAGTTTTTTTTTTTTATATTACTTTTTTTTTTGCAATTAGTCAATCTGCTATTAAGAAAATTCATAAGAAGTAACTTTATAAACTGTAAAATCTTTTATCTATCTATCTTATCCCGTCGGTAGCTTAAACAAATCTACCGACGGGAATCACGTTGATGACACTGTAATTTTACGTGTTTTTACCTTACTGCGCAAGAAGTGGTTCTGTTATTCAAGTATATTTATGTACGTATGTCACGGCGTACGCTGAAACGGTTTGATGAATTCGATTGTACGATGTCATTTGAATCATCTTAATACTAGAAGCACCTTTTCAAGATAGAGATAAAACAAATAAATACGAGGTGGATCCATACTTAGGCACGAATGGGTCCACTCGACCGGTGGGATACCACGGTATAACAGAAAAACCAGCTATGAAGCAACACTTGAGTTACATTTCCCCGTAATTAGTGAGGTTTCCAGAGGCCCAACTCCCCTCTCGTTTTTCCATCTCCTGACCCCGTCTCTTTTTTCCCTCCCCGCAACCCCACACCTCCCATCACGACTCTCGAATTGCAGGTGTCACTTACCATCACGTGACTTATCTGTTCGTCTGTCCCACTATGATATGAAAAAAGTGTAATAGTTAATAGTGCAGTCGGGTATTATATGTTTTAATAATTTAACTTGTTGGATACATATATGGCATAGATAAACTCTGAAACTCGTAATCCGATTTTGGAGTTTCTTTCGCTATACCTATTGCATTTTAATAGATACTCTTAGTAATGAAAATATTCAATCCGTAAATAAGACAACGTGAATGGCTAGTTTATCTATGGTTTACAAATGATACATAAAAAAAAATAGGCTTTAAAATATTCTTTATGAAAGCATCTTTAAACAATTTTTATCGCACAATCAGAACTGCAACATTTAAAATATCTATACAGAAGTCATGCATGCGCAACAATAGTCTACCCACAATGGACTCGACCAAATCTTATCATTAGAACGCTAATCCCTAAAGCAATAGTGATAATAGTCCTAAATCCCCCGAACAATTGAACTAAACGAAAACAGGAAGACGTTGGCTACCGAAGGGACCATAGAACTTGTTCACGAAGCTTAAAAATTGGTTAAAAGGGTTACTTTATCTTTGAGGGTGAGAATTAGCATAAACATCGTTAAAATCATGATAGTATTTTTACTGACATGGCTTTTCCAAAAGATTCCTTGGCCTCATTTTTTTTAAATACAAATCAGTAGAGAAGAATGCAATTTTAAGATGCTCAAGATTTTGAGTCTAGAAATTCTTAGTCGGAATTTCGACAGCTTGTCCTTGAGTGACGTACTCAAAGTAGACACTTCTTACTATCCCTACAGAAACAATTCGTGATTCTGTAAGAATGTAAAGGGAACCTAATGGTGAAGTCATAATCGCTCATAGTATAAGATGCTGTCTCTTTTTTCAGTAAAAAGGCAACTCTCGCATTAGGAATAGTTCCTATGTAGCGAGGGGCTTTACAAACATTCAATCAACGGACCTAAAGAACACCCAGACTCGAGACACCTATTTGTGGATTACTCAATTTTTTGTACCGAGCGGGAATAGAATCTCACGACCTCCGGTTCAGCACTCAGACTCACTAACCACATGGCCCGTCAAAAATAGCATTTAATGAAATATAGAATACAAAAATGTGACTCTGCTACCATTATTCAACAGTAGTAATGAAATTATAGCATAGAAAAAAGAGATTAAATATTACCAAATTACTTTCATATTTATCGCAGGCAGTCTGACAACCCTAAAGAAGTTTTTTTAATTAAATGGTTCACTTTTCTTGTTATATATAACATAGATGTTTTCTTGTTTCTGTTAATGCTTCAACAACCAGAGAGTTCCAGTTTTGAAGTTCGTTATTTTTATTTATGGAGAAATAAAAAAAAACACGTTCTCATTTCAAAAGTTTTCTCAGAATATTTTGTGTCAAAGTAGGTTAGGTGCTGGCTGGACATAATCCCTCCACGTCCGGCATCGATTACTTGTGGGTACCAAACAATATTTAAGTCCTCTTTTGTAAGAAAAATATGTCAAAATAAAGTATTGTTCCCTCCGGAAGGATTATCTTAAGAAATAGTTAACATTTCTAATTAGTCATTATTCTATTTTGCGTAACTATCTGGATAAGCTAAATATAATCATTCGATAAGACATACATTTCGAATAATTATGTAGAGCAATCCTACTTAAACTGGAAATCTTTCAGAGTTTTGTTTAATCTTTCGTGCACTTAAGTTTTTCACTAAGCCAGCGAGCAGAGGTATACGTATTTTTTTATTATCTATTATTTAGATTATGCGAAAAACGAATAGGTGTACAATAAGGTTTTTTAAATAAACATTTAAAACTACAGACCTAAAATGAAAATAAAGTTAACTTTAAGAAGTATAAATCCGAGGTGATGCGGTATCTAGACTACAACTTAATCAATGACCAAAAGAACTATCGACATTTATATGCCTACCCAGTGCAAAATAACAGCTTTTAACAGACCTAGTTGAACGTTTTGTGCTCAAGAATGTTTATAATTACATAATTTCTAACACATTATCTCCTTATTACGGTTTGAAAAACTTGCGATTTACTTTAAAGGCTAGCTAGGCACAATTCTACAGCACATTATTCCGTCTCTTACCGGACACCTATAAATTATCACATCAATAAGATGAAATGTCACAGTGAAACTCAACCACTGTCATTATTAACACGAGAAAATCTGTGTACCATTTAATAACACATTAGTTTAACGATGTACCGTAACAAAACTCCGTGATTTAGACCAGCGATCCGCCATGATTAACAAACACTTTCGCGCCATTTTCGTTCAGTAATGGCGACATACACTGCTCCCGTTACACGTTAGGTGTAATTACGGCCCTTTGAGAGTTGAGCCGAGAATTGCCGGTAAACACCGTTTTGTACCACGATAGTTATCCTAGGTAGTTTTAGTTTTAACAAGAGGTTTAGTTAGAGATCATTTTTATGCAATTAGGTTCGTCTGGGTGTCATTTTTCTTTAATAAGTCTCTGTGGTTAGCTTTAAGAGTAGTTACCGTAGTTAGAATCACAGATTACGTTTTCTTATAGTACTAATACTAGATGTTTAGGCACGTAAATTGTGCTGAAATTAATGCATATAATTTATACATTGTACACATAACGTTGTATAATATACGTGTACAAAGTACAATATGTATAATTTAAAACGGCTAAGGGTATTTTTCTTAGATACACCCGAATCCGGACAGAATTTATGTACAAAATTAAATATAAAAAATTGGGCTTCTATGTAATGACTAATTTAACATAAAAAATATATACTAGATTTTAATATTTTACTTTAATGTTTGAAGTATTTATTTTTATAGCAATATCATTACTACTAAGTATTTCCTTATGAACATTTATTTAAAAAATGTATCCTAATAATGTTTGCGTATATAAAACACAAAAATGGTTTCAACAGATGTGCCCTAAACCGGTTTCATTATAAAGGCAATAATGCGAAGATGGTTTTAGAGTAATAAAACAATGCATTAGGCATATTAAATCCATTTCCTTTTTTAGCGTGGTAACACACGCCGTGTATCCGCTAGTAATAGACATATAATTGATACTATAAATTAATCGGTATACTCAATCATTAAATTATATGTATAAGTGCTTGAATCAATTGTATGGAATTGTATGTTAAATTGTTTTTATTTTAATTAGGCCAAGTGTAACTTTTGCATGCCCTTGCGGTAGAAATGGAGGACTTAACATATTATATTTATTAAGACCGAATGTACTTTATTTATTTATTTTTATTTATTTAGACATAATGTGTGATTCAAATAAATACATTTGAAGTTGAATGTAACCTTTGCATTTGTACCCAGACGTATAATATTATAAAGCATCATATTTAATTTTAACACCGCACCATAGCTACTAAAAAGTTAATACTTATTAATCAATGTTTTAAATTGTTTGTTTAATAACATGGTTTCCATAAACCTTCCCACTATACATATATATATATAAACATACGCTTACGCCTATATGGCTAAGGTCTAGGCAGAGATGTATTAAGCACCCACATTTTGCCAACAAGAATATGATCTCCCACTAACGAAATAGGGGCACTGTATGACTGTATACATTCTGTCTGATAGATAACAGGCCGATCATTTAGTCGCCTTTTAAGACTCCCATAGAAAGAGAGGGTGTGAGCGTATGTATGTATGTATGTGTGTATATAAGTACAATACATACACACATACATACATACGCCTCCTCAAGGAAACCTCAAGTTACCCGTCACTATACAGACAGGTTGTCTGTAAGAGATCGCAGATTGCGATAAGACCGCCCATTGTACTACTAATATGTTTTTTTTTTTGTTCTATGTGTCCTATGTTTTGGTGTGCAATAAAGTATATTCTATTGTTGTATTTATCGTGTTGCCAATTAATGACTCTTTTACTGTTTCGTAATAACTCCTTTCCTCTTTTTATGCCTCAACTTAACAATACACAAGTATAATAAATATGTATTAAAAATAATAAAGTAACGAAACTGAGAATATTTACGCAATAGGATGTTCAATGACAAATTTTATATTAATCCGGTTACATGGCGTACTAGATTGTTAAGAAGGAAATAGAAAAGGTAACGATTAATTTACACGTATGTAAAATAGGGAATTCAAGGATAGTTGAATTCTACAATAACATTACTATAATTAGTACAATTATGTGATTATCTAATGAGTTTCTACAGTTTCTAGATTACATTTACGTAGCGACCTCTATGTTATAAATTAAAATGAAGACAGCGATGATACCTTACACTAAAAAACTTATAGTTAACTTAGTTAGATGGCGTTGCATCATATGCGAATAAAATAAAATGATTCAGTCAATAACAAATTATAAATTATGCAAATATACACTGAAATTAATAATTAGATTTTCTTATGCATTTGGTGATAAATACAATTTGGAACTTCGAATTTGGTATATATGATTTAAGTACCAACTTATGATTTTTTCCAAAATAGGGAATTATTTAGTGTAGAGGTTTTAAAAATTCATAAAAAAATTAAATTCAGTGTTTATTTATGGTTATTGTGTGAATGTGTAAATCTTTATTAGTTTGAAGAAAGAAGCCTTTTTAAAAAAACTTTTTTCGGCTAACGCGACCTTGTATTTTTACTTTTTAAATGTTAGATATATTATAAAGGGACAGCGAATACCAGAATAGACAACACTGATTATCAAATGTCAGTGATGTCATTAATGTCACTTAAAGTGCTATCGGCGATTTCACGCTCGCCTGTTTTGAGAGAAATAATAAATAAATACATAAATTACAATGATCGGAGTTAGACTAAATACTTTTAATGATAGTTCTGGTGAACCGGAACAGGATGCAAACTCAGCTCTAACCGAATTAGACAAAGGTAACGCTGGCCCTTCGTTGCTAAGCATAACTTATATAAACTTATGGAATAAGATACTAACTATAAACATGTTTTTTTCAGGTTTACGTTCAGGAAAAGTAGGCGAACAATGTGAGGCAATAGTCCGTTTTCCGCGGCTCTTCGAAAAATATCCTTTTCCAATCCTCATCAACTCTTCATTTCTGAAACTAGCTGATGTATTTCGTATGGGCAACAACTTCCTTCGTCTATGGGTTTTACGTGTATGTCAACAGAGTGAGAAGCATTTAGACAAGATCTTAAATGTAGATGAGTTTCTCAGAAGAGTATTCAGTGTGCTACACTCAAATGATCCTGTTGCCAGGGCATTAGCACTGAGAACTCTTGGTGCTGTTGCTGGTATTATACCAGAGAGGCAAAATGTACACCATGCTATCAGGAGGGGGTTAGACAGCCATGATAATGTGGAGGTGGATGCAGCTATTTATGCAACAACAAGATTTGCTGCTCATTCTAAGTAAGTTCAGACAAAAATCCCTTTACGGTTTCAGTAGTTCTGACAAATTAAAATTTTAAACAATTTTAGAAATCATTCTGATCCTCAGAATATTTCCTAAAATTGATCCTCAGAATGATTATGAAATGTGTTCCAAAATTAAATGAAATATCTGCCTGTGTTCATCTTTATGAAGCAGAACAAGTTCTTAATTATGGTTAATAGTAATATAGTGAACCAACCAATAATGAATTGTATGTTAAAATCTACAATTTCATTTTAAAGTTTGTAAAGTTTTGTTTCTTAAAACTAATTACTTATGGTTTAATATTGGTTAACATGATAAAAGCTGTGAATGGTAAAAAAATTGGTAAATGAAAGTAAAAGTGGTAAAAGGTAATGGTAGTATGCAAACTGATTAAATAAATCAATCATCAATCAATGCCTACCAAGTATGCATGCAGTGCACATTTCGTTAACTGACTGCATTTGCCTTAATCGCATTGTGCCAAATTCCATAGATAAAAATTGAACGTAATCATGTTCTATTTATTTCAGTACTTTTGCTGTGGCTATGTGCAATAAATTGTGGGATATGGTTGACTGTGAGAGTACCGCTGCTGAGCGTAGAGCCAAGCTCGTTAGAGCTTTGCGCACCGTTCATGGTGGAGGTAAGGATTATTTACTTAGTACTTAGACTATAATAAATATTTTACTGAAAGCTTAGGTTACCTACTAAATTTAAATTTGTATCAAGATAAGTCTCAGTATGTACTTTTTCTCTGCATCATCCATAGTTCAATGGGCAGAGAATGCCTTAGTCATTAAGTCTGCCTAAGTACTCACCACCACCACAAACTCCATATAGTCCGGAATTAATGAAAAAGGAGTACCTTGTAATCCGACAAATACAAATCGAAGAGATAAGATTCTATCTGAACTATAAATCATACTACATATACATATATTGTGGAATTTTGTAATTATAAAATTTAATAATGTTAATTAACATTTAAAATTTTAATCTTCTCCTGGTTATTTTTAATGTTATAAATTGTGGCCGTTTTCACTTGCCAAACTACTGAAAGTCAGTTACAATTTAGTACAATTTAGGCACTTTTTCTTTAATTGTTAGCGTTTTATGCTTTTGCTTTTGAACTTGTGCAGACATTACTACCTAAGTATGTGTATATGATACACAATAAATAAAAACTTAACAATGAACACACATTAGGCTGCTATCTTATCATGTAGTCAAATTCAAACTGAGACAACATGCGTCAAGTACAACAGATGCACAGATGGCAATGTAGCGGTTTAAGTGGTCGTCTCGCCTCTACGCTGCCGTTGTGGGTTCGATCTCCGCACGGGACAACACTTGATGTAAATCTCAAATTGTTGTTCTGAGACTGGGTGTACTTTGTGTCCGTTGTTTGAATGTTTGTAAAGTCCCCCGCGATACAGGAATTAATCCTAGTGCAGGAGTTGTTTTTTATAAAAATAAAATAGTGTTGTCACGTACAAGTTACAACCTGTTCAATCATGTATTCATGAAGATTTGTAGAAATAAATTTATGTAGTGATAGTCATGTCGGATTACAGATGGTGCCGGATTAGACTAAGGCGGGATCTTGTCCACTATATACATATTAAATTAATAAATTATTAAAAAATTGTTATTATTACCAAACAAACACAAAAGTAAAGAACTCTAGTTAGTAGGTTTAATTAATAGGCTTGTTTCTTACCATTAAATATTTGAAACTATGGAACTTTTATTTAATTCAAAGTTTTTAGTTAAAAGTAAGTTTTAACTCTTATTCCATCAGCTGTTCGAGCCCAAGGAGTACTAAAGCTTCTCCGTTCATTATTAGAACGGTTCCCGTCATCCAACACAGTACGTGCTGCAATAATCGCGCTCACTCATATTGCGGCTGACACTGTCGTGCATGTGCCTGACCAGGTAACAGTGTAAATATTTTAAAAAGTTTTAAAAATAAATGTAACCTAACGTGTTCTTGCAGCAGTAGTAAATACCTTGGTTAACCAGAGTCACTCTCTAAGCTCGTCGGTAAAATCAAAGGGTAGCTAGGATTCTTCGGGTAGTTAGGGATGCTCGAATAGTCTTTTTTCCCACCAACACCTGATGATGAGTGACAACGGCCGTCCATAGACACCTGCGACTCAAGAATCGTAAGTGTGTTGTCCGCCTTTAAGGTGATGAGTGGTGGAGAATGAGGGGAGTGGGGCCTCCGGAAACCTCACTAATAAAAAAAATCGTGAAAATGCAACGAAAGCGTTGGTTCACAGCCGGTTTTTTGTAGTGCCGTGTTATCGCACCGGTCGAGCCGGCCCATTTGTGCCTAAGCATGGCTCTACCACAATAAATATATATAAGATAGGACAGAATAGTTAAAATTATATAGTATTTCCTATAGTAACTCCCATATCACTTTCCTGCAATGGTCGCTTTAATATCGAGACATGTCCGCACCGGAATCTTGATTGAAAAGGACTGGGAGGGGAAAGGAACAAATTCAGGGAGCTGTTTATGTAAACAGACTTCGAGAATTTTTCGAGAAAGAAAATGAATTATAGAGATGGGTCGAAAGTGATCAGGGAGAGACGGGTTGGGTTGACTTTTGCCAAGGTACAAATATAAGCCTTCCGCCATAAAGATGGAAAAAAAAACAGAATCCAGAGAATAGGTGGTTCCGCCATCGTCCTACGCTACAAAATATCCATCCACATCACCTGGACGATTGGCACTCCACCACTCTGCGCTTCTCCAGAAGCTTTTTGCCTTGCACAACCAGCTTATGGAACAAATTGTCGCCTGCCGTATTTCCGGACCGATACGACCTTCAAACCTTCAAGATAAGAGCTTACCTGAAAGGCATTTGTAACTCTGGATTTGCGGGTGTCCATGGGCGGGGTTGTCAATTTCCAACAGATGACCCGTCTGTCTGTTCGTTTGCCCCCTATCGCATAAAAAAAGTGAAAAGAAGCAACTAGAGCGTAGTCAGGTTGATAACATGATTGATCGTTTTTTTTTTAAATCAAGGTTTGATTTGATGGTCCAATGTACCTACTGGGGGTAATAAAATATTAATTGACATTTTACTATAGCAATGTTCGTTGAAAAATCTATATGTCGCTCTCTACGGATGCCATGGAAGGAACTTCGAGTTATCGGCAGCGGAAGAGGAGGAAATATTAATGTTACGTTTTTCACCCCCCACATTCTTCTGCGTGCGAATTTCACGAACTATACTGTATATAATCATACTGTTTCCTCAGGTGGAGTTACTTCTAAGCATTGCGATGAATGATGCCCGTTCGTCTGTACGTCGCGCAGCTCTCGTAGGGCTGCGGAAGTTGGCTGAACACGCTGCTTTGTGGCCAGCTGAATGCATTGAAAATCTTGTCAGAGCAGCCACCGACAGCCAAGACATGGCACATACTATGCTGTGTCTTCAAGTCATGCAAGTAAGTCTAAGAGATGAATCATATAAATTAATATACCATAGATTATATACCAGAAGTTACTCACACTTACACCAGTTTACTAGTATATTAGTAAACAAATTATTTGACTAATCTAAGAACTTGTGAAACACCTCCTACCGACACTTTACACTACACTGCATATTGAGGCTGCACAAATGACCTCGAAAGAGTGCTTTAGCAAGAGGATAGAGGAATTGGATGCTCAACAGTGCTCGGCCCAGCAAAAGATACGGCCGCCTAGGTAGCTGAGAAGTTCAGAACCTTCGGGATCTACAGCATGCTGGGGCTTCAAATTAATTGTTTAAAAAGTCTCTACAATGTTCACACGTCCGCTCTAGCTTCATGTTCCTGTTTTCTTTTTCTTTTTTAATGTTTTTTTTTTATAATTCTGAGTTTATGTTAACTCTTTTTTAATGTGTTTATGGTGTGTATCGTTTTAATATAATATTATATACTGTGAGCTGGTGGATGATGCAGAGAAACAACTTTTGTAATTATCTTACAATTCTGGCTACGAGAGGTGGCGCTGTATATTCACCTTTATCGGCCTTACAAAATACAAAGCAAGCAGGAGCAACAATGGTTCTATGTATTATCACCCTTCTACTGACTACTTCTCCAGTCTGGACTGCTGCAAAATATAGGGTCAGAATACGCACACGATTTCATCATGTGCGACTTCAACACTGACCTTACCCACCAATCCTTTTATTACTGTAAACTCCTTGAGATTGTCGAATCAGCAGGTCTTGCCCATACAACCGACTCACCACTATAACCAAGGCAAAGACGCTTGGCCTGATTTGATGATTACGTCTGACCCAAAATTTGTTTTCAATTTCTCCTACCACGACCTCATTATCCTTTCGTACACCCTAAAACCTCCTAAACCCTCACCTAGAGTATTGCACGGGCGTTCTCTTACTCTTATAGATGTAGAAAATCTTCGCAATGATCTTCTTACCTACACTGAGATTCAGTAACAACGGCTTTAAACGTAGACGATAAAGTTAATCCTTTTAATAATACAGTTCTTTCCTTATACGACACCCATGTCCCGTAAGGAAGGTTAGAGTCAAGACATGGCATGCACCCTGGATGACAAATTGCATTTTGTAAGTTAAAAAAAAAATAGCACAGATGAAAAACGGAATTTAAGCAGGGTTGAAAGAAATCGATGCAATCAGATGATAAAAATAAACTCTGAAACATCCTCGACAACCTAGCTTGATCTTCCCGTGCCAAAAGGAAATTTCTTATAACTCTGGGTATTGGCAAACAGACGCCTACTAACCAGCAGGGGATTTTTGGTTTGGATGACATAAATATTCATTTCTCCACAGCTCACTTGAATAACCAAACCAAGTACGTACTGTTGAGTATTTAGCGAGTCTAAATCTAATTTGTCTAGCTCTAAACTCTTTTCACTTTTCTGCAGTTGCTCAGGGTGAGGTCAAATATATAAAACTATTCATCAAACGTAACGCTCCGGTTTCATTGCACCTGCACCGTTTAAGTGCACCTGCTTGTTCCTTTCTCTGCATTACTCACAGGTTTTTTTTTTAATGTATATAAGACAACTCCCGCGTTAGGAATAACTCCTGTAGGCTGGGGGCTTCACAAACATTCAATAAACGGACACACAGAATACCCAGACTCAGGACAATTATTTGTGGATCACACAAATTTTTGTCCCGTGTGGGAATCGAACCCACGACCTCCGGTTCAGCAGTCAGGGTCACTAACCACTAGACCAACGGGCCCGTTGATTCCCGTGAGGTTGACTGGTAGAGAATGCCTAAGGCATTAAAGTCCATCTATGTCCCAAATGTAGATAAAGTTTAAAATTATTTAATTATTTCCGGACCGATACAACCTTCAAACCTTCAAGAAAAGAGGTTACTCCTACCTAAAAGGCCGGCAACGCACTTGTGACTCTTGAGTTGCGGGTGTCCATGGGCGGCGGTAGTCATTTACCATCTAGTGACTTGTCTGCTCGTTTGCCCGCTATCGCATAAAAAAATTAATAAATAGAGACTAACACCCAGTTTTGGCTAACCAGTAAATAGAACAAGGTAGCTGACTTTTTCAAACTGAATGATCATTTATAGCTTCTCACACATAGTTTTTAGGGTTCCGTATCCGAGGGTAAGACCCTATTACTAAGACTCCGCTATCCGTCTGTCTGTCTGTCCGTCTGTCACCAAGCTGTATCTCATGAAGCGTTATAGTTAGATAGTTGAAATTTTTACAGATGATGTATATGTGTTGCCGCTATAACAACGGTACGGAACATTTAAAACTAAACTTGCAAATAAAATCCAACTTTTGTCAACTAATGATGACCCTAATCAACATTATAATGATTTTTTTCAATATATCGGTAAATAGCAACACTTCCTTCAGTGACTGGGCCACCATTGGTATTTATAAAAGTAGAAAACGGCTTTATGAGCTGTATGAAGAACGGCCTTATATTAACACTGTGGAATATAATCTATATGTAAAAAATTATTCTACATTATTTAAAAAAGTTTGATATTTGGAGAAATCTCGCTACTAATATTAGTAATATAATTAAAATGACTTGGAATATTATTAATAGCGAAACGGGAAGGTCTTGCAACCGAACTAGTGATTACAGCCTTGCTGTTGATGACAGTATCATTAAATCAGATTCGAAAGTAGCCGCGGCATTTGAAAATTTCTTTGCAGAGATTCCCGTATCGACTACAAAATGCCTAAATTCATCACCAACTGTTGCAGAAACAATACTTAAAGAAAACGTTCCAGTTTGTGAATTCCAGTTTTATTTCCAATATGTAACTTGTAATGTTATAATTAAAACTTTTAAAACTTTAAATGATCTATGGGGTAATTCTGTTGACGTTGCTAAGTCTATTATAAACATTGTAGCACCAACTTTAACAGTAATCTTTAATAATTGTATAGATTGTGGTAAGTTGCCTGATCTAATGAAATATAGTAAAATAAAACCATTGTTTAAATCGGGTAGTACATCAGACCCTTCTAATTATAGACCTATATCAGTGCTACCTACTTTTAGTAAAATTTTTGAAAAACTTATTTTAGATCAAATGCAAAGATATTTTACTAAACATAAATTATTACATAGCAAACAGTTTGGTTTCACAAAGGGTCGTTCAACAACTGATGCTGGTGTTGAATTTTTTAGGGCACATTTATAATGCATGGGAAGATAAATGCGATGCGTTAGGCATTTTTTGCGATTTGTCTAAGGCTTTTGATTGCGTTCTCCATGATACATTGATCAGGAATCTGCGCTACTATGGAATCCGGGTCACCTCTCTGGATCTTCTTACTTCATATTTAAGTAATAGGATTCAGAGAGTTGATGTGGACGGTAAAAGTTCTCCCGGATCTCTAGTCAGAATGGGGGTTCCCCAAGGCTCTATTCTAGGTCCTTTTTTATTTCTAATTTATATTAATGACCTGCAGTACCTCATAAAGGATAAACATGATATAGTGTTGTTTGCAGATGACACTTCACTTGTATTTAAACTCAAACGTCAGCAGGTGGTTATTGATGATGTAAATAATGCCCTTTCAACAGTAGTTAACTGGTTTAATATCCATAATCTTCTCCTTAACGAGAAAAAAACGAAATGTATAAAGTTTACATTGGCTAATATAACACAAGTGAACACTAGTGTGTCAATAAAGGGCGAAGTGATAAAACCCGAAGATTCCACAGTGTTCTTAGGCTCAACTCTGGATGCAAAGCTTCAGTGGAGCCCCCATATAGATAAACTGTCCAAAAAGCTTAGTTCTGCAGCGTACGCCGTTAGGAAAATTCGTGGTTTAACAGATTTAGAGACAGCCCGCTTAGTATACTTTAGCTATTTTCATAGTGTAGTGTCGTACGGTATTCTGTTGTGGGAAAATGCCGCCGATATTCAATCTATTTTTGTTTTACAAAATAGAGCTATATGTGCAATTTATAAATTAAGTCCCAGACACTCCCTCAGAGATAAATTTAAAGAGATTAATATTATGACTGTGCCCTCTCAGTATATTTATGAAAATCTCATGTACGCATATAAAAATATTAATCTGTTTAAAAAATACAGTGATATCCATAGTATAAATACTAGGAACAAAACCAAATTTGTTGTTCCTAAAACCAGGCTCAAGAAAATAGGTGGTTCGTTTAGATGCCAAAGTATACATTTCTTTAATAAGCTTCCTAGCCAAATACAAGAACTAAGGAATAATAAATTTAAATCATTTATCAAAAAAAAACTAAGTCAGAAAGCTTTTTATACAATTAAAGATTACATTGAGGATAAAAAGGCTTGGGGATGAGCTGCTTCATTAATGTACATGAGCCTTTGTTTTTCGTTTGTTTTCGTTTATACTTTTTGCTTTTTTTTATACACATTGACATTTTATATTTTACATGACATAAATACTTACTGTGTTTAGTATTATATTGTTTTTTTTTATTGTTTTAATATTTGTACTTTTTGTTATGAATACTTTGTTAAGTATAATATATATTTGTTTTTTTTTTTGAATTTAAAAATTAAATTATTAATTATTTATTTTAAATGTGAGGACGAGGACGAGGAAAGTCCTTGCTTTGGTACTGTTCGTCGGTTCGTTGAGCTCCTTAAAGTTCTAAGTTGAGCTACACGATAACTGACAAATGCTTGCACTGTTTGGACGGGTCCATTGAAATAAGCGTGGTGCTTTCTTCAAAAGCTCATTTCAGACGTTAGCGTGCGCTTCTCATATGTTTTTGACCAGTACATCTGTATGGACTTTAAAACAGACTTTGACCTCTGAGCTTGTTTCGGTGTTTCTTCTCATGGTAGTCAGCTAGGAAACACCGGCCTCATCTAGCATAAACTGACAAAAAATTTACAAAATAAAGATCATTTATCATTTATCATGAACCCTTCGTACGCGAGTTGGCATCGCACATTGCCGATTTTATTTTTATTTGTTTTGACTAATATCGTAAGGAAGTTTGGTCTTATTCATTTATCATTATTACATCGTCAGAAGCTAGTGTCGTGCCCGGCAGTATGTGCTGCTGCTGCGTCTCCTGCGGGCGGCTGTGCAGCACTGCGGCGTTACTGCAGCGACATCGCGCTCAGCGAGGACCTCAGCCGCGCTGCCACTGCCGCTGATGTCCTCACCATGCTCCTCGTGCACTGGTAACGTACTATTAGTGACAGAAATTAGCTATAAGCTACATAACTAAATAACATTTGCGATGAGAACACTAGTAGGACTTGATTGGTTTCCCTTCATCATTTTTCATATATTTTCATATCCAGTTACGAAGAATGTCTACCTGTGGACGGTTCTGATCTAATGCTGGCGTTAGAAACCCTGGTCATCGCTACTGGTGTGGATGACAATCCGAATAATATCAAACCTCTAAGAGTAACTCTACGCTGTTTGGTAAGTTAAAAACAAACTAATATACCGTCTGCTCGTTTGCCCCCTATCGCATAAAAAAAAAAAAAAAAAAAAAAAATATCAAAATAAAAAAAATATATAGCCGTGATCCAGGGAAATAAATACCAGCTGGAGAACCATTTTTAGGCTCGAATAGGCCGGCTCGACCAGAGCAAAACAAAGCTTGCAATCTATTGCCGAGCGAGTTGAGAGTATCGAAGAGAGTCTTGCGTTGCAGGTGTCCATGGGCAGCGATTGTCACTTACCATCAGGTGACCCGTCTGTTCATCGGTCCCCGTATATTATTAAAAAAAATAACAGCAATAACCAATAGCAACTAATTTAAATGTTACACATAGGAAATCACCTAAAACTACAGCTACTATCTCGTCCGAGCAACTTCACTTTATAGTTAGTAACTAAAATTGTATGAAACAAAACACATATTCGGGGATATGTATTATTTTTAGAATATAAACTTTATATTCCAAAGGACTTAAATTATTTTGCAATAACCATATTGGTTAATTTTAACGAATTCACTGATTATACAATTCCATGACACATTTGCCCAGAGATAATTATTTTTAGTACATACTAAAAAGGGTGGGGTAAATCAGATATTCAGAAGAAGAATGATTCTGAATGTATTATTTAGAGAAAGACCACAAAAGACTAGTTTTTGTTAATTGAATCTTATCATTATCTTTTTAACCTACTGCACAGACGGTAATTGTTATGGTAGGTACAACTAAGCAAGGCTTCGCCCCCAACATATGCATCTCGCACAGCCGAGGTAGTGAGCACGCAGTTGCAACTCTGCCATCACGCTTCGGCGAAGCGCCCCGCCGCGCTTCTCGAAGCTCTAGCGGCGTTAGGTGGGGCCCCACAATCGGCGCAGCATCTCGTTCCAGCCATGGGAGCGTTACACCACGCTCTGGATCTTTACCTACAGAGGTAAGCGAAAGAAAGTCTGCAGTGTTAGAGCCATGCTTAGGCACATGCTCAGGCTCACAGAAAACTGGTTGTGAAGCAACGCCTGCGTTGCATTTCCAGCGAGGTTCCCGAAGGGGTAACCCCCCCTCTCCTTTGTCCTCACCCTTGTCCCCCCTTCCTTTTTCCCATATCCTCATCCCCCTGTCTTCTTTCACCTCATGCCTCGTCACCCTCAAAGGTGTGTAGCGCACTTACGACTCTCGAGTTGCAGGGGTCCATGGACGGCGGTTGTAACTTACCATCAGATGACCAATCTGTTCGCCTGTCCCCCTATAATTAAAAAAAAAAGCATAATTCATGGCATCTGTCAAATAATACCAGCAGTAACTTTAGAAACCCCACACTATATGCTTTGTAGATGAAGCATGAATTAATAGTGAACAAATTGACTTTTATTTATATTTTTTTAAATATTTATGTAGTCCTAACTTCAATGATATATATTAAGATGTCTATGAATATGAATGCCTTTATGTGTGTGTCTTGTAATCTTATAATTTTGTCCATGAACTACTGACCTTTATTGAGACCTTTATAGTACAGTAAAGACTTTCTGCCTCTTCTTTCAGTAACACAGACAATCCTGATGACGACGGTACAGCACTTGTGCTTCTATGCACCGTGCTATTTCAGGAGCGGGCTGGCAAAGCTCTGACACTCAAACTGAACCCGGCGTGGCAAGACAAAATACTCAAAACTGTCGCCTCTTCCGATGGATGGGTGCGATACAGAGTTGGCAGAGCAGCGCTGCGGTAAGTATTTCTAAATAGTGAATAAATCTCTAAAAAGGCACAAATTACAGTGTTAATAGAATGATGGTATTAATAAAATGGTACATGACCTGACACTACCATTTTATTATTATGTACTAACAGTTAAAATTAATAGTTAACTTATATAATTTGTATACTTAAAAGTCTAATAGATAAAAAATATATGAAATATTTAAACAGATTTGCTAAATGTTACTAACATGCAAATGGAGTTTAGCAACTTAATTTATATTTATTGAAAAAATAATGTAGCTTGGAGCTTAAGTTGTATTGTAATAAAATCCTTTACACCCAACGCGTTTTGAACGATATTTTTTGTATGACTAAATTTGCAATCCATAATAACGCACTATCCAGACGTGTATTTTTTCGTGTTAAGTCGTGATTGTGGCCCCACATGTGAGCCTAGTAGTACTCCACGTGGTGTAATGTTTTTTTTTTTTATGATTTAAAGCCATGCAATAAATCTATTATTCCATGTTTTAAAATAAATATCATATAACGTCGCAAAGGTCCGTATGCTCGTTTGTTACTAGTTCGTTTATTAAGAAAACATACTGTTTTACTAAATCAAACGCCGTAAAAAATGCAAAGTATTAATAATTGAGCTCTAGCTTTGTTCCTTTCACTTTTTACTTGGGCTAAGTCGCTTTCTATACTAGGCTAATAACCTTGTCAAGATTTTCAAACAAAGTCAAAATAAAGAAACAAGTAGTGCTGCGTGCTCTTCTCATTTCTTCCTTTATTCTCTCAAAACTCTCTCACAGCTCAGAACTTGAAACATTTAAGATAAATGATACAATAAATAATTGAAAACTCTTGTATGAATTTATATGTTCTTGTATGTATGGATGTGTAATGTGTTGTATGTAAGTAAACCTTATATTGCCAGATATGGTCACCACAGTCTGGCGGCATCTATTCTGAAGCGTTTGTCTGAAGAGGCACCCAGCGAAGCTGCCCAGAGGTGGCTGACGGCCATGTACCGTGCGGCCGTGGCTGACGCTAAACTTGTTGAAGAAGGTATTTTTATTTATTATTTAAATGTTCATGCAATTTATTTATTTATTTAGTCAGCTGATTTAATGAAATGTTTGAATTCTAGGATATATTTGAATACTGCAAATTACTTATTTTTTATGAACTGACTGACTGAAAATACTTTATTCGACCACACGTAGGGCACTATACAAAATAAATAACTTCATTACTAAAGCAATATAAATGTAGATACTTTTTTTTGGAACTGTTCTGATATTTTCACTAATTTTTTTTTAATAATATTGCCAATATGTGCCTTTATTTGTTTAATACGCCTGCATACACTTTAGCCCGGGGTACAGAAAAGAAAATAGTATACATTGCATATAGTAAAAAAGCGCTATTCCTGATAAATAGTCATTTTTTGTCAGCAGAGCCGCGGCCGAATGCTACTACAATTTAATTTTCTAACAGCAAAGTACTGCGCCAGAGTATTCAGAAAAACGTAACCAATTTATGATGAAATTGATAGATGATTCACACATGTAGGTATAACAGGGTTGGAGGAAGCTAGCGCGGGTTGGGAGGTATGTTCAGGTTGGGGGGGAGCGGGTGGGGCCGGAGGGGCGGGAGTGGGGGGATGCGCGGCAGGCTGCGGGGGGTGCGGCGCGTGCTCGGCGCTGGCGCCCGCATGGATGCGCGCGCGTGCCCACGCACTGGCAGCACTCGCGCGAACTCTGCACGCTGCCAGAGCACTCTGCACGCAGCCGCCGCCGGCCATCGCGCATACTTATGCACAGGTATTGTTATCTAAGTATTATTGTATTACAATCAAAATAATTGATATTTTATGTTACTCGTGTGTCAACATTTGCAATTTCCATAGTAAAAAAGAAAATTTAGTTTTTTAACAAATTTTATTTCATTAAGTTAACGGGTAACAAGAGAAAACGACTAAAGAAAATATTTATTTTTTATGTCATTTGGGCTGTCTTTGGTAGTTGCCATCGTGAAGTGTAATATTGCAATTGTGCTTACAATTCTTTTTTTAAATCTGTGAATCGTCGCTCTAAGACAAAAATGGAAAAATCTGTAATACGCGCCTTGATTAAATATGTTGTTTTAAAGAAAACTAGCTACTAAAGACATTTTTATTGAAATTTCAAGTACTGATGAAGAAATGCTTCACCATATTCCATGCTTCAATTTTTTTGCTCCGAATTTAAACGTAGAAGATGGACCTGCAAATACTGCAGATGATGGTTGGTTGGATGTGTGATGGTGGTGGATGGCAAGACCATACACATCTGTTACCGTAAAAAATGTTGAAAAAGTTGAGGAGTCAGTACTTGAAGGTAGCCGTTTAACCATTCGTTACATAGCTGAGAGTCAAAGATTTCTTTTGAAAGTCTTCAGTTAATAATTTCTGACTATTTAAACCTCTGAAAGGTCTTCACGCGGTGGGTTCCATGAATTTTGACGAAGGTGCAGATCGAATGGCGAGTAGAGATTTCCAAAAAGTTTAGCAATTTTTCAAGCAGATACAGCCAAATTTCTGCAACTCTTCGTGACCATAGATGAGACATAGGCACACCACTTTGATCCCGAGACCAAAAAACAAAGTTTGACTTGGAAATGATCCTGCCCACTGGTTGTAAAAAAAATTAGAGTTGTTCCTTCCGCTAGCCAAATTTTTCCATCATACAGTAATGTTAAAAAGGTATGGCCTTAGTCTTCTGGGACGTGAGGGATGGCGATCCGCCAGGCACGATCATCTCGCCTAGTTGGAGGATCCTCCCTTTGTGTTGGAGGGACAAAAACACCCGTTCCTCCACACTTGTATAGTCCGGCTTGTGGTTTTTATAACATTACCGGAAACTTTTTGATCGCTCCTCCTATACGGACTTTTACATCGATATATACCAGTAATAATAGCTAACTATTGCGTGGTGTTCAGAGCACTCGCGATGGCGCCCTGAAGGCAGGCGCGTTCTCGGTGTCACTACGCAAGGCCGCGCGCGCGGCAGCCGCCGTTTCACAGCGCTACGGTGCTATCGCCCGCACCGCCTTCCACGCCGACGACTCCACACTACGTCATCTGCACATGTATCCTTTTGTACCTCTCTAGCTCGCACTTGCCTCAACTCAATATTGGTGATAACGGAGCAATCAAAGCGAGAAAATTTAAAGAAAGAACACTTTTGAGTGTGACGCTTGTGAAGTGAACTGCTGGGATGGGGCAGTGGTTTAAGTGCTTCACCTCACTACGCTGCCGCTACGAGTGTTGTGGGTTCGATCCCCAAACAGGACAACACTTTGTGTAATCCACCTATTTTATTTCGGAGCAAATTAAAGAATATCTCTTTTGTCTGTATTTTTAAATTCCAACATTTTGGTCAACCAATTTGTAGCAAATGTTTCTTGGCTCTTGAACTTTCTCCATTACAAAAATAATAGGTAAAGCATTTAAAAGAGGCAGTATAATAGAATTTTTTGATGTCATCTGTACAATAGAAACGTTTCCTTAGCATAACACAGCTCCCAATATACCTACGCCCAGCTGGCTCAATTCCTGGATCGCATCACCTCTAACCAACAGGAACGTGCCCCAGAGTTAGACAACGTGGACTTGAAACCAACTTCGCTAGAAGAGATGATCGCACTATCTCCCAGCACTGCGCTTGCGGAGATATCTACGAAACTGTTTGACAATCCCACTACTGGTCCTGGGATCACTCATAGGGTAAATAAACAATCTCCAATGATGCCATTTTTATAAAACCCCCTTATATCCAAAGAGCATATCCCTACCTTCTGTTGAAGCTTGAATTACGAAACTAAAAGTACTAATATTTTGTGCCACAACACACACAGTACAGTAGTACAATTCAGCTGCAAGATATTCGACTTTAGATGCGTCTATATAGAAGTCAGCGGCAGTACTAAACTATTCTTTACTTATTTTTTTGTTTATATTCTGTTTAACTTATATATAAAAAAGCAATTTATACGTATCTTATTTGCAACCCGACTGTTCATCTGATCATTGTACAACTTTGACCGAAGCCTTTGATTGCGTTAAACATAATACTCTGTTGAACTTAATTTTATAATATAACTAGCGCTGGATTAGCCTGTGCGATACATAAAGAAAAATCGTTATTAATTTCCTTTTTTATCATCTTTTGCCTTTAGAGTGCCACAGGGCTTTATTTTAGGCTCTTAATATATTGAGCAATTTAATGTCAGTTTACAAAGCTTGTAAACAACTGTTCCCCCTCTTTCAACGATTGCTCGTATGCAAAAATGTTAATATTAGCCTTCTAATACTACTAATATATACTAGTAGTCTCTTGTGGTACTTTAAACTGTCACACTATTATACAGTAAATCAATACTATTGGCGTATGGGATTCAGATCATAATTTAAAACTCAAATATTATAATAATAAGTCAAAAACAATTATTACCGCTATCATTAAACGATATTTAAACCCCCGCCGAGATCATACTGATAGTCGAATACAGGTGATCGTTATAACGCTGTTTTTATACCGTGATAATTATTCACAGAAAGCAGTTTGTATAAGTTTTTCCATACATTACACCCTGTATAATATGCAATATCATACTATATAGCACGCGGAAGCAGTGATAGCCGCGGTGCGAGCTCTGTGTGTGGGCGCGGTGTGGCCGCGGGGCGCGTGTGCAGGCCGAGGTGGTGGCGCACTGTGCCGCGTGTCGCTGAGTCCGGCCTGGCCCCCCGCGCCGCCTGACCACGCCGCCACGCTGCCGCTCAGCCACCGCCTCGCGCTCAAGCTGGAGGGGGTCGTGCTCCCACCCGTGCCGCTCAGGTACTGACACTGACTCACTGGGAAACTAGCTCGCAGGACCGTTATGTGTCATAATGGTCCTTCGAGCCTACTCGCGTCTCAGTTGTTTTATATTTAATTATTTTTGTTCAATCATGTTAACTTACATTAAGAAAATGCAAAATTGTTAAACATTTTATTATCTTTGTTATAATAGCAAGCGGCAACGCCAGCGCCAAGTCAAGGGTGTTCAAATCACCGTCACCGCCACACCACACCCTCGCACTAATGAGAAAGTAAGTGCTGCTACAACGGACATCATACATATGGGCGCTTCTCCAGAAGCTTTTTTGCCTCGCACAACCAGCCTATAGAACAAATTGTCGCCTGCCGTATTTCCGGACCGATACGACCTTCAAACCTTAAAAAAAGAGCTTACTCCTATTTAAAAGGACGCACAGCGCACTTGTGACTCTTGAGTTGCGGTTGTCCGTGGGCGGCGGTAGTCACTTACCATCAGGTGACCCGTCCGCTCGTTTGCCCTCTATCGCATATAAAAAAATAAACGTCAAATGTAATATTAATTAGCCGCGTGGTTCTCGACGGAGTAAAGTAGGGTGACCCTATCTGGGTGGGTGACATAAAAGGCAACTAAGACTGTTATCTATCCGATAGCGTGTATACAGTTTAAACAGGCAATGACTGGCCCCATATTACGGAAAAGGGACAAACTTTTATTACGATATACAAAATGTGGTCTAAAAAAACTTTTACACACTGCATATCCCACAGACAGTGGAACTAACAAACATCCAGCCAGTCCTGACCGCCGTGCAGACCGTAACGCCAGTGCGCGACTACTTCTCAGCGCAACAGCTGGTATCAGTGAGCTCGCCTGGACTGTACACGGTAGCAGTTGAGTCTGCATTCGTAGATGAGAAGGGAGAACTGTGGAACACTGGACCCAGGACTAGTATTGTTATTAAGGTCAGTAGATTATCTTCCTGTTTGTCTGTCTCTAATTTTGCACGTACCTACAATTTTTTTATATGTATGGCTTATACCATATACCATAGTGACTCCACTTTGCCTGATGGAAAGCACTAAGTGGAGTCCAAGAGTGGTGGTCACCATCCTTATTGCATGTCTAGTCAAAGCAACATGGTGACCCACACTACGGCGGCCTGGTGAGATGCTTTTTCACGCCCTGTTTAAAAGACCCGGGATCAAAGTGGGAAGGAAACACCTGCGCTGATAGTGAATTTCAGGCTTTAACCGATCGGCGCAGGAAAGAGGAGCCAAACCGTTTAGTTCGGAATCGTATATTGTCGACTCTTAAACGGTGGTATTTTTAAAGCCCCTCCCCCATGAACGGGTCACGTAGTATGGGTACATTCCCTTAGGTGCTTTTAGAAGCACTCGACTAATAGAGGTAGATAAATGATATGAAATGATAGACGCATTGAAGTCGGTTGTCTACTTTTTTAAAGTCCGATTATTATTAAAGTGCAATATGATTAATGAAAATGTTTATTGTTCCAGGCTCACGAAGACCCCATTACGAAGAGCAACACCACATCCTCACGTGCCAGATTTTGATTTTAAATCTGTATATTGTATATGTCGGGGCCAAAGAATTGATCACTTCACGGTGTGGCCAAGTAATCTAGCCATTTTAATATTTGATGTGGAAACATGGACTGACGTAATATCATCAAACGTTGACGTTTCATAAAATGGTTATGATCTTGCGACGACATATACAATATACATATATAAAAAAAAAAACTACTAAAGTACTACTAATTCTATATTAATAAAATTTGTTAATTAAGCCTCATGACTTGATACATGTATTTATACAGCTATAAAGCGTGTCCCTGAAAATGGAATACTTATCTTAATCGCTGAAAATAAACACCCTATAATACTGTAGAAAAAGTAAAAGAAAAAGCTGTGCAAGTGATGACCGTTTTAATTTCCAGGTCTTATCACCTGCGCTTATCATAACTGCAGGTGGAATGTGTAGAATTGAAGATTTAAATCTTAGTTATTTTGTATACTAAGAAAATTTTAGTTTTATAGGTAGTATTAAGTGTATTAGTAGTAGTACTTATAAGTTAGAAACTGTTCTTATGGATTTTCTCAATAGCGGATTAAATAATTGCTGTTTAAACCCTTTTTTTTATATTGCATAAAACCTTTATTACTGTAATGTGTGTTAGTTTATACATTAATATATAGCATTAATAATATATGAAGTTCGGGACTAGGTGACGGCTAGTCTTTAACTCTGATGAAGTCTGAAACGTTCGTTTCCAACAACGTTTTTATACAGTATACAGTACCCGGTCATAAATGACTTTCTTGCTGAAAGGACCATTATTGGTTATGAAATATGATGCTGTTAAGACGCTTCTCCCCCTTCTCAAGAATCGTATCTTGATACACTTGTACTGATGGATAACAACTTATTCACAAAAATATGGGTCAGTCCCTCCTTGATAGCTAACACCCCATCAAACCATCTCTGAAGTCGGCTAAGCTTGATTGAAGCTTGTTAAAGTATTGCTGTCTTAAAAAAATCTCAGCGTAAATTTTTTTTTCTGGTAATTTGCTTTGCGTACCTAAGAAGTTGTTTCAATTTTACCATTCTATTATTTTTTTAATTAGTTAAATACCAGTGTCTCTTATAGGCTGCAAGTCCTAAGTCATCTTTTAAAATACGCGACATGGTTGTTCTAGGTGCTATATTCATTTCCCGACATAAAATATTTTGCTTTCGGGTAGGATTTCATTTTTTTTTACTGCCTTTTTCGTACGGATGGCCAGATCTTTTTATGTCACAAACAGAGAAGGTTTTATTGTACCTATCAATAGCCCGGTACACAAACATTCGACTAATACCAAGCGTATTGAGAGTTCAAAAATAAAATTGCATTAGGCTTCATACACTGTGGAACGCTATCACAGAAATTAAATTCTCTTCATCGCCCCATTTTAATATTACAATAATATATAACACCGATTGGCTTGAAAATGAGAAAACAATGAATATTCATATAAGAATGACAGATTCCAAATTCAAATGTAATATTATGTTTTTTTTAATTGTTACAGTATTCATGGCCACTATGTATGTAGGTACATATATATATTTCATACATTAGAAGAGGCCTATGTACAGGTAATTGGATGATGACGGGCTAAAGATAATGATGATCGAGTTTTTTCATATAAAAACTTGTTTTAAGGAAAAAATATATATATAAATATTTGTATGATGAGCACAATCATTTTTGTGTCTGGTATAATTTATCTAAGATAATTTATCTAGAAATAGAAGTAAATGCTCATCTCAGTTTTGAGATCAGACGGCCTTGTGTGAGATGTGTGGAGTTTTTATTATTAATCATATTTTAAAAGCGCTGTATACACATAAAATTATAAGAACAAAAAATAAAGTTTACAGAAAATTATGATATTTTATTTAAAATGCATTGCTTATATCAACCAGCGTATCGATTATTATAATATATCATGACTACATGTCTTTTTTTGGTGTGGAAACTAACCACTTGTGCGTATATCTTCTCCTACATACGTACGTACAGTACTGGGCAAGAAATAGTGCACATCAACCTCTAGAAAGAGACATTCGGCTAATTTCGGCTTTGTAGAGCATTGTCCCTTTCGCACACTACATGTATTACGTTTTGTCCATAGATTATACACAAAGTTTTGTCAGTCGTTCGACAAATGCGGTGGAGTACGGTCGCGTTAAGTTCAGAATATATATAAAGAGTTGTTAACACCCCCAAATTTAAATGATTTTTCTAATTGTACTATGGCATCTTTAAGAAAAAGAGGGAAGCCCGATAAATTTAAAAATCATGAAGATAAAGACGTATGTAATGCAGTTCAGTACCCCGAAAAAAGGTAGACCAAAATAGCAATTTCGTTTAGATATGGACGATTTTGATTATGATGTTGTGCGAACAATGGTGTATGATTTTCACTTACGATTTAATGAACTGCCTACAGTAAAATCATTAAAAGCTAAACCATCGGAGGCTATTAATTACAATGAATCTAAAAAGACGTTGAAAAAAATACTTCATGAGATGGGTTTTCGGTTCACTAAAATGGAAGATAATAGAAAAATTCTAATGGAAAAGCACGATGTAAGTCTCAAACGAATGGAATACCTTGATAAAATACACGAATTTCGCGAAACAGGAAACAATATAATCTATATGGATGAGTCTTACATACATACATCATACACTATAAGAAAATCTTGGAGTGATGATAAGAAAAAGATGTGAAAAAGTCAATTTCAAAAGGTCAACGTATGATAATAGTTCAAGCGGGAAATGAAAAAGGCTTTGTTCCTGGAGCTTTTTTAATGTATAAATCCACGGACACTTTAGGTGATTATCATAATGAAATGAATAACGATTATTACGAGAAATGGCTGGTTAATCAATTAATCCCAAACATACCCAGTGATTCTGTTCTAGTTATCGACAACGCACCCTCACATCACAATAAATATGTTGAAAGACCCCCTAATTCAAACACCATTAAACAACAAATGATCAACTGGTTAAACAGGCATGAAATTCCAGTAGACCCAAAATTGACAAAACCCCAGATTTACGGTAGGTAGGTAGGTAGGTATACAGAGTTTTCCGTGGACAAAATACTTGCAGAACTTGGGCACTGTATTGCGATTGCCACCGTACCATCCGGATTTTAATCCAATTGAAAATATATGGTTCAACTGCAAGGTTATGTAGCCTCTAGAAATGTGGGTATGAATTTAACTACAGTGAAAACATTATTGGCAGAAAAAGTAAACATGATTGAGACTGAAGAGTGGAAAAAGGTTTGCAATCAAAAATTAAATGTGAGAATGAATATCGAAGATTTCGACACGGTCTTATTACACTGATACTGGTAATAAATACGGCTGATAGCGACAATGATATTGACTTCATTGAGAGCACTGATAGTGAATCGAAAGGAATTGAGGATTTATAATTGTTTTGTCAGAATGTACCACCTTTCTAAATAAATAAATCAATACGTAAACATACATATTTTTTTATATTACTATAATCTAAGAACAACACTTGTTTCAAAAAATTGTTTTATAAAAAAAGTAAACAAAATAAGCAACTCACAATCATTGTTTTAAAAGCTCTTTATAGATACCGGACTGTTAGTATTTCGTGCGAAAGGGACAATGCTCTACAAATGCTCTACAATACTATCTAGCCGATTGTCTCTTTCTAGAGGTCGATGTGCATTATTTCCTGCACAGTACTGTATACACCTATGTTTAGTGTGTTCAGTACAAAATTATATATTTGTTGACCCAAATGTCGATAGATGGCGTTAGCATCACATTAGATGTCACAAGGGTCAATAAACTTTGTATTTTTTGAGCAATATTATTATTACACTAGTTGAAGTGAAGAGTTGTATTTTATTTCAACCATCGTCACACTCAAACCAAGTAATATTGTAAATCGTTGTCTAAAGCAAGTTTCGGCAAAGCTGAGATTCGTACGGTATGAAAATAAAATGGTTTCAATGATAAAGTTACGATAGTAATATATTGTATCTTCTACATACTTAGGCAAATGGACAGAAATGCTAGTATATCAGAATACAATAGGTTATAATATATATTCAAGATAAAAACATACATAAGTGGGTCACTCCGATAAACAAGTGTGGCCTAAGTGGAAGTATTGTATTACTTTATACAGCGCAATCTGTATGACAAGATGACGGAGTAATAGCGTAATTAAGATGTTCCTTCTTAAAATCCGTAGACTGCGATAGACTGAATGATCATAATGAATGCTCTACTAACGTAAAGGCAGAGGGAGTAGTATTAAACACCCCATTTTACCAATTAACGTAACGGTACCACTAAACGTAAACGTACATACGTACGAAACGTAATCCCACCTGATCAGCAGGCTGAACTGGCAGTGGGCTGGCCATATTAGCCGCAGAACCGACGATTACGGTTAGGGAAAACGAGTTCTTGAGTGGAGACCGCGTCTCGGCAAACGTAGCGTAGGACGCCCAGAGGTAGTGACGAATTGCGCAAGATGGCTGGCAGGAGCTGGATGCGAGAAGCCGAAAAAAGATCGAAGTGGCGGGCAATGGGAGAGGCCTATGTCCAGCAATGGACTTCGATAGGCTGATGATGATTATGAAAAACGTAATTGGGGCCAGGCCTACTCCCATCAAGCAGTCACTTTAGAAATTATAGATATGAAAATTGGGGATAGATTAAAAGCTAAGAACAAGTGATAGCAATGGATGAAATGGTTAATTGCTTATGCGGATGTATTGGGAAGTAAAAGCAATAGGTCCACGTCGGGGTCGCATCACTGTAACTCACAATAGTTATTGCTGGGAAGCGAGCCCTCTAGATCTTGTGTTAGGAAAGGCATTTCGCTTTTACTTGTGTATTAAAAGTGCTAAAATATATTTGGTATAGTTGAAAAACGGTATTAAGTTTTTTTTTATATATATATATGCCTACCATAATGACTCCACTCTGCCTGATGGAAATCAAAAAGTGGAGTCTAAGAGTGGTGATCACGATCCTCATTGCAAGTGTAGTCAATGTAGCATGGTACTATAGCATTTCTTTTGTTTTTTTTTAATATGCTTATCTGTTAGTCTTATTTTATGTAATAAAGCGTTAGTACGTATCTTAAGATCTAGCAAATCAAAGAAGATAATTAAACAAGATTAAAACCGATAAAGAATCAGCAAAGAATTTGTATCGTAATTGATAAATCATAAAAAAAATCCTTATCGCTTAATTTACCGTCTCAGAGTTTTACTCTATATGATATGATAACATTCTAAATCCGATAGTAAATAATGGAGCTATACAAGCAGCAAGCAAAAAAAAATACAACCATAACGAGATCCCTAGTTTTTAAAATTGGTTAAAAAAACAGATAAACAAACCAATACTTTTCTTCCGCTTCCTTATAAAAACCTCCTGCCAAAACCTGAAGCTGGCAATTAAACATGAAAACGAACTATTAAAGCTAAAGGACTACATAGCAAAATTAAAATACTTATTGTAATAGGGATGTCTGTCTATTACTAAATCCTATTAACGTTACTTCATCGTTTGCAATCTATCAACTAATTCGCCAGCTACTACTAGTAGCTGGCTCGAATTCATTACTTTGACGCGCACATTACACACGCACATATCCATAATAAGTTCATCAACATTAATAGCATATCTTCGCCTTCATAAAGACGTAAACAATGAAATGACCAACAAATATAGATCGATAAGAGCTATCTACCAAACGCGATAATGCTTTTCATACTTATCGCGCAGTACCTGACTTCAAGCCAAGAAAAATGCTTGTTTTTCTTGTAATTTTCACTTTAATTACACTTGGAAATCCTCTCTCGATATGTGATAATAAATATTGTTTGTGCCGTTACAAAAACGTGAAGAATCAAGACTATGTCGGCGATAACATTCAGTGTATGTACAGTGACGCGGAGATATTGGAAAGAAATTATACTTTGCCGGATATAATACACTCACTTGATTTGTCATCGAATCATATAACAAAGGTACACTCATCCACTTTGTTGCAATCAACTACAATGGTGGAATTATTCCTAAATAATAACGAAATCAGAATAATTAGTAACACGTCTTTTATGCTACCGAATTTAAAAAGACTTGATTTAAGTCACAATTTAGTCACGTCCATAGACCGAGAAACTTTTAGAGGAGTCAAAAACTTGCAATATTTGAATTTAGCTGATAACAAATTCACTACATTTTCAAATCTAATGTTTCATCATTTAAGCAATTTGAATGAAATAATTCTGGATAATAATAATATAGGTCCGAGCTTGAGGCGAGTTAATTTGTTTGACAGAAGTGGTTATGGACTGACACGAAAAATACAAAGCATAGCCATCAGTCGAATCAATTTTGGGAATGTACCGCCTAACTTCTTCACCGACGCATATGATTTAAGAAAACTTACAATAACAAACAATAACATTACCGACGTTTTCGAAACACCATGCGAACTTGAATATTTAGATCTATCAGATAATCCTCTAGCTGAAATATCTAGTGATGATTTTGCTAATTTACCAGGCTTGAGAGTGTTAAAGCTGAATAATTTGCTAATAAGTGAAGTTCCTGCATACGCATTCGAACATTTACTTAGTTTAAAAACATTAGAACTGGCAAGAAATAAAAATCTAACTCTGTTTAGCAGTCTGGCTTTCGGTGAAGATGTTCTAGGCGACGCTGTTGACTTTAGTTTGGAGAAATTCTCGTTAAAAGGGTCGAGACTGACGAACCTTGGTCCGGAATTACTTGAGCCTCTTGGACGATTGGTAGAATTAGATTTGCAAGGAAACCCTTGGCACTGCGATTGTAATATGCAATGGGTGAAGAAGTTACAAATACCCCAACATTATAATGATCACCTTAGGTAAGTTTAACTTATGTATGAAATAGTTAATGGCACAAATAACTTAAGACATGAAAGAGTGAGCTTCACTTGTTTTTATTATCCTTTATATCATTCTCCTTATACTTGCAAAACTGTTGCTGCAGCTTAAATACTGTGAATTCTGTGAAATTGGCGTCACTAACAAAAATTTTACTAAACCATAGATCGATGTTGTACCCATTTATTTCTTGTTTAAGTAAGTTGAAAGTAACAAAGCCTTTTGTTCTTACAATGTCATTGCAGTGCTCGTTATTTGATACAAGGTCGCTGACTTCATTGATCTGAATAACTGCTCTAGCACTGATTATATTGTGTACCGTGTCATTGGCGGCTATGTTGATCCTTTGTAAATAGCTCAGATTATGTACAGTATTAGCGATAAATATTTGCATAGATAACATGCCTAATTTATGAAAACTCGTGCAAGGAAAGTAGGTTAGGCATACACCTACCTATTACTTATAAATTCTTTTGTTGTGTTGTTAAAGAAAACGTTAACATTGACGGTTATAAAAAATATTAGGTGTAAGTACCTAATCTACTAGTAATAATAATAATATTTTTATAACAAGCCGGTGACATTTAATTTAAATGAATTTAAGCCTACTGATATCTTGTCAAACTGTCAGCAGCGGTGCCCACATACGGCCCATTGCTTGGCTGATTTAGCATTATCTTTTTTTCAATAAAACCTAATTTACTCATACACCAAAGGTACTCCCATTTTAACTTATTTGAACGAACTGCACGGATGGCGTAGCGGTTAAAGTGGTCACTTCGCCACCACGTTGCCGCGCCGAGTGTTGTGGGTTCGACCCCACACGGGACAACACTGTGTAAAATTCTCAAATTGATGTTCTGAGTCTGGGTGTTCTTTGTGTCCGTTGTTTGAATGTGTGTAATGTCCCCCGCGATACAGGAATTAATCCTAGTGCGGTAGTTGTCTTTTGAAACAAAAAAAAATCATGCGATGAGACCTTTTTTTCAGCTAATTACTATGAGCATTTTTCATTTCCAGATGCGGTACACCAACTCAACTGTTCAATGCAAAAATCTTCGACCTGAAGAACAAATTCTTTACCTGTGACGGCGAGAAACGCCACATTGGATTCGTGATAGCTCTGTTTACTGCTTGTGTAATTCTCGCCATAATGGCCGTATGGATATTCCTGTGCACAGGCACTAGGGGTCAATGCAATCCTACTGTTTTTAGGGAAATCTATAGGTCATCAGTTGCTTATAGCGTCTTACCTATGACACCTAGTGGAAGCAAATAATTAAAAATTAAGAATATAAAAATAGCTGATTGTAAAGTTGTATGTGAGTGGCATATACGATTATTTGGAATTAGTCTAATATTTTGATGTAGACAACTTTGATACTACCTCGTAGGCCTTTTTTTTCGTGGTTTTGGGTTGTCACCTCACCGGAGCTGACGGTGAAGTATGTGTAGGACTCTCGAACCTAACCTGGGTGAATTTTGATTTTATCTTTTTTACATCTCAATAACAATTATTAATAATTATTCAGATCGATCATGCCGTTATTGCGTTTTAGTAAGACTAACAACGGCATTTCATCTTTATATTTTATATATATATATATATTGACTGACCTGTTGGTCTAACGGTTAACGACGCTGACTGCTAAGCCTAGGTTTTTATGTGTGTAGCCGAGATCTGTGTGGTGAGCACAATCATTTGTTAATTATATATATTAGATATGTATAATATTTAAAAATATATAAGTATGTTTAAAATGCAAGTAAATACATAGCCTATACTATTATATGCTTGAAACTTAACGCATTAAGTAACAGGGGTGAAACTAAAAAAATACGGAATAAAAATACCAAATTATAAAATCCACTTTAAATATTTAAAAAATACAAAAGTGTACAAATTGTTTTACAATATTACTATTTTGTGCATTAATTACATCCATAGACAAAACTTTGTGCAATGTTTGTGATGTCACTTCGATAAACAACATTTCAAAACATTTAGCCTGACATTTGGCTCGATCATCATAATTTCGACCCTTTTCTGTCACAAAAAAAATCATCAAAACAGTGAAGCACTTTCAAATATTATACTAACATATTTATTAAAACGTTGGCATATTAGCTAATATTTTATACGTTCTTAATACTAACTAGGCACAAGCATTTTACAAAAGGCTAGGATTTGAGGATTATTATACTATCTGTGGCCTCAGGAAAGTTAGTTGCAACTCTTTGTATCGATACATTTCTAGCATATAAAATTTTGATCTTTATTTTTTTCTTACGAGTCCTTAATCCTTATTTAAAAAAAAAACAATATTCCAATTTCAAATCAAATTTCCTCACAAACATTCTCACTTTGCTTCACTTACGTTAATTTTATATTAACGAATGTCTGCTTTAAAGCCTGGACGACTAAGAGGAATGTTATATGGTAGTCTGTCTGTGGATCATAGCTCATAAACGTATGAACCGATAATCAACATCTTTTTTTTAAGTTATATTTTTTTGTAATTGTTGGAGATTTTAAAATCAAAAATGTCTAAAGATCTTTTTAAGACAATATAAGTTTTTCATTCAACTGAATCTATAACAGAAGAACTGTTACTTGTATAAAGTGTGACCTTGAAAATGGAACACTTGGTAAACCACTGAATATATATTTAACATAGCAGAAAATCCATAAAAAGTATCTTTTAAACTTTAAAAAGTTAAAAAAAAATAATTATGTAATAGCAGATTGAATAATTGCAATAAAAAAATACATGTTAGATTTAAAATGGAGGTGACTTGGAAATTAAAATGGTCATATCTTTTAAACAAGTTATTGTTTTTTTTCACAAATATGTATAGTTTCAGCTGTTTAAATAAATGTTCAAGCTCACGCTGTATATCTATGAAAAATATTAGGTACCTATAGATTTGCCGTTATTTTTAATTTACTTTTGATTCGAAAAAAGATTCTAAAATAGCTTTTTCTACACCAAATACGAAACATCACACACACCTTTACGGGTAGTACTGGAACGTGCCTTTCTTTTCAAGTCTTTGAACAAACTTAATTCCTTTTTCAAATATTTAACGTTTTTGCTAATTACCATATTACTAAGGTACCTATTTATAACAAAAAAGAAACATTTATTTAAAGTAATTTGCCAAGGTTATATACCAAAGCGCCACATGAGCGTACATAATGCCAAACGAATGTCAACTCTATGATATGTTACTATTAGCTATAAATTTCAAGCGCTCTTTGGTCAAGCAGCGACACTCGTACGGACATAGATATAAATTACCTAATTTGTTCTAAGCACAACCACAATCATTTGCAATATGTAAAAGGTTCAAAAACATAATTGAGAACCAGTCTAACAAACGTACGTTTGCTCTACGGATATATTTTAAAATTTATTTTTACTGTTTATTTAAATCTGTAAAATCTCTTTCGTGTCAAGTAGGTTTGATGCACTCGATTGCTAAACAAGCTTGTGATCACATTTAGATACAGCTAAGCACATGATTCTATTTAGGTAAAGTAATACAGCTAACTAACATACAGGGCACCTTAAGAATTTATAATATATTTTAATTATTTCATATATGCTAAAATGTTCTATTGATATCATCATATAAAAATTCATTTTAAAATATATCACACAGTAATAACGTAAACAGCTTCTCATTATTTTTACTATAATTACAGAGTATTCTATGATATGGTACAATTATAACTAAAAATATTCAGTATAAAACCGAGATTCATTCCTCGTGGAATAATAATGTTTATGAAGGGTATTGCGAGTACAAATGATACGCAAGGATTACGTAGTACGCTAATACGCCGGAATATTTATATATATTTAACTTATAGCTACCGCAAAATTGTGCTTAATATATTTTAACTTATTATATGACACAATGTACAAATTATTTCTAATCTAATTATAAAACATTAAATGCAGTCTAGTCTTTTTCTAAATAAAAATGGCGACAAAATGTCTCAGTACTTCAATCAATTGAGATTCAGATCATTTTCAAACCAATTCTCTATGCGTTCTGAAACGTATTTTATAAAGAAAGAAAAGTATAACACAACATTTTTTTCTGTCTGTAAAATGATTTGTATATATATGGACATTTTTACATTTATAATAAAATATAATTACTTCTTCTCCTTTCATTCTTTGAATTCCAATATTTTCAATACACATATCACTCAACCATATTTCACATTTTAAAAAAAGAATAATAATCCTGGCAACATTTAGATTTCGAATGTGTGGTAGATACTTAAAAATACTATTTTTAATGTTCAATTTCATGAATTTAAAACTATGACTAAACGAAATATGCACTCGGATATCCAGTCAGAGCAGATTCTTATTTGTCATGGTTGTATTACTTATAAAATGTTTGATGTACTTACTGGCAGTTATTGTTAGGTATATGTACAGAATGTCTGTTGAAGAATATTTATATCAGTTAAACATAGCTGCCATATTATAGTACCGAATAATAATCGTAAGGACGCATCCTAGTCCACCAGATTATAAAGAGGTCTAGGGTAAAAATCTATTATAACACACTTTATTCTCTATTCGCTGCACAATGTGATAAAACTACCCCCATATTCTAATTTAAACATAACTCAATATTACAGCTACATTATAAAGAAGTAACTTTTCATTACAATTCAAACTCAATTTCCATACATATTCATTTACGTAAGCTGTTGTAAAAAAAAAAAAACTATTAATTGAATGCATCCTTAACTTATTAAAACCTCATTAATCAACCATACTATTCTCTTGATCTTTAAAATCTTTATACCTCAAATCATCAAGTGGAACTAAGACAGATCTTCAAATCAAAGCAATATCTGTCCAAAACCTCAAACTAAAAATACTCCGAATGTCATACAAGCCTAAAGTCTTCTCTACTACAAAACTCCTCGTGTCAGACAGACGTCTCAGAGTTTAACCTCAAAACGAACCTGTTGCTTTTAGGATCAACAACCTCCTCCGTCAAACTGAATTTAGGCAGTTGTTTAATAGAACATATTAGGGATATGTCACCCTGTCGGAGTTGGAACTCAATGTTATCAGTCAGCGGTCTTGCGAGTAGTTCGTCAGAGATTAATGACCACCTTTGGATGGGTCTTGTCTCCTGGTCAGCTGCTAAGACTGGTCCCTCGACCAGGAAGGGCTCGAGGAATGCTCGGGGCGAAGCGTCTTGGGAGAGGCAACGCGCTAGGTGGGCGAGAACCTGTAAAAATCAATGTTCAATATTGTAGTAATATAGAATCTTTAATTTTTTTTTTTTTTAGGAATACAAGGTATAGTAATGCGTTGTCAACTCTTTTAAGATAAAGACTTTTTTTATATATAAATAAGTCTACCATAATGACTCCGCTCTGCCGGGTGGAAAGTAATAAGTGGAGTCCAAGATTGGGGGTCACCATCCTCATTGCAAGTGTAGTCAATGCATTAATTACGGGATAAATAAATACTACATACAGATGTTATTACAGATGTTTTTACCCCACTTTACATATATATATATACATATACATATATATATATATATATACATATATATATATATATATATATATATATATGTATGATATTTCTCTATCACGCCTTGGACTCTATACGGTTTGATGACTTCCAACATATGAGGTATCATTTGAATATCCTTAATTGTGGAAACTGACATACGATATAATATTTCGAAATTATGTTAGCAAAAAAAAAATTGTGAAAGTTTCAGTCAGGTTTGATATTTTTTTCTGAGGGCACTAAGGTAATTATTAATGATCCAGCTAATTCGTAATGATTTTACTTCTATGTTTGAAGGACTATGTGAACAGGTGGCTTTATATAATGGCTCATTTTAAAACTTATTAAATGCAGCTGTTTTAGGAATTACCATAGATAGACTCTTTCTCAGAGTTTATGGAATTATATAGGTTAATAAAAAAAATTGATGGCTCAGAGAGGCTTTTAATGGCCTGGGGTCACAGCAACTTTTTTTTTCTATTTCTTCAGCCTGCAATCAGCCCTTTGAGCTTTATTCAGATTTGTATGTCTTCAATAGCAGTTCGAGATCCCATCTCCATATTTGTCAGAGTTATATTGACGCTATTCGCTTTACTGTGAGGACTAGTGTCACAGCGGTAGCAGTACACACAACGTGTTGGCAAGTAAAAAAAAACGTTAACTTATTACATACGCTTATAACAGTTAGGGTGGGCAGCTGCCTCCCCTTGCCTCGCTCGAAAACTTTGCAGACCTTTATATTAGATTAATCAATGTACTGTTTATTTAAGAGTAGGTACTTACAGAATCAGCAGAATGTCTAGGTTGCTGTCTGGTGGCGCGAAGGTACTTCTGCAGCGCGCGTGCCAGCGACGGGAACACCGCCTGAGCCGCCTCTCGTGGACCTAGCGCACCTGCTGGACAGACCATCACTTTAGTTAAATACATACTCACACCCTGCAATAAGAATTCAGTCCAAACCACGTTGGTGAAGTTGGGCAAGCCCATTGCCGTCAATCGGGATATTATATTGGGCTTCCGATATCCTCACTCACTCGGTGAAACTTGAATATTAATAATAAAATATTAAACAATATAACATAAATTAAACAAATAAATAAATGAAATAAATATATATTTATTTAATTTAAACTTAAATTAAAATTAATTTATTAAAAATATTGTGCAGGATTTTTTTAGACAACCCATTTTTAATATACATATTTTATAATATACGACATTTATTATAAAATAAGTTTTATTCTATTATCAGCTTGGTGAAGGTCGATCTAGGGTCGAATCTTAGATCATGTATACATATTCTCTGATAGATAACTGTCCGACAAGAGACGAGGTTGCTCTGTACTACTCTCCCGTGAACCACACATGATGGTAAAAAAATGTTAATAGTATAGGGCTCAGTTTGAGCATTTAGACTCATGTTCGGTCCATTATGCGTTCATATGGACCTCTGATTAATACCTTTAAATCTTAGTAGAGCCATGCCTAAGTTTAAGAATTAGCACCGGTCGAGTCGGGTGATACCAGAGCCTCTCAGAAAACCAGTTGCCCGGTTTCCAGAGGCCCAACTCCTCTGAACCCTTTCCTCCACCTCCTCATACGCCTCTTTTTCCCCTCCACGCATACCACGTTATGTATAATACTCTATGTAGGTACTCTTTCTCTCTCACTCACTCTTATATACATATATATATATATATACCAAAAAAAGGTGCCTCTCTGTCCGTGACATTCACTAGGTGTTAGCATAATAACAGCGCTGCTTCTTACGAGGTAGCACAAAGCTGAGCTAACGGCCATTTTTGTGTTATACAGTAGTACATGTTAGCACTAACGTCTGATGAATTTGTTATCCTTGCCTTGTATAAGTACAAAATAAATATATTTTCTTTCTTTCTTTCTTTCATATCCTCATCCCTCATCACCCTCAAAGGCGGGCAGCGCACTTACGACTCTTGACTTGCCGGTGTCTATGGACGGCAGTTGTTACTTAACATCAGGTGACCCATCTGTTCGTCTGTCCCTCTATAACATAAAAGAAAATAGAGGCTGACTAGTTGAGCCAGCCTAGGTCCTTCCAGAAGCACAGAAGGCTTCTAGGAGCGTCCTTGCGCCTAGCATGTGGCTCTGGGGGTTATCGGTGAGACACGTGATGGTATGTCGTACCGTTGGCAGCAGAGACCCTGACTCTCCGCACGTGCGCGAAGGCGTCCTCGGCGGCACAGAGCAGCCTGGCGCGTCGCTTGCGGACGCGGCGCTCACGCTCGGCGTCCTCGTAGTAGCGCTCGTTGTGCGCCGAACCCGAGTCCCTCCGGCGCCCGCTGCCACCACCCACTGAACCCGTCGTCGACCTACACGACAGTGACTATCATTACTTCCAAATATAAGACATTGAGCCATGCTTGATAAAAAAGACATTAATTAAGTCTATGTTCTGTAAACATACCCACCTACCACACACACACACATACACACACTCACAAATGCGGTCATAAATATCCACGTTTATGAGCGCATTTGTGCACCGCATCACATTGACAAAATTACTGTAACTTCAATATTGGGGGGCATGGAGCTCTAAAATTCAGGCCAAGGCTTAGTTGAGACCCCTGATCGCGAAAAATTACAACTTAAGCTAAAATTTTTGGCAACTTAGATATTAAGACATGCAATTTGTGGCGATAAATGAATATACATTAGTATTATACGTAGGCACAATGGGCCGGTTCGACCGGTGCGATACCACGGCCTCACAGAACACCGGTGTTGAAGTAACGCTTTCCCCGAAATGAGTCAACTCAACCCCATGGACTGCACTGATGGCGTAACGGTTTAAGTGGTCACCTCGCTACTACACCACCGCACCGAGTGTTGTGGGTTCGATCTCCGCACAGGACATCACTTTGTGTAATCCTCAAATTGTTGTTCTGAGTCTGGGTGTTCTTTGTGTCCGTTGTTTGAATGTTTGTAAATTCCCCCGTGACACAGGAATTAATCCTAATGCGGGAGTTGTCTTTTTTAAAAAATAAAAAAAAATCTCTTCTTTCCCCTCTAAGGACCCTCCTATCCCTCATCCCTCAAAGGCGGGCAGCGCACTTACGACTCTTGACTTGCAGGTGTTCATGGACGGGGGTTGTCACTTCTGTTCACCTATAGTATAAAATAATAACATCTCATATACGACTGAAAGGGTACTATGTGTATGGTCCGGTACCGTCGCGGCTGGACGACTTACTCCTTGAAAAAGGCCTCCTGTCGAGACCGAAACTAGTCGGGCATCCCCGAAATACACACGCGAGTAAACCCGTATATTTAACTTGTACTTTACTGTTTGTACTATGGCACTCCCACTGTTGAGATTCTTAGTTATTTAGACCTAATTCCTAAAATTCCTAATTTCAATGAAAGAATTAACGTAAATCGTCACACAATCATTTGCCCTTGATGGGCGAACTCGAACCCACGACCTCATTACTAAGCACTAGACCAACAAGCCTATCAAAAACTGTATAATAATATTCTTGTTAAACAATTAAAGGCTAAGAACTCTCCTTCAGAGGTTCACGTCAAATGCCTTTATCAACTTAAGGAGTTAGACCCCTAAGTCCATGTGTGAAGCTACCAGTCATTCAAACCCTTTTCTTTTTAAGTTTTAAGTTTAACCCGTCTACTCGTTTGTCCCGTTTTTACCATAAAAAAACAAATTTAAAGAAATTTACAGACAGCTCTTCAGAAAAGGAAGCCTTTAAAATTAATTACTTAGCAACAGACAGACACCGTAGTCATGTTTCGGTGTAATAAATCGATTAGTTAATGACACAATTTTAACAATCGCTACAGTAAATTATCTCACTGCCCAAGCTTTTAGCTACGGTTAATTGATTACGCTGTGACCACCGACGATCAATTCTCATTGATTCAGATCTCATCAAAATTTGAGCTTCCTTGTTTTTTAACCAATAATAAAAAAAACAATACGATGTGTGACGCCTCGTCATATTATTTGTAAGCAAATTATTAACTATCGTATACGATATATTTTTTATGAGATGGGGCAAACGACTACCGCCGCCTATTCCTTCAATTCAAAAGTCGCAATTGCGTTGCCGGCCTTTTAGATACGAGGAAGCTCTTTTCTTGAAGGTCTAAAGGTCATCCATGCCGAAATACGACAGACGACAACTATTTTCACAGGCTAGTTGTGCGACAATTTATAATTTGCATAAACAATGCATTAAGGAATTGATTACACACGATATCTATAGCTGCAATATCAATGTAAAAGTTTGAATGGATCTACATATGTTAGTCAATCACTCAAGAACGGCTCTAAATGAAATTTAAGAAAAAATTGTTCAAAATGTCCATGCAAACTAAGTTGAGAACAACTCTTACAACACTCTATTGGTACTTTATTGTAATGTAGTCAATAGGAAAGAGAGAGCTTTAGATATTGTCCGGTTCTCTCGTCCATGTTTGTTTAGTGTCATGATCATCAGAAGTTGTTTCTTTTAAAACTAATATACAAAAAATGGACATAAAGGACACCCAAACTCTGGACAAATATTGGTGAATGAAAAAAGAAAATTGAAATTTAAAACAAAATGTGATAAATTTTGTCCCTATTGGGAATCGAATCCACTCACCACTTAGACTAACAGGCCAGTAAAATTACTAAATCATAAAAAAGTCTGCTTTATTTTCGAAAATTCTACTTAACAAAATGACTTACCTAGCTTGTCCTGATGGAGCATTCGCAGACCCATCAACTTCATAAAACTTAATACTGGACTGAGCTTTTCTCTGAGACTTCGATATTGGTGTCTTCTCCAAGTACGGGTTGTATATAGGAAACTCTGTGTAGTACTTCTGTAAAACCCACACAGCCGCCCTTTGTATACTTAATTGACCCATGGCATAAGACCTGCTTTCACCATCTGGACTTCTCACAATCTTCACATAGTACACAGGCTCCAAATGCCTTATTTCCATCAATATAACAGCTATGTAATGTATAAATAATAATGTATCAGCAAAACTTGATACATATGACACTAAAGCATTATAATCCATTGCTTCCTCACCAACTGCGAGGGCTTTTGTTGCTTCTGTAATCTGTACTATGTAAAACAACCAATAGGAAAATATACAAACAGCTAGGATGACAAGTGTCATTGCTCTGAAGACGAATATTCTGGGCAGTATTGCATTTCTTGGCCTAAGAAATACAGCCCACACTCCTATCGCCAATAAGACTAATTTAAAAGCTAAGGACAGTAAAATTCCTTTACATTCTGCAGTGCATGCTAGTAGCTGTATCCTCTGGCTCGGTTGCAGGGCAATGTTATCTGTTAGTCCTGGGAAAAAGCCAATCTTTGGTAGCACTACCATGGCCAGGGGACTGACAAATGAAACAAAGGATAGTCCAAGAGCTATAGTTGTTCCAAAATATCTTGTGCAGACAAAACCAATGCCATTGTCTGACTCTACAGGCCAGTTTCCGACATCCTCCATAGACTGAGATCCTTCTGAAGTGTTACCAGTGACGGCTGTAGTGTTTTCTCCCCAGTTTTCATCTTGTGGTAAAATTTGGACTTCTATAACTTCTTGACCATCTCTGCCTATTTCTGGGTTAATATTTACACTAGTCTGGAATGGTGCCATATTGTCACTACTGTCTTTTCTCTGGGATTTGGTGCTCCTGCAATAGCCAATTAAAATAAAAGTATAGACTCTATAAATTATTAAACTTGTAATATTAAGCAGTTAAAGTATTCAATTATGTATAAAGTAGGGTTTAGGTATTGCAAGAGAACTTATTTCCTATGTAATGTTCATAAATAGATAATTTCTAAGTAAGGATTTTATTAGTAGTACACAAAATAATTATCATGATTCATGTTATGCATAGTGGTCATTCTGTATAAATGATACTGTCAAAAGTTTTTGCTGAGTGGTGGAGTAGATCCCTTAACATTTTCCTGACAAACTATAGTTATGGGAACAGTCAGGTTGACAGTAATAGGTTTAAGTGGGCAAAGTTATCCAAGTCCAATTTTTGAAAGAGGCGTCAGTGTCACCATTGCCTAACCTCTTTTTTTTTGTAATGAACCCTCCACGGGTTGTCATCTTACAGGTCCCTGTAAGGTGGTATGACAGACTCAACTTAAACCACCCAGTGTTTCGTCATTGCGTTTTGTGACTGAGGTCTCAGGTACACCTACCTCAGTACCCCTAGAAAGGAAAACCCTGTGACCCCGGCAGACTTGGTTGCTTATTGTGCAAGGCAACCACACCATGGCATAACCCATACTTAGAGAGGCCGGAGATACTGCCTGACTACTATATGTACATATTTTTAATAGTGTGGGTAGCTCATATTACTGGTGGTTTACCTATTAAGAATAGAAAGTGATATTCTTTAGAAATAATAATAATGCTTCAAGGTAGAGCAAGAAAACAATATACCTAATTATATTTTATTGTTGATTATAAACATTTAAAAACATATTCTTAATCCCACCCAAAAAAAGAACAATTTTAGAAGGAGAGTTTACTGACTAAATTTATATACAAAACAATTGAATATTATATTATCAGTGCAACTTGAGAGACACATAGAGCAATGAGTTTAGTGGATTCATACATTAGTTCTTCTACATACAATTTTAAACCAAAGTTAAGTAATGTAACTGTAATGGAAGAAATTTAAGTTACTTTATATAATAGCTCAAAATGAGAATAATAAATGGAAAACTGTCATTTCCATATTATTATTATTAAATTGAATAGAATTTTATGTACCTATTGGCTTAGCCTTTATCATATACTTGTCTAAAAAAGAGAACATTTACATGGAAAGCTTTAATAACCATTAATAGAACCATATTATGATATGTAATTTATATTTATTAATAATGTAAACTATGAAACTGCGGAAAGGTTCTACTGTTAAATATCAGCTTAAGATTGAAGGGGGTGATTAAATAGCAACAACATTCAATTGAACACCTTATCATCACACAAGCGTATAGCAAGCAAGTAAATTATACTTTACTATATATATAATAAATAACATTTACCACACAAGTTATAAGAGAATTAATGAAACCTGAAGACCTACCGTGTGCTCCGATGGGTGTGCTGCCGGTGTCTTGAGCTCCGCCGTGACCGGCCACTCAACTCAGACCTTACCGACTCTGTTTCCATGGTTTAACTTCTGCTCTTCAATCCTACCCATCAGCGCCGCACCATAAGCACCTGGGACACCACACAACAATGAAGGCACTAATTTAGTAAGCAATTAAAATGCTTCACGGGCTATGAACACGAGCACAGCAGAATTTTAGAATATCACACAGAAAACATGCTACATTTCGTGTAATTAATATTATAATTTATATGTTTAACAAGTTTTCTTTGCATATACCTCTGCATTATAGAGGAAAACGGAAAATTTCTTATTAGAGCGTCTTTTCTAAATGTCGATCAAACGGATTCATTTTGTACTAAGCGAAGAAATTAGAAATGTTTATAATAGTAATCAAATGCCGGAACTCTCCTCGTAACATGCATGAGTTTATATAAGCCTCTCGCTCTAATCGGACTGTCGAACGGTTCATTGGTTATTCAACTTGTCAGTATAATATTTTATTTAGCTCGTTCGGGAACTGTTTATTAATGTATCGGTCAAGAATTTTCAATACACCGCCACTGCAATGCTGCAATGATAAGATCTTAATATTATTTAATTACCGTATCCAACTATTTACATAAAATGCTAGTAGTCGTTTCTGTGAAACAGTGTAGATATTAAAATATGTTGTTCATTCGCGTTGTGTTACAATAATTGGCGCTCGTTTCAAATATATAGAACAAGTGATTACGCGAAAAGATAATGATAAGATAACACACCCAGTCCATGTAGATAACTTACTGACTAAGCTTATATTTTACAATGAAGTGATTGTTTGTGTGAATAAAATCATGGAAAACCAACAAAATACAAGTCCGGTTCTGGCTGAAAGAGGAGAAAATAGAGTGGAGGATTTACATTTAGACAGAATTGTTGCTTCACAGCCCGAAATAGGACCTACGCCACCAGACGGCGGCTACGGATGGCTAATAGTGGTATCGGCAGTGATCTATCATATCACCGTACCAGCTCTTTTGTCAATGTATGGTATTATAATCCTGAAGGCGATTAGAGAGGAAGATCATGAGCGTGGGGAACTAATGAAGATATGGGATGTGGATATTGCTTTAGTGCCTGTTATAGCTCTGGTGATAAGGCTCTTGTTAGAGTCCTGGTGTCGTGCTATAGTGAAGATCTTTAACATGCCGAGGTTCATGGCCCTTTCTGGTCTGTGCTTTATAGTAGCTGGAGTTCTACTCTCCAGCCACTCTACAGACGCAGAGAGCAATGACCACATCGTAAGCATATTTTCTGGGATATTTATAGGTAATATATTTTTGTTTTATTATTTTTTCAAGGTCTTTTTGACAATACAAGCGTCGGTATATTTTAACGTTTAATTAAACGAGTACATATTGTAGCCTTGTAACATCATCGATTGTATTTCCTCAATATCTCCATCATTGTTCAATATATGGAACGAGCTAATGTTATCATCGAGGAACTAAAGTTGTACCTATACGATAGTCGTTACTTAAGTGTTTTCTATATTAAAAGATAATATAAAATAATTAATCATCTATAGCAATGACTTGATGACGTATTTATGAGGATGCATTTTAAATATGTATTTTCATAAAACATTCTAACTGTTATTAGCGTCAGGTATATTAACAGAAATTATAGAAATTAGCAATGGCCTTCAAAAAACTCATTGTTCGTCGTAAGTTACTGTAAAATGAAATAAATATGTGAGTGATCACGAGATTAGTGTAAAAGTGCTCGTAAATTCGTTCCCCTACATTATGATAAAAATGTACTTGATGATCGATGCAATAAAGTATACACAGTGGAAAAATATAACTGATAACAGGCCTGTTATAACTGATGATTAAAAGGACTAGCCACTGCCTCGGACTGTGGCTAGTCCTTTTAATCATCATTCCCATTTTCTTTCATATATTTTATAATCTTAAATTCCCAAAGTGAAATCTAAATAGTTTTACTTTATATACTTAGGGATCAGTCGGGAGTAATCCTTTTTCTCCTGGACAAAAGTACATCCAACATAATAGATAAGAATACATAAGAAGTTTTCATGAGGTCTTTAGTTTTATATGTAAGTGCACACCAATATCAAATTTACTATTCTCAGTAGGTAAACAAAATACTTATCGTCAGTATACCTATTTATTTGATTGTTAACTGTCGGAGTACCTACCTAACGGTAATTACCCTCTCGTGCACAATAAAACAATTAGTTAAACGTCTCGTTTGTGAATCTAGTCCGGTCAATTTAGACATTCGAAGTTACATAAAATCCCAACAAGCGATTTTCAGCAAAACGGTAAGTTTTATCATAAAAGTACCTCAGACAAAAATTGTAGATCATAACATAACGATTCAAAAAGTTATAAGTACACTACCTCATAGGTGGCGTGGAAACGTGTGCATATTATGACGATAACAACTTTTATAACTTTTTGAATCGTTATATCTCGGAAACGGTGGCTCGTAAGAAAAAAAGTATTGATACATTTTTTATAGATAATTTTATGATCTACAATTTTTGTCTGAGGTACTTTTATGATAAAACTTACCATTTTGCTGAAAATCGCGAAACTCATTTTTTTGACCTTTGACCTTGAATAAAAAAAAATCCATACACGGGAATGATGGGGAACTTTTAAACATTGTTTATAATTATGTTGTGTTGTTGGGACTTTATGTAACTTCACTCTCATTTTTTGGTCTAGATTGACCGTACTAATCCTTGTTAAGCGATTTTAATAATTAAGTTTTAATAATCGGTTTTTTCCCGAGTTATAAAACACTTGCATCGAAATCTATTGACACATGATAGTTAACGATGTTTTTAACTTGGTTTGTTTCTTAGAAATGAAGCATATAATATAAAAAAATATATACTGGGTCTGTAAGAGCATTGAAGGGCCTGTTGGTCTATTGGTTCGTAACCCTAACTGCTAAACCGGAGGTCCAACAAATAGTTGTCCAGAGTCTGTGTTCTTTGTGTCCGTTGATTAAATGTTTGTAAAGCTCCTCACGACACAGAAATTATTCTTTAAAAAAAAAACGAGATTGAGGATGGGTTTTCTCTTATCGTATCTATACTAATATTATGAATGTGAAAGTAACTCAAATCAGTCTGTCTGTCTGTTACCTATTCAAGGATAAACCGCTGAAGCGATTTCGATGAAATTTGATAATGTGATACTTCGAACCCTAGGGAAGGATATATGTATTCTACTTTTTATTGACACAGCATGCGGGCGGGAGCTAGTAACAAATAACTTATTGCTAAGTACATAAAGAATAACATTCAATTAAATAAGTACACATCGATGTATCAAAGTTATTACATTACAAATTAAATTCAAATCTAAGTATGAAGTCACTGGTCACGTCTTACTTACGTGACGTCTTACTTAGGTACCTCTCAATTAAGAACAATGGGAGTGTTTAATAAAAATGTAGCTCCGCATACTTAATTTGCGCAGCTGTTACTGCTACTACATCTTCTCTAGAGATTTGGTTCTAAAAATATGGAGCATATTAGAATCAAATCATTAATACTTTTGTCAACAGTAGCCTTTCGCTTAATGGCTATGCGCTTAGATACCCATTTTTTTTCGAATATAACTAATTACTACTACCATGGGGTAGTTAACAAGACCATGACCAACAGGGCCGTCTTGGCATACCCATGTATGCCATGACGGACGGGCCCCAGCGACAGTCGCCTACCCTTACAGGAATTCAGATGTGAGCATATGTATTTAATTACACTATTAAAAAATAAAATGTTATGTTCCAGGTGCTGGTTGCGCGTTGACTGGGCAACAAACTGAAGTAATAATAACACACTACTTTAGGGACAAGTTAACCATGGCCCTGCGGATTGTTAGGATGGCCCCATCTGTCGGCAACTGCCTCATGCCTATTCTCATCGGCTACTTATGCACAGTCTACACAGGAGACGTGGTAGTCATGATTTATGGAGCTATTGTTATGCAAAACTGTATCTTCCTGGCCTCATATTCAAGACCAATTTATATAGAAAGAATCATAAGGCATACCTACAATACGCTAAGAGATGCTGTGGAAGATGAAGATGAAGTAATTTTTTCCAATCAAAATCCTACACAAAACCATGTCCCAACTGAACCTCCTCCAAATATACCTGCTCATGATGACGATGCCGCAGATGTTGTAGTTTTCAAATCTAAAATGAACGCTGAAGAGATTCTGGATCCTTCTGTACAGTACAGAGAAAACAGAAGCATTTCTCCCAATGCAAGATTTTCTTCAGACTTCAGCACTTTGTCCGACGTAACTGGCAATCGTTTCTCTTCTGATTTTGGTGCTCTTGATATTACCAGTTACAGTAGAGTTGGCTACCAAGAACTGGAGAACATTGACAGACAGAACCCCCAACCTTTGTATAGAGAAACTACAATGAATGCTCCTCACGGCAGCGTAGTTTTCGCCGCTGAGGTTTCTCCAGGGACTGCTCGAAGAACAGCTTCGATCAAAAAGAATCTCATAACAATTACCAGTATGCTACGAGATTTGAATTTCTATTTATACGCCTTGTTACACCTCTGCACGACTTTCTCTATATTAGTTTTGGGAGTTGTCTTTCCGCCTTTAATTTGGGAGCAGAATCCATCAATGAATATTTGGTCGGTCAGTATAACTAATGCTCTTTTTTTTTACTTTTTATTGGTCTCGGTATCTAGAAAGTATAGGGGTATTATTTCTCCATTTCTGTATCTTTAATTTTTAGCTCTCATCATAATAACGTAATACCGCCGCATCTGGGTTTATTTACGTCAAGCGCATTTCATTATTCCTTTCTACTAAGAGAGAATTTCTTAGACAAGGACCCTAAAATTGCAGGGCCATAGAAAATTGTAGTTTCTATTTCAAAAAATCCATACACAAGAGAAGTAATACTATCACTAAATTAATTGATATATCTTCTAAAAGAGAGAGAGATGATGATGATCTTAGAGGAGAGAAGATACAAATGGCTTTCAGCTAAAGAAAATAACTATTGTACTTACCTTTATTAAAAAAGAAATACGGTTCTATTCACGTATTTATTTCGGGAAAGTTCGCCAGCTAGCCCTTAAGCAATAGAGGAAGCCAACTTGCGCAAAAGATTTTAGGCAGTCTTCTGTTTTACAGACTGGTAATCGATTAGTTTTTTGTCTAACCACATGATGACAGTTTTTTGTTTTCGATTCTAGGTATCAACCCTGATAGCGGTGGCTCACGGGTCAGCATTATGCTTTATCGTACTTTGTGTTGTGCTACCCAAGTCTATTAATGAGAAGGCAAGGTTGTGTGCAGTGTTTTGCGTTGCTGGTTCCGTAGGATTTTATGGCAAGTATTATTTTATGAAATGTTAAGCCAGCAGGTATTTCTA